>LQNS02278170.1:35221268-35243267 GCA_001587735.2 Parhyale hawaiensis
GATACGAGAGCTTCTCGAACTGAATAAAGCTCGAATTTCCTTCTATCTATTAATGATGAAGAGCGTGACACAAAAGGTAGGTAGGTAGGTAGGTAGGTACTAGCGTATTAATATATAGATAATGATATCGTAGTAGTTGAATCTTCACGCTGAGCAGACACCTTTTTATGTTGAATTTACATCGCAGCCAAAGTTCGACGCTGGAGGATCAACAATAAGTTGGTATCCACAATACGGTGAGCCCTGGACATTTCCAGTGAATTCTTTTGACTGAACTATATTTTTTTTTAGTGCAGCTTAACGCTTGGTCAATTCCAAGCTGATATTCACTCCTTATCTTGCAGGGGAGATATTTTGCTATCGCAAAACTCACGGTTGTACAGCTTGCGTTTCATTAATGGAATATCAGGCTTGCAGGGATGAGACCTATAATACAGCAAAACCTATACTGGGAACGTGAACAATAAAAAGCTCAATCACAAAATTTTTGCCGTCAGTTTTGACGGCTGGGCCCTTTAGTTATAGCTACAATAAGACCAGCTGATTAGCAGCCCCGCAGCGTTCTTAGAGAGCAGAATAGCAAGGAAGCTGCTTGTGCTTTCCGGCTGTCACGCGGAGCTTTGTGCTCCTCGACAGCTTCTGGAAGCAGCTGGCTGAGAGGTGGTACCTTTGTTTCATGGGTCTAGGGAGCGTATCAAGCTGTTCGGTTCGATAAACGTACCTCGCTGCGGCTGTTCAAATATTGCAGCTTGTGTGGCAATTTTGAAGGCAGGAGACCGCTTTGTTCTAGTGAAACCAGCCGCTGACTGTTGACTTACATTGTTCTTCTTTACGTACCGTCGATTGAGAGCAGCCCTCAGAACTCCATGCCTATAATTTCTGCATGAGGACACGTTGTACACAGTTGTAACATGATCGTGTGAAGAACGCTAGGGATATGCCAAACTCCTGACGGTCGTCTGGGTCAGCAATTTGGTCGACCTATCATTCGGCGCGTAACTGCAAGTCAACTATGCAGCCACTGTTGCAGACAGCCGTAATTGAAGGCTACGCGCCAGATCACCTCGTCAGCCGATGTGGTGTACCCTGGCGAGTGTCTCTTTCGAGTGTAACAGCCGAGGTCGTCTGCGTATGACGCGGACAGCAATGCAGTATATTGAGACGGTGGTGCAGAAGCAGACGAAGACGTTGGTATCGTGCTCAAGGAAAGGGATCACGAAGATCAAACTAAAGCTAATGTAATTGATGCGGTGACTGGGCACAGCTGCGCTGAGGAAATAACCGGGGCGGCTGGGCAAAGTTACGGAGTCGGAAGGTAGAAGGTGCGACTCAAACTGCCAGAATTAATGAGGCCGGAGTTAACTCCGCCTGTTCTAGGATTCCTTCTCCCGACTCTGAGTTTATAACACAGCATTTAGATAAACTAAGCGCGAGCAAACTACTACCTAGAAAGCAAAAGGACACCCACTGGTTAACCTCAAGGACGAATTTAAGTTGTTGATTGCAATGGCATTTTGTTTCATCTATGCTAATCGGACCTTAAAATGTTGAATAAGTTCATGAAATCTAGAAAATTCAATTAGGCCTGAGGAGTCGGAGACAGTGCTCAGTGCTCGACTTCTACGACTAGCGAGTGCCGAATTCCGACTCCTACCGTAAATCTCAGACTCTCTAATCCTACTTGGGGCATGATTCCCTACAGCACAGGAACACGCAAACCTACAGCGCAGGCAGGACGAAGCTAAGGGAGCCCATTGACAGTACGCTTTCTGACAGCTGCGTGCCAATTGCAGGAGCCTGCGCAGGAGGTACTCGACATGGCACGACATCCTCCCCCCACCATAAGGTATCAGTAAAAGCAGCTGTGTACTCAGAACGACTGTAATATAATACATATTACATAATACTTGAAGTGCGAGAGTAACAAATTACTACGATAAGGGATGAAGTTTGTACACTGTACAGTTCTGGGACAGAAAAACGTCAGGGAATTAAAGACACAAGTAGTCTGCTGTCGCAGAGCGGACGCGAGACGGGCACCGCAGTAGCGGGAGGAGCAGCAACAAAAGAACGTAAAGGGAAGTGGAAGCGCTGGAAAGGTTCGGGCGAGGGAGTACAGAACCAGCAGAAGCAGACAGTCATACAAAGAAACTGAAAGGGCGTCACTGTAGACCAAAGAGCAGAAAGTGCGCTCGATGATCATGCACGTGTAGGTACATTATCTTTATAGTTAAAATTAATGCTTGTCTTGTAGGATGCAGTCAGGGTGTCATGATGACACGTCCTGCAAGGCAAGCATGAAGATTAATAAATAAAGATATGATAATAAGCATACACATCAATCAAGAGGAAGTACTTTCAGCTTACTGGTTTACCAAGCCACGCATTCTATTTCCTTCTGTGCTTGTCGGGTTCTCTTGATATTCTTACTCCCTGCTCCGCATGAACGGCCGAAGCCTATTGCACAGCAGCGTCAGCAGGATGACTGGCCACAGGCTGTACTGCAGCCAGGCAGTAGCGCTATTATCGCAGAAACCACTGACACCATTACAAAATAAACGGAATACCAACAGAAGGAGATAATACAGACGCAGACGCTTCTCGGTAAACACGCTTTACAAAAACGTATTCCTGAATGTATACCCGTATTTACATAGGATACGAACAACTGAATGCTTACATATTGATCTATAAGATCAGCAATATATGAATACTAAGCTACAAATTTTTGGGTCCCACAACCAAACAGAATATTGCATGCGCTCACAAAAGCGACGGCGTGAGAACTCGGACCGAACAATTCGGTCTCAAGTGAGAGAGACAGACGGCTGCAAAATCTAAGCACCTGCCATTTATCTACTGCAGGCCACAGAAACAACATGGCGGCCCGCACCAATACTTGTGTGGTGCAACTAGCAGTCCACCTCAAGAGGGGTACCCAAACAGAGGGTCGCGCAATAGGTAGCTCTGTAGAGTTTTTTTATTTTCTTCCCTCAAAATACGCTGATGTCCGCCACCATGTACTAACCAGTGTTGATTTGGGTCAACTTCAGAAATTGGAGGACACGATCATTAACGAACATGTTCAGTTAAAAATTCCCAGAAATATATTAATCAAGTTCGGTTGTAAAACACGGCACCACTTTAAAATCAAGGTGAGGGAAAAAACGCTTGATCTAAAAGACATTATTAAAATTGATCTAGATCTGAACGTTTCGACCCTATAGGTCATCATCAGCATGCTGAAAAAACAAATATAAAAGATGATACACTGATTGTACAAAACTAGCTCCAATTCTAGTTAGCTAATAACAAAATACAACAGTTCATCTACTGGGGAGCTATCTTTAAGGGGTAGGACGACTGCATGTCGTTTAGGTTCGGTTTCAGTTTGTTAATGAACAGAGACTCTAGCATTCGTAGGTCGGAACTTGAATTTGCACTGCCAAGAATTGAAAACTTTTGTTGTAAAAGGAGACTATTGCACTGTTCTGCATGTAGGGCGCCGTGACGGAACTGCCTTCCTCAGAGATGAGGGGGGTGGGGGGTCTCGGGTCATTTGTTCCTTCCGTCAAATAAGCGCCACAGTTCTTGGTGACCCGAGGTCGACTGCAACTACACTTACTCATCTGGGGCCAGTGGGCCTATACTCGCAGCAGAAACCAGTGCATGTGGGTCTCCCAGGTGAGGGTGTGGTCTAAGTTGACTTTACCTTTACGCGCATTCCTGTATGAGAAGGTAAAGCTAAGGGGTTGCCGGTCCTTATACTCCTTCCCATATGCTCGAAAGCTCTAACTCTTAGTGCGCGTTTGGCAGAACCCATGTACGCAGACCCACACGATGGGCAACAGTAATGGTAAGCAATAGAGGAGAGCATATGAGTAGGCAGCTCATCCTTATACGTAAACATTGTGCCTATCTTCAAGCTATTTACTAAAACAGTTCGAAAATCTATGCATATGAAATATTTATTCACTAGAGACACCAATTCGATTTTAAGTTTTCCCGACTGAGGGCCGAAAAAAGGCAGAGAAACAAACTCTTCTTCTCTGCGGTCAGAAGCACAGTTCGGGAAGAATATTTGTTATCTAAACGTTTCTTTATAAAACCATGAACTAAATGCAGTGGATATCCGGTTCTTGAAAAGTAATCTTTTAAAAGATCAAATTCTCTATGCAATGATACATAATCAGTACAAGTGCATAGATTTTCGAACTGTTTCAGTAAATAACTTTAAGATAGGCACAATGTTTACGTATAAGGATAAGCTACCCAATCATATGCTCTCCTCTATTGTTTACCAGTACTGTTGCCCATCGTGTGGGTCTGCGTACGTGGGTTCTGCCAAGCGCGCACTAAGAGTTAGAGCTTTCGAGCATATGGGTAGGAGTTTTAGGACTGGCAACCCCTTCGCTTCACCTTCTCATTCAGCAATACGCGCGCATGCAGAACAGTGCAATAGTCTCCTTTCACAACAAAACTTTTCAATTCTTGGCAGTGCAAATACAAGTTCCGACCTACGAATGCTAGAGTCTCTGTTCATTAACAAGCTGAAACCGAACCTAAACGACATGCAGTCGTCCTACCCCTTAAAGATAGCCCCCAATAGATGAACTGTTGTATTTTGTTTTTAGTTAATTAGAATTAGAACTAGTTTTGTACAATTAGTGTATCATCTTTTATATTTGTTTCAGAATGCTGATGATGACCTAAAGGGTCGAAACGTTCAGATCTAGATCAAATTTTTAATAACGTCTTTTAGATCAATCGTCGTTGCCCTCACCTTCATTCCCAGAAATTAAATAAGATAAATTTCTCCATGTCAGTATTTTACAAATGCATTACCTGGCACAGCAGGACAGTTTTCTCCACAGGTTGATTTCTTCCAACCACAGCTGCAGTTTGGATCATTTGGATAGGAAAATCAGTCACTCGCTCACTCAAGCGCGACGTAGTAACTCGGCACGGAAGCACGGAAGTCGCTGCCATATCAACACGTCCAAACACTGACGTAAGAGCGCAGCCAATGTAACAAGTGGCCGGGAACTGCCTGCAGCTTGGAGGATATCGGTAACAACGCTGGTTTGTTGTTTACACGTGAACTAGAATATGATGAATTAATATAGTTATATTATCCCCCAAAATCCAGGCTACAATCCCATTAGAGTTACCGAACATATAATGAGACAGTTTGTGCCACGTTTCAGTCTTACATGCTATCATCGTATGTTAGGCCCCATGTTATTTGCAAAATAAGGACGCTTTGAAAAAAGGTTTCTTCAAACTTATCGATTTGCCTTTCTATCCATAAGTAAAGGTCCAAATTCACAACGTCTGCAGGGTGCGGACATTTTTTGTTAGTGAATACCTACCTATACGTATGATATTTATATTATTACCTCCGCCAAGGAGGTTATGTTTTCGTCGGGTTTGTCTGTCTCTCCGTCTGTCTGTAATCCTGTCACCAAGATAACTCAAAATGTTAAGGACAGATTTTGACAAAACTTATTTGGGTTGTTAGGTATGTTAAAAAGAATAGACGATTAAATTTTGGTGAAGATCTGTCCATCCGTTTGTTTGTTTGTCCGCCTATTTTTTGTTAGTGCCACAACTTAAAAAGTAATGGACAGATTTTCACGAAATTTACATGAGTTAATGGGTTTTTACAGAGATTAAATTATCAAATGTTTGTGATGTTTTTTTGTTCGTTCGCTTGTTTGTCGCTGTGTTTGATTTCATGTTTGTTAGCGCAATAACTCAAAAATTATGAATGAATCCTCATGAAATTTCTGGAATTGTTAGTGTATTAAAAAACATAATTGATTAGATGTTGGTGATGATCGGTAGGTTCGTTTGTGTGCTAGACTAATGTTTGTTAGCGCAATAACTGAAAAATTATGGATGGATCTTTATGAAACTTTCAGTTGTTAGTCATGTTAACCGACATAAACGATTTAATTTTGGTGATGATTGGTTAGTCCAGCTGTGCGTTTGACTTATGTTTGTTAGGAGCATAACTCAAAAACTTATGAACGGATCTTCAAAAAAAAAAAATTAGACACTGTTAATACTATCAAAAGGCACAAGTGATCAGATTTTGGTATTGATCGAAAGAAAATCATGGTTTCAGAGCCAATTTCAATTTTTCGTAACCACTGCCTTGCTTGGTGGAGGTATGCACTCTCAGAGTGCTCTAGTATATCAATATATCAGCAGTGCAGAACTTCGTGCACTGCAAGCCTGCCTATAGCTCCCTTTACGCTCTCCCTCCGGTTGAGCTGAGCTATACTTGAGTTACCTGAGTCCCCGGTTTAAACTGCCCCCGAGTCCCAATATATTATAGACCTCACGAGCCCCAATATATTGCCCACAAGCCCTCAATATAGTCCCTAAAGAGCCTCAATATATTCCCCACGAGATTTTAAAATATTCCAATGTTGACGCTAGCTGCAAATGTAGTATCTACCTACGTGTTTTGTACATAACTGGCGTCGAATGAGCGCTAAGTTCTCTTATAACGCATAACTCTGATAACTATATCTGCATGTTAAGGACAGCATCAGTAAACATTGGACAGTCTATCCTACACGCAACGCTGTTAAAAAACTTTGGAAGTGAAAATCTCTACTCGCACCTCTTCTTGTCCACAAACTGCACTTCCATAACTAGAAATATCACCAGCACAATGCTGACTGAGAATTATCGGGTTGCATAGGCAGAGTGAACGAGAATACGATACAATGGCGCTCAGTAGCGATCGCGATCAAAGGTGTAATCTCGGCAAGAGCCGGCACTACAACGTTGAGAAGTAGCCCTACTACTGACACATAAACAGGCAATTATTTCTGAGAGATGATGAAAGAAAAAAGGAGCGACAGGAGAAAGAAACAACGGTGTGGGGGTCCCGTCCGTGGGCCCTCCACAAGGAAGCAGCCAGGACTCCCACCGGATGGGTCACTTGCCACCATTTGGCGACCCACCTCGCGGAACAGAACGGGAAATATAGAGACCCTGCATATCCACATAAACTAACCTTTCCAACAGGGACTGCGAAACCCATGCACAAGGGTGTTTCCACACAGGACCCACGCAAGCGCGCATGGGAATAGCAAGTTGGGATGGAAGGGGAAGAACAGAACAAAGCAGCGTTAGTAAAAGAATGGAAATGGAAGGAAGCAAAGTGGGCACGAAAAATCGACGTCCTAAAGGCATGGCTATGGCTAAGGTAACCAACAGGGTTCCCTGGGGGCGCTGCTCCCTATAACATAGGATGGGCGAACATAACTAACCTAACACCTACATAAGTAGCTGCTCAACAGAAATAATAACAATTACCACAATAATATACAACATATATAATATTCAACAGAATAAATATGGTATAAATAGTTAGATATAGGTACTTTTAATACATTATTCTAGCGGAATTAGCGGCTGGCTTTGTATTACGCTGTCTACTTGTATTTTTCTATTAAATTAACCAAAGCCGACTGAACCACACGCAAGAATGTGGCACTAAAGCACTTTTGTCGCGAAAACGTCCTCGAAAGATTACGTTTTTCACACTACCACGTGATGCACCAGAGTCTGCCTACACTCTACCTGGACGAAAGGCAAGACTCACAGTTTTCATATATTATGTATACCATACACATCTAATATAGGGCTACTGCATGGATTGCAATTTTTGGAGGTCTCATATAGCCTAAGACCGCAACATTCCGATGCGTGCGCAGACATGGGAATCTTAACGAAGCTTTTGCGTAGCAGCAAAAACGGATGAAACAACCTTTCGCATGACCCGAGTCACATTTGGTACTCCCATTGTAATAGATAACAAATGTTTACTGTAAAGTAATTGCATAATTATCCCTGTGGGAGAACAACACTGAAGCTCAACTTTCTTCAGACCGGGGCACATGAGGAGGACACGCTCAGGTCGCGCACAGTTACTCTCAGCAACAACTTGGTGCAGAACAGCAGCGAGTGGCTGTGGCGACGCCACACGCAGGCACCAGCTGCTGCCGTCCGGAGGACGCAAACAACAGCGAGATCTTCCGCCTCTTCGTGCGATGATGGCCACAATGACACATCGGAGGCGCAAGAGGCGCCTCAGTATTGGCCGAGGAAATGGTAGCCGTAGTAGCCGGAGGGGAAGGTGTAGGGCGCGTAGTTGTATTCGGAGGTGCGAGCAGCAGCAGCGACAGCAGCTGCCGCTGCACTCGAACTTGCGGCGGCAGCAGCGGTGGCTGCAGAGGCAGAACTGCCCCCGCCGTCCCCCATACGGCCCGCCAGCTGATCACCCGCCATGGCTCTGCCGGCCAGCTGGGGCGTGAGCTGGTCAGGAGCCATTCTCGCCTGCAGCTGGTGGTGATGGTGGTGGTCGTAGCCGCCATAGCCGAGCGGCTCCTCAGACTTGTAGCCCAACACTCCAGCAGCGGCGGCGGCAGCAGCAGCCGCCGATTGGTCGCCCTTGCCTGCGGCCGCGAGTGCTAAGGACGGCGGGCCAGCAGGGGTGGGGTGGTGATGATGATGGTGGTGGTGGTGAGGGTGATGGTGAGCAGCAGAGTTATGATCCATGGCACCTGCAGAGCGACTGAGATGGAACGCCTCCATGGGGAGCTGAGGAGGCAAGTTGGTGGCCGTCTGCCCAGCGACGCTCACGCCGCACTTGAGTATGGCCGCAGCTGCGCCCTGCAGCAGACCGGGACTGGTGAGGAAGCCACCGGAACAGGGGCCTCCAGTGGATGGGAGCGCCTCCCCACCAGCACCTACCACACGCCCCATGACGCTACCGCCTCCTGCAGTATCCATTATAGGTCCAGCAGCTCCCTCACTCCCCAACATGGGGTTAGGGTCGTCTTCTTCCGTGGTGTTGGTCTCCACATCAGCCTCCTCAAAGTACGGCGCCTCCTCCGCCATGGTGGGAGCGTTGGGGCGGTCCGTCATGTCGCTCTTACCAGCGCCGCTGTAGCCGGTACTGGCGGCGGTAGCGCCCGACTCCGCTGCGCCGGACGAGCTGCCGTTACCGCCACTGCTGGCCGCTCGAGAGAACTTGAGGTTGTTGTTGCCTTTGAATGTAGCGAGCCATCCATTGGATGCCTTGAAGTCGTGGTAGCCTAACTGAGGTGCGATTTGCAGCGCCTTCGCTCGCAGCATGCCTGTGGTAATCTTGGTGCTGGAAGCCATGTGACGGTACCATTTGATCAGATGTTCATTCAGGAGGGCGTACTCGCTCTTACGCTGTCGCTTGAACGTCAGCTTGTCGCCTCTTATGAGATTATTGCGATAAAGGGCTAGGATTTCCTCCCGGCGTTTGATGATGCCACTCACTTGGGTCTTGCCTATGTTATGCAGCTGAGCAATTTGCCGCTGCGACTTGCCGTCTAGAAATGCTTCAATCACTTTCACTTTTTCCTGAAGAGTTAGAGTGGTGCGGGATTGTTTCTCTTTCTCTCTGAAAGGTGGCATGGAATAAAGCATCATTGGACTTATGCTCACCGGTTTTTTTCGACTCGACACCAAGTTAGGATCCTTCTGATCGTCTACAGCAGAGAGCTGCTTTGAACCAATGGCTTTGCCACTCGCTGCGTCTCCTGACACAGACCGATTCTCCTTGTCGACCCCGACCCGCTCAATTGGGCTGAAGGTTGCAAGGTCGCATAGGTCAGCGTTGGTCCCCACGTCGATGTTCTTGGTAGCGCTGCACTCCACACCGTCGGCTCCAGGATCCGGACAGTCCACATCAGAGACGCTCACCTGCACCGTCTCCACAGTATCCACGTTGAGGTGATCGCAGTCAACTTGTAAGTCGCCCAAAGCATCCTCACTGCCAGAGAGATCCAAGCATTGCTTGATTTTAGGTTTTTTGTCCTCACTGATGTTACTGGCAGCGCTATTGGTCAGCTTGTCCAAAGCTCTCGTCAGAGGTCGATGGCTGCTCTTCAAACCGGAGAAGAGCAACTTCTTTTCTTTAGCTAACCATTTCCGACGTTCTTCAATGCGCTTCAGCTTAGCTCGTCTCTTGAGGCGCAGCGACGACTTGCTACGAACGGCAGCAGCCACGGCAGACTGATTCTTAAGACCAACGACAGACTCGCTGGCGCTGCTGCTACAATCAGCCGCAGCATCGACATCACCACACGCATCAGAAGACGGATCGTCTTGCTTCATAGAACTCAATGTTTCCGACTTGAGGCAAGCGTCACGTGACACCGCCAGAGGAGTGGATGAAACTTCCGTTGCCTTACTAGCTGAAGCTTCTGCTGATGCGGCGTTTTTTAGAGAGAAATCGAGCTTCTTGTGAGTGACAGGAGCGTCCGCGACAGCGTCATGAACGAAGCTGATGGACACAGGACCGTCAGGCCCAAATAGTTCCACGTCACTGGGTTTGGACGAGGACTGTGCAGGGCAGTCTGAGGCTGCTGAGGTTGTGGTCGGTACAGATGGAGTGGCACTAGTGCTGCCCGTGACAGATGATGCTTTCTCCTCGGTAACAGAAGTGTTAGAGTGGACAAGGTTAATTAGCGGCGAGCATGTATTTCTATCAGCAAGCTGTTCAATACTGAAGCGTAGACGCTTGGATGCAGATGAGTCCGACACAGACGGAAGAGTTTCAGCGCAGCCTGAGAGAATGTCGACATCATTGCTGTTGCTGTTACTCATTTCCTCCATAACAGAGCACGAGAAGTCGGACACGGCGCGGGTCTCCGACTCGTGCGGCCGGTGCCCAGAGGGCTGCTCTTTGCTCTGCAGCACCCGGCAGGGGGCAAAGAGAGCCGAGCTCGAGCTGCCACTCACTCGCGGTGCGGCAGAGCAGGTCACCGAAGTGGTGTACGGTGGAAACGGCGAGTTGGAAGTTAGGTACAAAGGCGATGAATTGGAAAAAGCAGCGGTGGCTGGAGAAAATGAAAATGTGGTACTAGCAAATGATGATCGGCCATTGGCTGAACTTTGCTGGAGTCCGTCCGAAGAATTTCTGGAGCCGTGGTACGCAGCAGAGGCAGAGTTGAAAAAAAGCGACTGAGGAACAAGGGCCTCAGAGCTGGAATTTGTAGGCACCAAGAATGAGGGAGCTTTGGCCAGTGCAGAACTGATGTGGCTGGCGGTGCTGGTCGTGAGCGTGAAGGTAGAGGTCTGGGTGGCTATGGTGTCGGCGACTGTGGAGACATAGACAGGCAGTGAGGTGACAGCAGGAGGCCCACCACAGCCAGCAGGGACGGCGCTGGTGTCCTCTAGCTTATGGTCACCAGCGAGCAGGGCGTCGGATGAACTCGTCCCTGCCGCTGAGTCAGCAGGGGGAGGCTTGGAGGTGCCCTCGTGCGACGCAGGGAATATGTCACCGTCAGCACACAACTGACCATCACCAAAGTCTCGCTGACTCGGCGACTCTCCCACCGACACTTTACTGGACGTCACGGAGAGAACAGATGACGGCTGCTTGAGACTGGCGGGCGCTTTGATGGCATCAATGGAGGCAAAGGACGGCGCTGCAGCGGACGACACCACCACCACCTCGCTCTCTGAGCTCCACTGGATGCGTGTATAGGCGCTCTGCTTCCTATCTGCAACGCAACAAAAGGAAACTCAGGCCATTGGAGTAACACGCTAGCCACACATTGGGGTTACATACACTTGGCTAGCAAGGAGAAAATGTAACAACTGCAGAGCCAAAGAAGTATTCTAATGATAAATATAGAGCATTTGAAGGCGAGTTTCCTTGAGTCGCATGGCAGACACAAGCATAACGGCATATATCACACCACCAGTGGAGGTAGTGGGTAACAGACAGATACTGGTAGCCAGACATGAGACATAACAGTGGAGGGCCGCAAGCAATGCGGACCGGCGGCCATTCTGTACCTCTCTGCCCACCTCCGCTCCGTATGCTGCATTACACGAGCAGGACAGTATCAGAATGCATGAGTAACACTGGACCTATACTGCCACAGGGCAATGTTTGTCTAAGCATAGCTTACGAGGCATATACACACAATGCACTGACATCAAGCAGCCAGGTATAGGGGCGACTTATTCCTAAACGTTAGTGTATGCCAACAGGAATACGTCAACCGCAACTCTCCGAATCATGACTGAATTACATAAGGTAGCTTAGTAACGCTCCAAACCATGTGTAGACATTCTCGCACCTCCACTGTTTGAGCAACTGAGATCAAGACCACGGGAATAGCGAATTTCTATATACCTATATTTACTCGATACCTTCCAGTAAGCGACTATTTACCCTACACAGTTTAGGCCTCCTAGTCACTGCAATGGAGCTTTCAGTTAAGAATATGAAGGGATAAGGAGTTAATAAAAAAGACGGAAACAGGGTAAAAAAAATGAAAGTCGAGTTCCAAGGAGAGGAGAACAAAGCTTGGCAGCACCAGTAGGACTAGGTGAATGGTGAAGCGCGCGCGACTGACGCGAGCATGTCACAGGTCTAGCTAGAGAAAACTAGAGGTTCCCTGGCAGTGAGGGTCCCCACCTTACGGCCCCTCAGGGTAATACTTCAAATTTTTGAAAACAAGCTATATTTATACTTGCAGTGAACATTAGAATGAATGTGACGGTCAAATGTATAAGTCCACAGTAGAAACAGCAATATATGTAGGTTCTTGCGATAGAACAATAACCACGTCCTAATAGAAAGTTTCGCAGGCCACATTGCTAAAAGCAATACGCTAAGCATCCACTGTCTTAGCAAGATTATGCTTTCATCACACAACAACGACAGCGAGCAGGGGGGTGTGCAGACAAGAGTATATTTGGTCCCTTGTAATATGTGACATAGCACGTCAGAGAATGGGTTAGGTTACACGAGTTGAAAATAGGTTGAGCTAGGTTCGGTTGAGCTACATTAGCTCCCTAACCTAAATTATAGTGGCACATGTTCTACCTGAATCTCATTAGATTGGTTATATGCGAGTATCAAAGGGACGCCACATACCTACTTAACCGGCACCGTCTTACGGCACACAGCAATAGGGCAAGTCTCCAGTCCAGAGAGTATTGAATATACAAGTAAAGGCGGCTGCTTGCACAGAAACATTTTACGGACGTGTCTGCCGATGTAGTGATTATAGACATTATAGACACATGAGACATGTTTTCGGTCCCGCGGGTAGGGCGCCAAACTTTCCCAAAAGACGCAAGGTTCGTACCGCAATGCAAAACGCTGCCGCTGTTTATCAATACATTGCCGCCAAACCTTGTCATTTGGCGTAACGCACGTAATGTACAAAACAAAGCCGGCCATATTGAAGCAGCAAACGCTGCAAACTTTGAAGCATTGTACGTTTCGGCACGGGCACCACTGTAAAGAGTACAACAAATTTATTCCTGTTGAAGTTGTCATTCCCCAATTCTACTACAGCTACGATAGGGGAAGGTGTTTAAAAACCCTCCTGTGCGAAATGCTTGTCGTTGGCATACCTAATGTGACACAGTAAAGAAAAAAAAAAAACACCCTACACTATACAACACCACCCAGACACCCACAAACTAAATATTGATTCCCCTGCAACGCAGTCCTGAAAATAAGCTCACATTCTGATACTATCACAAACAAAGCAAACAGCAGACTCAACATACCATAGGCTCTGAGCGGCACTTCTTTCGGCAATGGCAATACTAACCTATGGCTACTCTGCCTGGTCGGCATCACTCTCCCATACAAACAGGCAGCAACTTGCCACAATACAAAACAAACTCTCAGAATCATCTCAGCCTGCACCCAATACCTCCAATAGCCTACTACGCCGCTGAAACAAAAATGTTACCCACACATACCTGCAAAAACATGGATGGCATTCAGTTCCTGCTCAGTCCTAAACAACTTAGCACATCCTTCTCATTAGATGGTAAGGCACAAACCAACACCTCGGCGCCTTGTGTAGATGCCAAACAGCTACAACACAAATTACAACTCCAACCCTAAGACTACGGGAGTTGCAGGACCAAACAACTCGAGTTGGTCAGCAACAACACCTTTCTCGACCAACGATCCTCACCCAACAGCAGCAAAGGAACACAATCTCTAACGAGAGGACAGTGCATCTCGCTGCATCACTTCACAGCACGCAAAGCATACGCATACAGACAAGCACTTAATGACACGGACATCTGTCCATGCTGTCAGGCAGCACCTAACACAGTCACACAAATTATGCAACACTGTCTTGCCTGCCAGGCACACTCAAAACACACATTCCACATTACGGCTAAGAGAGTCTCACGGTTGTGGTGTTAGTTCTGCACGGCATGAAGCTATGTAGAAGGAAGCCTGGGGACACTAACAATAGACCCATTTGTGTACATGGCTAAATAGCCACCTAGTACGGTAGCAGCATGAGTACGTTTGCAGCTCACAATCCTTGTATCGCTGGTTCAAAGCCAACCCAGGCATGCAAGCTCTTTGCTGATCTATAGGTGTGCTGACTCGGCAGCTGTGGGCGTGCAGTGCACCGCGTTGGAACTTGCCTTCCTCTGAGATGAGAGGGTGGGGGGTGGGTCGCGGGGCATTTGAATTTGCGCCATAGTTCTTGATTACTCGTGGTCGACTGCAGCCGCACTTACTCCTCTGGGGCCAGTGCGCCTATATCGGCAGCATAAACCAGTGTATATGGGTTTCCCGGTTGAGGGTGCGGTCAAAGTTGATTTGACCTTTACTTTAGCAATAGACTTATGTATTTCCTGTACGCCTAAACTGTCTCTAAGTATATAATAGACCATCCCAGTTCATGCATACCTAAACAGTCATATATACAGCAATAGACCACACAACTTCTTGCATGTGTAAACTGTCACACAGCATTAGACCATTCCAATTCCTGGATGCCTAAACTGTTTCCATATTCAAGAGGAAGAAGCACTTCTTAATAAAAATTAATGAGTTTGCCCTGTGTCAAGTGATAACCATGCACAAATGCATTTCATTTAATTGAATGCAGTTTCGCAACACATACCTATATTCACTTTCACCCCTGTCAAGTTGTTGACAAGATTACGTAGAAAGTACTGGACGTAGTGAACAGGGATTTTTACCAGAAGACCTATATCTAAGCTTGGAACATAAGGATATAAACCCATTGAATGTAGTAGCGAGCGACACAGAAAAAGTTGATGAAAAGAGAAGGCAAAAAACAAAACCAGAGCGAAGGATTTCTTCTTCCGGGAGCAGATAGGAGTCCCATGGGATAAGTCAATTATGTACCATTCTTCGGGGGCCCACCACACGGAGCAGAAGATGAAGTAAAGTAAATCAGCCTAGCCTCAGAAATTAACCTTTTCAGTGAGAAATGCGTCCAGATGTAACATCTCCCACACAAAACTCACTAGAAAATCCTCGAGGCGTGGGCTGGTATTCTAAAACTTCAAAAAAAAACAACAACAATGGCGATCCTCCATTAATGCGGCTTCTCATTCTGCTTATGCAATCACCCATTAATGCGGTATAAATTTTGTTCAGGTATTCCACGTAGGCCTATGCGACGTTGAATCCCTTTACGCAGCACCATAAAGCAACTTTTCAGTTCTGATATCACTTCCAATTCCTAAGTTAAGCCAGTTACTTCACAGTTGTAGCGTCATTCTTTGCATTTGTGTATAAAATGGCCTCTGCAGCATTAAATTCTAAAAATAGAAGATATAAAGTATCAAAAAGAAGATGAGCATTTTTAAATAAACGAGATGAGGTAAAAAAGTGTCGGAAGTTGCAAAATTTTCTGCATTAATGGAAGCACTGTTAAAGCAATNCTGCAGCATTAAATTCTAAAAATAGAAGATATAAAGTATCAAAAAGAAGATGAGCATTTTTAAATAAACGAGATGAGGTAAAAAAGTGTCGGAAGTTGCAAAATTTTCTGCATTAATGGAAGCACTGTTAAAGCAATAAAATCAAACGAAAGGTTTATTAGAACTTGTTCAAACATTTCAGAAAGCACTGCAAATAAAAATCTGGATATACATTGCCAAATAGGCTACTTCATGAACTTGCAAAACTGCGGCGCGCATGGATCACGGAGCTGCGACAGACATATTCCTCTTAGTACCTGCTAACTTATCCCGAAAAAAGCCAAATCAGTATCGGAGGATTTGAGGAGTCAAACTAATGATAGCACCGATGTGACATCTTTTTCAGCCAGTAAAAGATGGTTCTATTATTGTCAAGACGAAAATTTAACAATTACGGGATGAATAAATTGATTTTCTAAGCAGCACAAGACAGTGCGGAATTTCCATTAAAAGCAACTAGTCTTGGTCCGAATATACCGCAGTAATGGAGGATCGGCAGTATAATGAGAGTAGAGCTCTTGGCGTATTATTTCTGAAGGTGTTATAGGTACCTAATTTTAGAGTAATAACTAATTTTTGTTTCTGCAATAATGAATTGCTGTTAACTTTCGTAACATTCCGAAAGAAGTAATGGAGTAGGTCAATTATATCTAGAACTCTTCTGCATCGCAGGTTCACAAGGAAGGTGAGGACCAGGAAGGCGGTACGTATCATCGTATACTAAAATCGAACGTTTCGGGCATCATACCCATCATCAGCAAACTGTTGAGATAAAACATAAGAAATTTACTAACCAAGACTAAAATTTACAAGTAAAAATAGCAAGGGACACTCATAAATCGGAATATTGAATGACTGAAATAAAACTAACGGTTGATGATATGCAACGGTCATTTGCGGTCATGTGCTGATACTTTGCGTCGGTCTGAAGTCACTTTCGTATCCCATGATCTTTTAGCCTAAACTTGATACGAACTGCCCATTTTCCAAATATCTACAGCCTGATAAATCGATAAAAAGCGATACAAACACGCAGCAATGCGCTTCGTCGTCAAATCAATGATGGCGTAAGTGTTTTTGCAACAATTACAGCTCAACTAGTATTCTTCTGTTAAACGGGAATACATGATTCTGATCGTTAAACAGACGGCAAAAAAAAAAACATTTTGTTAACGGGTTTGGGATTTGAAACAGCTATTGAGGATAATTAAATTAAGCATTTAAAGGTTCAATCTTTCAGTCTCCCGCGTTTACTGAAACTGTTTCTATCAAATCAATGCACCGCGTCCATCAGTTTCACTGAACGCGTTACGATGAGGAACGTTTGAACACGGCCTTACACGCCCATACTGGAATAGAAGTAGAGAGAAGTGATACAGTAAAGCACAATGCTAATGGTCATAAGCGTCTCTATTTGCTATAGAAACATAGGCGTCAACACATCTGTATGCCGCAGAACGTGACAGGTCATTTCGCTGTTAGGGCATTTCGCCGTCAGGACATTTCACCCTGATGGCATTTTGCCTTGGGGATATGTCACCCTGATGGCATTTTGCCTTGGGGATATGTCACACTGATGGTATTTTGCCTTGGGGATATGTCACCCTGATGGCATTTTGCCTTGGGGATACGTCACCCTGATGGCATTTTGCCTTGGGGATATGTCACCCTGATGGCATTTCGCTGCTAGGGCATGAAAGAAGTTGATTAGTGGTTGATCATTAAGATATAACCTATTTATTAAAAAACTTATCTTCTTTTGTCTTTTGATTCTATATGATTCAAAGAAGTTAATTAGTGGTTGATCATAAAGATTAAACTATATTTGATTGGGAAATAAATAATTGTCATCCAGTAAGAAACAGTTGCCATCCAGTCAAAATAACATAAGGCGCAAGCGCACAACTGATCTTCTTTTTTCTTTCGATTCTGTATGATTGTCTTGCCGCCACCATAGCCTGTGTGTCGCAGATCATGTACAGGTTGTTGACATTGCCTTTTAAGCAGTTGTTACGTATTGACTGGAAATTGTTAGGTGTTCGCAATATACTGTAATATGTTTATCAAGTATTCAGTATCAAATACCGTTTGCGAAAATGGAATGCTGTCTAGACCTATTCCAGCTAGAGCTCAGCCAGCCATTACTAAGGACATAGTTACATTTCAGCTTTAGTAGAATCTATATTTGCAGTAATTGCGTTCATACAGCAGACGACAGGAGCGGTCTTGATGGTGTTAAAGCTATAATTTTCCCTTCAATTTGTGAATGTAGCCAATTATTGTTCTTCCGATCAAATCTTAATTCCCCTTGAGATGCTCGATACCATTTTCACCATTTTTCCCACTGCTGCATTCTCATATCTTCTATATATAGTGACACAGAGTCCTGACTGAACAATTTATTTTACTTATAGCTCAAGTCAATATCAGTGGCCAATCTATCAATATTTAACATATATTTCAAAGTAAGAATTAAACAAAGTTAAATGAATATTTTAGCTAAAAAATTGAACTAGCCAAACTAACACTACCTATCAAATGCAACCTTAGAAGGGTTAGGTTGAGTCAAATTATTAATTTTATTCATTTTTAGTCACTCAATCGCATCGTTGTAAATGACTCATTAAGATATGCAGTTTTCATGTGTATTATATTATTTGACTGAGAACGGTGATGTTGAGCATCATTACATTCAAAGGTATTGTATTTTTAATTTCATTCCATCTTTTCTTTTTATTATCTTTTACATTTAAAGGTATTGTATTTTTAATTTCATTCCATCTTTTCTTTTCATTATCTTTTTTCTTCCTGGGAAGTTCTGCTGTTAAATGGGTCAAAAGCTGAAGGTGGAACTTTTCCTAATCATCTAATCTAATCTAATACTAAGAATGACCGTCGTGTGTTTATAAATATATATACTGTATTTATATGTTCGGTGTCACGCTCTTGACGAAATAGATAGGCGGAAATTAGCCCAGGTTGGAGGCTCTGGTCGTCCTCTCAAGCTCCATTGAAAGTGATAGGCAGAAAATAGGCCTGGTTGCAGAAGATGGCAAACATATCTTAAGCAGGGACAGTTGAAATTCTAACAATGAAGACATCGCAAGCTTAGTCTGATTTGTACGAGTATTAGCTTCTCCATACATCGAATCTACGGCAAAGTATAGGGCGACCTTATGTCTGAATGCNTTAATTTCATAATTGCCTCCGCCAAAGATGTTACGTTCGTCTTTATGTTTTGCATGTCTCTTTGACTATTTGTCACAAAGATAACTCAAAAAGTTATAGACAGATCTTTACAGGGATTGCTACGCATGGTAGGAAGAACAGATGACTAACTTTGTTCATTATAAAAATAACTCATAAAGTCTAGGACGGATTTTTATGAAATCTACACAGTGTGTTAGGAATATTAACGAAGAGCAAATGGCAACTTTTTGTAGTGATGTTTCGGTTCATTTTTTTTTTTTGCTCTGGTTTTGATTTTATATTTGTCGGCAACAGAACTCAAAAAGTTATGAACGAATCTTTATGAAATATGCAAAATCGTTATAAATGCTGAAGAGCACCATGGAATGATATAAATTTTCAGGACATATTTAAGTTTTTTGTTACCACTGCTTTGATCGGCAGAGGTAGGAATGCGTTCTCACAGTGCTCTAGTTAAATTTATTGGCAAATTTTGGTGGTGATCATAGAAAGGAAATCCTAGTTTCAGAACCAATCTGAATTTTTTCCTTACCATTGCTGTTATTGGCGGAGGTATGCGTTCTGCGTTCTCACAATATGTAGCTACTCTAGTTCATTTACTTATTGATTTAGTGGTTGCCCTGGTTAGATTTACTTGCTTTTATTCTAAAACAGTTTGTTAACCTTACTCAGTTACCTGTTACTCTCAGTATTTATTTTCCGAAGCGTCTATAATTAGCTAACAATAATTGTGCCCATGTTGGTGGTTTTTCATTGTGAGAAATACATTCCTCACTGGATCATACTCTTTCAAGAATCAGTCATTGATATGAAATTAAATTATTTTTTTTTTTCAAAATTATACAGAGGTAGTTTTTTAAAGAGACTTCCCCCTTAACAGTCGGTGTCGGCAGCAGATACTTTTCGTTAGGGGGAGGCCTGGAAGATGGCGGTTATACATAAAATATAGAGGGAGATCACAGAAAATGTACAAATATGTATGAGGGCTAAATGGTAACAGTATTGAAGAGCCAAATGTCGCGAGCTTGGCTCAACGGGAGGGGGGGAACTGACTGAAAATGGGGTGGGTTCGAGTTAGGGAGGGGGCCTGTCACCGAGGCGAATGCCCCCCCCCCCCACGAGAAGGGGCTAGATCCGCCAGTGTTCTCGACCATCGATCCTCACCCAACAGCAGCAAAGGAACACAATCTCTAACGAGAGGAGAGTGCATCTCGCTGCATCACCTCACAGCACGCAAAGCATACGCATACAGGCAAGCACTTAATGACACGGACATCTGTCCATGCTGTCAGGCAGCACCTAACACAGTCACACAAATTATGCAACACTGTCTTGCCTGCCAGGCATACTCAAAACACACATTCCACATTACGGCTAAGAGAGTCTCACGGTTGTGGTGTTAGTTCTGCACGGCATGAAGCTTTATAGAAGGAAGCCTGGGGGACACTAACAACAGACCTATTTGTGTACATGGCTAAATAGCCACCTAGTACGGTAGCAGCATGAGTACGTTTGCAGCTCACAATCCTTGTATCGCTGCTTCGAAGCCAACCCAGGCATGCAAGCTATTTGCTGATCTATAGGTGTGCTGACTCGGCAGTTGTGGGCGTGCAGTGCATCGCGTTGGAACTTGCCTTCCTCTGAGATGAGAGGGTGGGGGTGGGTCGCGGGGCATTTGAATTTTTTATCAAATTTGCGCCATAGTTCTTGATTACTCGTAGTCGACTGCAGCCGCACTTACTCCTCTGGGGCCAGTGCGCCTATATCGGCAGCATAAACCAGTGTATACGGGTTTCCCGGTTGAGGGTGCTCTCAAAGTTGATTTGACCTTTACTTTAGCAATAGACTTATGTATTTCCTGCACGCCTAAACTGTCCCTAAGTATATAATAGACCATCCCAGTTCATGCATACCTAAACAGTCGTATATACAGCAATAGACCACACAACTTGTTGCATGTGTAAACTGTCACCCAGCAATAGACCAAGTGTAAACGTACACAAAGCAATAGACTACACAACTGCTTCATACCGAAACTGTCACACAGCAATAGACCATTCCAATTCCTGGATGCCCAAACTGTTTCCATATTCAAGAGGAAGAAGCACTTCTTAATGAAAATTAATGAGTTTGTCCAGTGTCAAGTGATAACCATGCACAAATGCATTTCATTTAATTGAATGCAGTTTCGCAACACATACCTACCTATATTCACTTTCACCCCTGTCAAGTTGTTGACAGAATTAGGTAGAAATTACTGGACGTAGTGACCAGGGATTTTTACCAGAAGTACCTATATCTAAAGCTTGGAACATAAGGATATAAGCCCATTGAATTTAGTAGCGATCGACACAGAAAAAGTTGATAAAAAGAGAAGGCAAAAAACAAAACCAAAGCGAAGGATTTCTTCTTCCGGGAGCAGATAGGAGTCCCATGGGATAAGTCAATTATGTACCATTCTTCGGGGGCCCACCACACGGAGCAGAAGATGAAGTAAAGCAAACCAGCCTAACCTCAGAAATTAACCTTTTCAGTGAGAAATGCGTCCAGATGTAACATCTCCCACACAAAACTCACTAGAAAACCCTCGAGGCGAGGGCTGGTATTCTAAAACTTGAAAAAAAAAAAACAACAACAATGGCGATCCTCCATTAATGCGGCTTCTCATTCTGCTTATGCAATCACCCATTAATGGGGTATAAATTTTGTTCCATGTATTCCACGTAGGCCTATGCGACGTTGAATGCCTTTACGCAGCACCATAAAAGCAACTTTTCAGTTCATTTCCAACTTATAAGTTAAGCCAGTTATTTCACAGTTGTAGCGTCATTCTTTGCATTTGTGTATAAAATGGCCCCTGCAGCATTAAATTCTAAAAATAGAAGATATAAAGTATCAAAAAGAAGATGAGCATTTTTAAATAAACGAGATGAGGTAAAAAAGTGTCGGAAGTTGCAAAATTTTCTGCATTAATGGAAGCACTGTTAAAGC
>LQNS02278170.1:35249829-35261746 GCA_001587735.2 Parhyale hawaiensis
GTTTAAACTATCACAGCAATAGACCACCCCACTCAATAACATGTTTAAACTATCACAGCAATAGACCACCCCACTCAATAACATGTTTAAACTATCACAGCAAAAGACCTCCCCGTTTTCGCAATTACATACAACGATGGCCTAGTTGAAAAATCCAACAATGGGGCACCCACAGTAACGGCTGCCCTCATTGCATCGTCACTTATAACACTTCATGAACTGACGTTTCTAAAAAGGAATAATAAGACAAATACAGTTGTCTGTATTGCTACCGACTTCCCATTTCTCCCTCTTCAAATATTAGCCATGCAGAGCTAAGGGAGATGAGCACCAACGTAAGTGACGCGCTCACTCCATCATCGCAGTGATGCTACAGCAGAGGGGAACAGCTTCACCCCACATCCCTTCTGGGAAACCTACACGCACTGGTTCGTGCTGCAAGTATATGCCAATTGGCCTAAGAGAGCAGTACTGCAGTCGACTGCAGCTCATCAACAGCTATGGCGCAAGTAAAACAAAAGGCTCTTATGTGACGAGTTGCGACCCGACGACACCCCTATTCCTGGTTACAGTCAGTACCTACTCCCTAAAAGGATCCAGACACTAAATGCTGACCCAACAAGCTAAGCGCAAGAACTGTCTGATGACAACAGTCTCAAAGCTACGCATTCTGCGTATGAGAGCAGCACACAAGCAGCCTGCAACTACGGTGTAGTGGACTTGTATAGCTTCGCTTAAGCTAGTGCAGCGGCCATCACGTTTGACACGCGCTGGATACACAAGTTAGGGATAGCTCCACCATTCAGAGGCATCATTTGAAAATTAAGCACTTAAACTAATGGTGCGTGTAATATTTGCTAGGTGTTGCAAGCGTCAGCTCCGGCTCAACCATCTTCACTAACACATCACAACTGTTAGAGTCTCGGTCATATCTGAACTCCCCGGTTGGATATATCCACGAACTATGGTAGGTGTAGTTTTCAGGCCTCAGCCGGTCTTTCAAATCATCAAATATTTACCGAAATAAAATCTAAAGTTTCACTGATAACCTTTCATAGCTGCAGAACACGAATCATTTCACAATTTACATAGATTCCACACTGTTTCAGGAAACGTATTGCTACTACATTGAGGTTTATGCAAAGCCAGTATTGCATCTGGATCTGCTTCTCTGAACTATGGGAAATCTGTTTTTGGAACCTTAGAGTAGGTCGGGCATTGGGCTAGGAAGTGGCACAGGGCCACACTATGGAGGGCGTTCAATCAAGTGTCAGTGGGTCAGTCTAGAGTGGCCAGTACGCCAACGGTACCATAAGACCTCCATACGGCGGTCGCTGCGTCTCGACGGCCCCCAGCCAGATATCCCAGGCTGGTTTACTTTCAGCTTGTTGTAGAATTGCATTCCGTTATGGTTGTCATGCACGTTCACTAGGACGGCTCAACG
This sequence comes from Parhyale hawaiensis, assembly GCA_001587735.2. Taxonomy (NCBI): domain Eukaryota; kingdom Metazoa; phylum Arthropoda; class Malacostraca; order Amphipoda; family Hyalidae; genus Parhyale; species Parhyale hawaiensis. Next base: position 35,251,274 of record LQNS02278170.1, read on the forward strand.
TGGCGGTAGTAGTCGCAGTTCTGTACGGCAGGGTTTACTCCTCTGCCAAGAGTCAGCAGCCATGCTCTTGGGCACGTCATCCACTCTCTGAATTCCAGCAACACGCGCAGGGCTGGGCACCCAGTAGATCCATAGCTGCTTTGGACCCTCAATCAGGGCTGTAAGATTTCCGAGGATATCACACTCTATACAGTAGCTACAGCTGAAATTCAGAAATGCTTCCAGCATGCTCGAGAGTCTGTGAAGATGGCGAAGTTAGTACGCTCCATCATATCGACAATATTCAGTGCTCCAAGGAAGCCGTACCACAGCGCAGAGTAGCCAGACCTCTGAGAGCGGTGCCTTTCAAAGAGTGCAATGCTGCTAGCGCCCAATTACGTCCCTGCACACAACAGCGGTTGTCGTCGGGAATTGCGAGCGAGTCAGGGCATGCTTGATCTCTCGCTGCCACTGACGGTAATTGCCGGTAGACGCACAGCTGGTCAGTTTGAAGTACTTTGTATCTGGATACTTTTTTGTATCTAAATGTAATATCTAAATGCTTTCTGAAAGTGGTATCTAAATGCAGTATCTAGATAGGTACGTTTTACCTGTCTCTAAATACAAGTGTTTAGATACTTTTTACATACTTTTAAATAATAGCAATTTTTAAACAAAATTTAAAAGTTGACAGCTATGCGCTATTTTTTGTTCCAATAGATAGTGCAAAGTAGAATTATACTTATAGAAAAATGTACGCATTTAGAATATATTAATCATTAATGCAAACTTGTGCCATTTGTTAGACCTAATTTGTTTTTGGAACACTTTTTTTTCATCTTGTTACTTGCAAGTTGAGGGTATGAAACTAACATACAATGAAGTACATATATGAATTAAGATATACTGTAATATGTGTTTGAATGTTCTTGCAACAAAGCCAAAAATATGTCAGTAGACGATGAATTTTATTAACATTCCATGTTACTAGTTAGGATATCTTATGACAAGACAAACGGAATCAATTACACAATTACGTAGCCTGTTTGGCAGGGGTAAATGTCTGAAAGCAATATAAATCAGAATTTTGAAAAACCACAATCATACGGCGATTCTACCGATTCTAATGCATTGAACGAGTCGAATGAACATTATAATATGTAATTTATTAAAAAGCGGTCATTAAGGAAAGTTTTACAAGATAGATAGAACAACCCTCCATTTCCATGTGACATAATGGCAATAGCTCATAGAGCGCCGGGGCGTATATGTGTCAGTGTCTCTTTGAGAATGGGCCTGTTGGTTCGTCTACAGCCGACTATCTAATCTAATATACATTTTAAGGGAGTATCTAGCAGATTTTTAAGTATCTATGCCCACTCTGGGCAGACGTCGTCTTCACTTCGATACGGCTCGTACGATACTGTACGCAGGCACCGGCAGCCCGACAACGACTGCTGACGGTGATTACCGTACGTGTCAAATAGCCTTTAGCTATCCCTGCGATCGGAGTGGAGTGATGGCCACTCTTCAAAGGGGGAGGGGAAGGCCCGGAAGCGCTCTCGTCGTTCGCTACGATTTGTGTGCGTGTTTGTGTACGCGGATCGTGTGCGTGCGGGAGTCGTTCAAGTTGGTGTGCTGCGCTGATAGTTGTATCGCTGATCAAGTTAGGTTAGGTACGGTAAGGTTAGGTTGGGTTAAGTAAGACTAGGTTAGAACTTTAGGTTAGGTAGTTTATTTTAATGGTGACGCGCGCAGGATAGCTTCCTTGAACTGAAAAGCGTCGTGAACGACGCGAGTGCGGCCCGGAATGGGTTGAGTTGCTCCTCTTGAGGAATTTTTCCCAGATCTTGTGAATCTGAGTGCACCCTGGGAATTGTCAGGCCAATTTGGGTTATTTTACCATGGCTAGTGGTTAACAATTACGCCAAAAATGAACTTTTACTACATAGCTACATTAAGATGCGCATACATTTTTTTTGCTTGCATTCTTTTATAACTCTCCCTGGAATTTTCTCAAGATCTGGGAAATTTTAGGACTCCAAATTTAAAAAACTCTCAGTGGCAGTGCAGAAATCCCACTCTCCGTTCATTCGAGCACCTCGTAAGAGTAGGTGTGTGAGCGTGCTATCTCAACACCACGCTCTGGTCTGAAGCTATGCATGGCGCTATACACACTGCATGTGTTTGAACTTTTCATCGAAATACGATGGAAACTTTAGATAACGGCAAAAAGTTCAATCACAATCTGATCAAATTATTGTAGCCTTTTTTTGAAGCAAGGCACACCAAGCAGCTGGCAGCGCACTGAGCTCCCCTTCCGGCTTCCTCTTCAGAGCGACACCAACACACCATCCCTACGCCCCCATTGCCGGGGTGTTGGGACGCATCCTCTCCGAGACTTGCTCCCTCCTCCAATTTAAACTCCTTGGTTTCGATGGAAGCTCATGTAGGCTGACAAATCGAAAACAGGCGGCGGAAGTGCCGTGGTACTTAAGGAATCACCAGCAACACATAACTCGTGTAGACACTTAAGCTTAACTTACCTACATCTTGGAGCATTAGCTAGTATGTTCAGTCTTTACTATAGAGCAACTATGCCTTGCCGTCTATCATTTGTAACCCATTCTAAATGATGCACATCAGTAGTACGAAAAAAGATAGAAACTTTGCCATTGTTCCCTTCACCAGTTCATACTCTGTAGTTTGGCCACAATGATATGCAGCACAGAAGCGGAAAGACAGCGTATTTCGAAGAGCAAACAACACAGCAGTATTGAAAGACAACAAACACAAGCAGCAATCATATCTATATACATACAAATATCCAGAGGTGGGCGCGCGAACTTTTTTGGTGTTCCGAATCCGAACCCGAATCTTCGCCGGTTTGGGGTTCCGAACCTCCGAATAACGAACCAGTTTTCCGAAATTTCGGTGCAAACATTTGTTCGCGAAAATCCGAATCTTTACAAGATAGCAAAGCGAATTTTAATACCAATACCTTCCGAACATTTCCAAACCTACATTTTACTCATTACGAATCTAAATTTATAGCTTTCCGATTAAAAAAGTTTTTTCAAGATACCTACATTATTCAGAGCAACGGTTGAAGAATGTCTGACTATTGTAGCCACCGGTGGCTACGCGTCACTAAGGCTGTGTTCACATGTACCTCAACGTAACGCGTTCAATCACGAAAATGAATACGTGATGTGTGTAAACTTTATCCGTCACTATCCACACGTGGAAGCGACCTTCATGCAAATGAAGGACGTCAGTGTTCTTACAACATTTTCAGCTTAATTACTTTTCTTGATTTAATAGTGTGATTCTGATCGTTAAAGTGAGGGTAATAAAGCATTATTGACCTATTCATAATTTGAAACCGCTATAGAGGATAAATCAAGCATTTATAGGTTCTGTTTACTGAATTTGAACGATACGGTGCGTTTAAGAAAAAGACATGCTTCATCCTCAAGTCTCTCACGTTTGCTGCAGCTGCTTCTATCATATCAACGCGCCGCGTCCCTCATCGTAACGCGTTCAGTCAAACTGATGGACGAGGCGCGTTGATTTGGTAGAAAAAGTAGCAGAAAATGAGGGAGACTGAAAAATGAAGTAGGTACGTCCCTTTTTTGAACGAGCCGCGTCATTCAAGTTCAGTAAACAGAATTCCTATAAATACGGAAATTATCCTCCATAGCGTTTTCAATTCATGAACAAGTGGACAAAAATGCCTTTTACCGTCACTTTAACGATCAGAATCACTGTATTCCCGTTAAAGACAAGAAAGTTAGATGACCAGAAAATGTTATAAGAACACTGACGCCATCTTTGACATGACAACGAAGCCAATTGTTGCGTGCTGATTTCACTTTCATCAGTTTATCCGGCAATAAAGATTTTGAACATAGGCTGTTCCCATCAAAATAAATCTTTAAGATCTTGGGATACGAATGTGACTTCAAACCAAGGCAAAATATAAGCGAAATTTAAAGAAAAAAACAAAACGAGATCATAACTGAACGCGCGACGTCATTCATTTGAATGAAGGTCCCCTCTACGAGTGAACAGCGACAGAAAAAAAATGATGCACAGCTCGTATTCATTTGTAACTGAACGCGTTACGATGAACGACGTATGAACTCGCCCTAGCCAGCATTCTGACTGCTTGACAGCCAGCGGCGGTCACAACATGAGTGTGTGCTACAGATAGAGCAAAGAGGTCAACACCACGAGTTTATTTCCAAGTTCAAAGAAAGGTAGCCCAGGCAGTAACTACTACTAGTCATTGTTTCCATTTTTTCTCATTACTACACACAGTCACAGAGGCTTGCATATCGAATACATTTCAAGCAGTGATCATTTGAGACACACACTCACTAAGGCCGTGTTCACACATCCCTCACCGTAACGCGTTCAATCCCGAAAATGAACACGAGCTGTTCGTCAACTTTTTCTCTCGCTGTCCACGCTTAGAAGCAACTTTCATTCATGAATGACGCCGCGCGTTCAGTTATGATTTCGTTCCTTTAAATATGTGCTGATACTTTGCGTCGGTCTGAAGTCACTTTCGTATCCCATGATCTTTTAGCCTAAATTTGATACGAACTGCCCATTTTCCAAACATCTACAGCCTGATAAATCGATAAAAAGTTATACAAACACGCAGCAATGCGCTTCGTCGTCAAATCAATGATGGCGTGTTTTTGCAACAATTACAGCTCAACTAGTATTCTTGTGGTAAATGGGAATACATTATTCTGATCGTTAAACAAACGGCAAAAAAAAAAACATTTTGTTAACGGATTTGGGATTTGAATCAGCTATTGAGGATAATTAAATTAAGCATTTAAAGGTTCAATCTTTCAGTCTCCCGCGTTTACTGCAACTCTTTCTATCAAATCAATGCGCCGCGTCCATCAGTTTCACTGAACGCGTTACGATGAGGAACGTTTGAACACGGCCTTCCACGCCCATACTGGAATAGAAGTAGAGAGAAGTGATAAAGCAAAGCACAATGCTAATGGTCATAAGCGTCTCTATTTGCTATAGAAACATAGGCGTCAACACACCTGTATGCCGCAGAACGTGACAGGTCATTTCGCCGTTAGGGCATCGCCGTCAGGACATTTCACCCTGATGGCATTTTGCCTTGGGGATATGTCACCCTGATGGCATTTTGCCTTGGGGTATGTCACCCTGATGGCATTTTTCCTTGGGGATATGTCACCCTGATGGCATTTTTCCTTGGGGATATGTCACCCTGATGGCATTTTGCCTTAGGGACATGTCACCCTGATGGCATTTCGCTGCTAGGGCATGAAAGAAGTTGATTAGCGGTTGATCATTAAGATATAACCTATTTATTAAAAACTTATCTTCTTTCGTCTTTTGATTCTGTATGATTCAAAGAAGATAATTAGTGGTTGATCATAAAGATTAAACTATATTTGATTGGGAAATAAATATTTGTCATCCAGTATGAAACAGTTGCCATCCATTCAAAATAACATAAGGCGCAAGCGCACAACTGATCTTTTTTCTTTCGATTCTGTGTGATTGTCTTGCCGCCACCATATCCTGTGTGTCGCAAATCATGTACAGGTTGTTGACATTGCCTTTTAAGCAGTTGTTACGTATTGACTGGAAATTGTTAGGTGTTCGCAATATACTGTAATATGTTTATCAAGTATTCAGTATAAAATACCGTTTGCGAAAATGGACTGCTGTCTAAACATATTCCAGCTAGAGCTCAGCCAGCCATTACTAATGACATACATTTCAGCTTTAGTAGAATCTATATTTGCAGTAATTGCGTTCATATAGCAGAGACGACAGGAGCGGTCCTGATGGTGTTAAAGCTATAATTTTCCCTTAAATTTGTGAATGTAGCCAATTATTGTTCTTCAGATCAAATCTTAATCTCCTTGAGCTGCTCGATACCATTTTCACCATTTTTCCACTGCTGCATTCTCATATCTTCTATATATAGTGACATACACAGTCCCGATGGAACAATTTATTTTACTTATAGCTCAAGTCAATATCAGTGGCCAATCTATCAATATTTAACATATATTTCCAAGTAAAAATTGAATAAAGTTAAAGAAATATTTTAGCTAAAAAATTGAACTAGCCAAACTAATACTATCAAATGCAACCTTAGAAGGGTTAGCTGGGTGAAATTATTAATTTTATTCATTTTTAGTCACTCAATCGTATCGTAGTAAATGACTATTTAAGACATGCAGTTTTCATGTGAATTATATTATTTGACTGAGAACGGTGATGAGGAGCATCATTACATTTAAAGGTATTGTATTTTTAATTTCATTCCATCTTTTCTTTTTATTATCTTTTTTCTTCCTGGGAAGTTCTGCTGTTAAATGGGTCAAAAGCTGAAGGTGAAAATTTTCCTTATCATAATATTAATACTGTAATAGCGTATTAGATTAGGCGTAGTTAGGTATAATTTATGTAGGCGTGGTTAGGTATAATTTATGTACTACCATACTATTTATATTACATCACAGCAAAATGCCCTCACGGCGAAATGCCCTCATGGAGAAATGACCTAACGGCGATAAGACTAACAGCGAATTGACCGACGGCGAATTGACTGACGGCAAATTGACTGACGGCAAATTGACTGACGGCAAATTGACTGACGGCAAATTGACCGACGGCGAATTGACCGACGGCAAATTGACCGACGGCGAATTCACCGACGGTGAATTGACCGACGGCAAATTGACCGACGGCGAATTGACCGACGGCGAATTGACCGACGGCGAATTGACCGACGGCGAATTGACCGACGGCGAATTGACCGACGGTAAATTGAACGACGGCGAATTGACCGACGGTGAATTGAACGACGGCAAATTGACCGACGGCAAATTGACCGACGGCAAATTGACCGACGGCAAATTGACCGACGGTAAATTGACCGACGGTAAATTGACCGACGGTAAATTGACCGACGGTAAATTGATCGACGGTAAATTGATCGACGGCAAATTGACCGACGGTAAACTGACCGACGGTAAATTGACAGACGGCAAATTGGCCGACGGCGAATTGACCAACGGCGAATTGACCGACGGCGAATTGGCCGACGGCGAATTCACCGACATACAATGCATTTATCCGACCTCTCTTCCCCTACGCTGCTCCAGTTTGGTATCCTGGGGCTCGCCGGTCCGCAAGCTGCAGACGGATCAAAACGACGCTCTCCGCACAGCGACCGGTTGCCTCCGCATGGCTTCCGCAGACCATCTCCACTCCGAGTCCAAGCTGCTGCTGCTGCTGGAGGTCGATCAATCTCTCGACCTCCAGTGCCGTCAATACCTTGTTTCCGCCCTTCGTCTCGAACACCCAGCCCACTCTGTTGTCACCGCACAGGCTGGACCCCGTCTCATCCGTCACAACTTAGCAGCCAAATTCCAACCCGACATCAACCACTTACTTACTGACAACATCATGCCTTCTCAAGAGTACCGCTCAGCGATTTCCTCTCTCCATCGGTCTGCCGTGTAATCTTTACTAGACTGCCTCCCTGCAAACAGGGTTTTGGGCTTTGCCGCACCGGAGATTTCACCCAATGAGGCGGTCCTCTCGCGTGCTGCCCGCTCCACCCTATCATAGTTATGCTCAGGTTTTTGCTCTGCCCCCACACCGTGAACCACCTGTTTGAGTGTCCCGCTCACCCCACTACCCTCCTTCCCACCTCTCTATGGGACAGTCCTCTATCTGTAGCTGACTTGTTGTGCTCTCTACCTTTTTTTTCCTACCTTCCGCCAGATACCCGACCCCCTCCGGAGCCACCCTATACGTAAATACAACACCAACAACGGCGAATTGACCGACGGCTAATAGACCGACGGCGAATTGACTTACGGCGAAAAGACCTAGAACCGCCGCGGAAACGTTGAAAACCAATGTTTTGTCGTCTTCGTTTCTTTAGAATTTTTCTCGGGATTCGGAGGTTCGGATTCGCGAAAAGAAGACGTTCCGAACCCGAAAGTCCGAATCTTTTATTACATCTGTCCGAATCCGAACTTCCGAACCTAAGTCTGGGATTTGGCCGGTCCGAACAAATTCGCAAATAGAGGTTCATGAACATTTGTTCGGAACGCAAACCTCTGCAAATATCTCTGAATCAAATATATATTGACAATCTAAAAAATTCAAAAGGACAGAATGCCAAATCACCATTTGATGAGCAGGGTTGGTAGAGCCCATTGAATTATCACGGAAGACAACCCCAGTAACACACTGAAAAGATGGCTTTCTGGCACGTCGTAGATTTCTACCTGGACACTAGCCTCCATAGGTACAGCTCAAGGCAGCCTCACAAGATAGTCAAATGAAGCGAGTTTTCTCAGTTCTGTGTCCGAGTGTGTTGCCGTATCTGGTGAAATTTCATAAAATCAAAAGCTTACAGAGTCCTAATTTCCCCATATATATCTGATGAGATATTCGAGACTTTACTTAGGACATTCGCTGACCAAACTGACAGGACGACTAACATCAGTATATACCTATTTTGGTACTGACCAAGTGTTGCTGACGAACGCGCAATGAAACATTCGAAGAATCAGCTGAAGACACTCGTTCATTTGATAACCACGTGAACCCCCCTGAACAGAGACCTCACAAAGTCAACCACGAACCCAAGACAACACAAAATTTAAGATCTAAGCATAGAGACTAATAAAAACAGTTATTTTAGACACCAGCAGCAGCATATGAGCTACGTAACTTACAGGTTCCTATGATTATCGAAGTGAAATATTACCCTCATCTCATTTCATTCCCAAAATCTCAAATCTCAGTCGAGGCAAATCTGAAAGAAAATATCGTTGTCGTACTTTTTTTAACTGCATTTCAGTAACTCACCTGTAAACAAAATTCGCTTGAACGGGAGAGTTTCAGGCAAAAAATTGCAAGGACAACTTGTTCACTACAGTAGCTGCGGCAGCAGTGGCACTAGCAGATTCTCGCGCAGCCGCACAGTTGTTGAGCTAGGATGAGCACGGGATCGTAGGACTGCATTAAAAAAAAGCTAGCTGCGACTCAAAGTGAGCACAGAAGTGTACCGTGCTCTTACGTGCCAAAAAAAATGTTACATCCAACAACCGCGCTTCAGCAAGTGCCCAGATTACCATCACATTAACATCACCACCACAAGAATATAGGTGTTTCTCAATTAGCTTTGGTAGGCTGTAAAGTGAGTTTTTTTTGGTCACGTGTCACGAACACTTCACTTATTCGCTCACTGCGGTTACGAACTCAAGTGAGGACTTACCGGACACGTCGAGAGACGAGATGTTCTCGGAGTTCGGGGCCAACACTGAGGAGCATGCAGCGCTCGCACCACCAGCACCAGCAGCAGCAGGCTCACTGGCACCACCCGCATCGGATGATTCTTCCAAACTAGAGCCTTTGAACTTTTTGGTGAGGACACAGTGGCCAGCAGGAGGATCCTCAGTGACTTCATCTTCTTCAACTAACTCAACACCAGCTTCGTCCTCCTCTTCCTCATCTTCATCTTCCGCCTCTTCCTCCTCCGTGTCTCCTCCGCTAGGGCCACACGCATCAGTGTCCTGCAGAACACACTGGTTAACTCCAAATGTAATACTAGAGCCATGGACAAAATTATGAGGCACCCCAGGAAAAGTGTGTTTTTAGATACAGTATATCGATTCGAAATTACATTCTGAATAACAAAGTTAGGGAAATTATTACCATAATGTTCCAGGAATTGAATATCAACATCCACTTTGCAGTTTAGTTTTAACACTTTTTCCACCTTCCAAAATATTAGGAGACATCCACCAGTCAACTTTTTAGAACTATGCGGGAATAAAATAGGATTATACCACGAATTACTGTATTAAAATTTAACGCTACGTTTCGGTCTAGAACGTCGGCCATCTTCAGGCAATAAAAGACAAAGTGTCATCTGTGAATAAAAATGAGAAAATTAAATCTATATTTGTCACAATACAAGTAAAATTTTGGAACTATCTTACTATTGCACTGTATGAACATAGATCACATTAGCAGGTACTAGGTATAAATTGTACTAATCATTATCGTTGAGCTAAGCACGTCCAAACACCGTCACAGTCTGGCATAAAGTGACGGTTGCCACTGACTCGAGCCTTATATATACGGAGCTGTCACGGCAAGACTTCACAACCTTCTAGTATAGTCTAAGAAAATTGTAGCCCTGGTCGTATTTAACGTTGAAAATGGGTTCTCCTGTTTTATGCAGATTGCTTCGGCTATTTTTAACTCAATGGTATTTGGATGGCTGAACAGTATAGAACAGTTAGTAATTAGGGTTTCGGCTGAAGGCACGTTCATGTGATGTTCGACTGAGTAATGTGATTTGATACTGCTGGGGTTATACCTATGCTGCTTGCATCGCTTCGATAGGGCATTCGTCGTGTATCCTATGTAGAGCGCGTTACAGCGTTCCTC
>LQNS02278170.1:35262360-35276409 GCA_001587735.2 Parhyale hawaiensis
AAAACAGGAGAACCCATTTATCAACGTTAAATACGACCAGGGCTACAATTTTCTTAAACTATACTAGAAGGTTGTGAAGTCTTGCCGTGACAGCTCCGTATATATAAGGCTCGAGTCAGTGGCAACCGTCACTTTATGCCAGACTGTGACGGTGTTAGGACGTGCTCAGCTCAACGATAATGATTAGTGCAATTTATACCTAGTACCTGCTAATGTGATCTATGTTTATACAGTGCAATAGTACGATAGTTCCAAAATTTTACTTGTGTTGTGACAAATATAGATTTAATTTTCTCATTTTTATTTCACAGATAACAATTTGTCTTTTAATGCCTGAAGATGGCCGACGTTCTAGGCCGAAACGTAGCCTTAAGTTTTAATACAGTAATTCGTGGTATAATCCTATTTTATTCCCGCATAGTTCTAAAAAAGTTCACTGGTGGATGTCTCCTAATATTTAGGAAGGTGGAAAAAGTGTTAAAACTAAACTACCATAATGTTGTTGAAACTAGTTAGCTAACTCATTCGCGACAGTAAATCGCGTACAAGCTGTCTGGACAAATCCCCTGCTTATAATACCTATCTTCAGTAACCTCAATTTTGCATTGTTTTGTTATTAGCGCCAGAAAATAAAATTTCTGAAGAAAGAGCTCAAACTGTTGCAATGCTTGAAAATTAAAAATTATTATTACTATTATTATCAGGTTTTCCCGCCGTAACAGATCGAAGGCTACATAAGAGCGATCTAATTTGGAATAGTATAATTTAGAAATCGAGTCGAACTCAGGTGAGTACTGTTAGTTTAGTAGAGGTCAGGTGCACCATTTATAGCAGGAAATAAAGCATAATGCATTTCAAACCTTACACGACTCGGTTAAACGAATTTGCTCAGCCACACGGCAAACGACGAAAAACGAAGAGAGAAGAAGACAAAAGGAAGAAAACAACATCCGTGTAATGGGTCCCCGTCCGTGGAACCACACGGCAGCCGATACGAGTCACATGGGATGGTCGCTTACAACCATTCGGCGGCCCACCTTGCGGAATAGGAGAAGTATAGAGAACCTACCAAACTTTACAGGTCTAACTTCGTCAGTAGGAACTGCGGCCAGCTGTAACATCTCCCGCGGAAAAGGAACTAAGGTTAGCCCTCTGGGTGAGTGATGCGGATATATATTCTGACCAAATAAGAGCCCGTCAAAATATAGCTACTCCCCGGGGCTGCATTGTCGAAAATGGTCATTTTTTAAAATGGAATTGCTAAAAAATGAAGCTTTGAAGGAATAGTGTCCAAGGTGCTTTCAAAAGGCATATGGTGACGAATTCATTCAAAAACAGTTCTGGACAAAGCCGCAAAAGGTATACGACATCAAGAGAAGACAGATTGACAAAGAGGGCGTCGGTAGTTGACAGGAGAGCAAAAGACTTAAAATTTGGTCTCAAAGGATGCAAAGCTAGAAAAAAGCCATTACTGTCTGATACAAACAGGGAAAAAAGGCTGGTGTTTGCAAATACACATGAACATTGGACTGGTGATGATGGGGCTCAAGTGATTTAGTCAGATGAAAGCAACTTTGAGGTGAGTCTCCTGATGTTTCTGCACACCAAAATGTGCACTATTACTCTCCACAGTTTTTTTTACAGATTTTCAGAAGTGGTAATGTGAACATTACACTAAAAATCCTTTCTTAAGATGATTTCTAGAACACCTGGCGCTGTTATGTGCGTCGAAGAGTTGGAGAAGCTATCACCCACAATGTATTGTACCAAAGGTGAAATGTGGGGGAGGCAGCGTTACGGTTGGGGCTACATGACGTCTCCAGGGACTGGAATGCTGTTCACATGCGAGGGTAGAATCAATTCAGCAACGTACACCAGCATGTTGGAGAGAGTACACTGCCATTCAGTGGAGAAAATATTCAGTAACAACATACTTGAAGTTGTTACCTTCCAAAAAAAGACAATACTCCATGTCATATATTAAGAGTTTCGAGGGGTTGGTTTGATAGGGAGCATGTGAATGTACCGTAATGGATTGGCCTCCTCAGTCTCCCGACTTAAATCCAATCATGTACCTGTGGTCACACTTCGGGAAAAGAGTTTTGATGCACAAATGTGTCTCAAAACCGTAGTATGAAGGCACACTTTATGAAAAATGGCTCAAAACTGATGCAGCCACTTTTACTAATTTAGTCTTTAGCAGGTCAAAACGCATAACGGCTGTGATAAATTTCAAAGGAGGTGACACTAAATATTTGATGCTACCTATCATACCTATTTAATATTATAACTTAGTGTTATGTAGTGATGGGAGAATATCAGCATCAGCATCCGCGGACATCCACACCTTTTTTGAACATCCACATCTGTTGAGTTGGTAACATCCACAATCGCATCCGCGGATGTCAAACTGTAAAATTCGCTAAAAGATCCCCATCTTTGGATGTCCAAAACTTTCATGCGACCCATCCAAAGGTGGTGTTATCAACAAAGTACCTTTAAACAGATTTTTTTTTACTTTTTACGGTGTCTCATAATTTTGTCCCTGGCTAATGAATCATTGGGCACTAAACAATACCATGTCGCTGAACTAAGCTGCCATTCTCTCCAACTGTGACACACTCGTGTCGACAGGGTGAAATAAAATAATGATGCAGATTTGGCACGTTATTATCTTACTTTACAATAAGCACCTCATAACGTGAAATGTCGTAAGGTCGTCTGCGAAAAAAGTACACAAGGAAGGCACATGTTCATCAGCGAGACTTCCTACGTAACCTGCGGCGTAAAGGTTTTCTCCTTAAACTTTCAACACGTCCGTGCAGTTGAGCATGAATACATCCGCCCCTGTAGCCGTTGCAATGTCTCCCATTTTCTCCGACTCCGTTGCTTATAGCGTCACCTCAACACAGTCACATACTCCTCGTCATACACAATAGCTAGAAAATTCATCTGCTCATCATGCTATGGAGTCAGGAGCTTCTAGAAAGGTAAAGATAATTAATTAGATAGTTTAAGCATAAATTTCTACAATAAAGGTGATCTAACGGAGGAAAAAAACATTCAGTATGGCGGTAGAAACGTAGGACCCAGGCACGAGGATGTTACCATATTGTACAGGATCAACGCACATGGGAACAGTAAATCGAGAAAGAATAGAAATAACAATAAAGCACCATTACTAAGAGCATGAAAGTGGAAGGAAAAAAATTGGCAAGAAGTAAAGACGTCCCGAAGACAGTTAACCTATAGAGTACCCCTAGGGGCGCTGCTCCCTATCACATAGGATAGGTTAATATAATGTTACTAGAGGACCCGTGCGTGAAAAAATTCACGCAACTGTTGATATGTTTGCTTTCATGTCTGACTTGCTGTTTCCACATTTTTTCGCTCAAGTTTGTTAGCAACACTTATTGCCTTCCGTAACCTTTCTGCTTCAAGTCTTTCTTGTCACTGCCGCATAGGCACTACATCTCGCTCCATTTCTTGCACGTCTTCCTTCTTGAGACTGTAGAAGTCTCGTTCTTCTTTTACGTTCCCTCTTTTCTCTCTTAATGAAACGTGCGTCTTCCAAAGTAAAATCGTAAGGAAAACATTGTAATAAACTTGAATGCTACTCCAGTCAGCTTATATGCAATGTAAGTGTACCATATCCACAATACGGTCTTCCATACTCAACTATCGGCTTCATTGAAGTGCTCAAATTTCGGCCTCTGAAACGAATTCTGCTCTCTCAGAAGAAATAGTTGCCTACTGCCCCTGAAACAATTGTCTTTTGCCCATCGTGAGTGCTCTGTTGATGATCTACCGAATTTATACGTTGTGACCTGAGAGCGACAGCGACCTCTGACACATACCTATATAACGGAATGGTCTGTGGGAAGAAACTACGAATCAACATGCATGAGAGTGCCAATAGAAGCTTCAGTGCTAAGATTTCAACTTCGGCAATGCAGGAAGTGCATTCAGACATAAGGTCCCCCTATACCTACTTTGCCAGAGATTCGACATATGTAGAAGGGAATACAAATCAGACTCAGCCTTCGATATCTTCATTGTTTGACTTTCAACTGTCGCTGACAAAGATACGCTTGCCACCTCCTGCAACCCGGCCTATTTTCTACTCAACAGTTTTTGATGAAGCTTGACAGAGGACCACAGCTTCCAAACTGGGCTAATTTCCGTCTATCTGTTCTGTTCAAGCGTGACAGAAAATAGATGAATTAACAGATACATACACAGATAAACAGATAAATACACATCGGTCTTTATTATATTGTAGATTAGCCTAAACTCTATGGCTTATGGCCTATCCCATGCCCACTGAGCGTGAGGCATGGGATTTTAGTACGGTAATAATAAGCTCTGCTACATATTGCCTCCATTCTGATGTCCAGTTTTCGCAAAAACTCCCTAAAAAATTCCTCACAAAAGCACAGTGAGTTATAATTGGAATGTGGGTTTTAGGGCAGACTTTAGATTTTCGGAGTAAATCCAGAGGAATAGGACCAGGCAAATTGAAGAATTACAAGATCTAACTTATGGCGATAGCTTGAGCAGGTTGGAGCTATACTCTGCTAACGGTAGGATGTTGCGGGCAGATTTGGTCAATGTGGAAGCCATTGCGCTCTGGGAGTGAACTACATAAGTTCTTTGTGCGCGCCTGAGGGACCATAGACACAGTGTTGTCATTCCTCGGTGTGTGACAGAACTGAAGCACAGCTTCAGAACGCTTTGCCAGTGGGTGTTGTGGGGTCTGGAAAACTTTTCTACTAAATGCTCATCTTGGGATTTGTACGATTTTGCTGAATGGTGATCCTGCCAGCTAAAGGCTCACATTTCAACCTCACGGTTTGGTGTTCTGGCGGGTCTCTGTGTTTGAGGTTACGTGCTCGGCAGGGTTAGCTCCTTGCTGTGCAGGGTAATGGGGCCACAAAAGCGAGTGGTGTGGTTAGTCATAGCTCTACGTCAGCAAAGAGAAAGTGATGAAAAACATACGTGTATGCACATAGCACAGGGAAAGAGCACGAGAAAACCGTTTCGCAGTTGCTGTCATGAAGTTGAAAAGACAAAAAAAATTATAGGATGTAAATCCGTAGTGAGCGCAAAGAATTTGAGAACCATCCTAACAGAAGAGGTCTCCCACAAAGCAAGCGATAGATAAGAAAGCCTCCTGGGAGAAACAGTAACCGAAGAGCTAGCTACACTTCGGACACAAGAGTTAGCATGTGGTTGCAGAAGCGACAGATTGATGTCAACAACAGACATGAATACCTTGGAAGATCGTTTCAGGAATGAAGTTAATAAAAATAAAATTCAATGACAGTCACATGAAGATCTCAAAATGGATGAGCTAAAACAAGCTACTGTTACAATATCCTGCCAAGAGCGAAGTACACACAAGAATATATCCATTTGGCTGTGATGTCCAGCAGATGTTGAGGATGACATATTCTGTGACAAGGACAGGGTTCATCTGCGTCTTCCTACGAAGAAGAGTACAATGAAACCTGAAAAAATGTCAAGTAAATGAATTTCCTAGCCCCTTTTTGCTCGCCCCCTCCAATCAATCCAATGTCTGATTAGGCCAGTGCCCAAGCAATAGACTGTGGATTTTAGAAATGCCAATGCTGCATCCCATGTAGAAGACGCGAACAACCGCAAGACAAGCACTCTACAACACTCTTCCACACATAAATAACAGTACGTGTGCAGTCTTATAGAAAATATTGAACTGGAACTAGAATAATACGTAAACATAGCCTGCATTAGAGCAATATACATACTCTTTTCCTCTTGCTGGACCCATGAGAAGATCGGTTGGCTGAGCCTGAAGCAGTGTAGTCCCTAGGAGACGACGGCTCCGACTTGGTGAGGCTGAGGTCAATACCTGTAGTTTGGTAGCCCATGGTACTGCAGGTACCATTGCTGCCACGTAAGAAATGCAGACCAGGAGGTTTTCCCGAGAGGCCGGGCAGGTCCAGTGGAGCAGAGCATTCACTTCCATATATGTTGTAAGAGCTCACTTGAGACTGCTGAGGTTGGTGCTGCTGTTGCAAGGCAAGCAACTGATTACCCAAGGCATTGTTTTCATGAGGTGTGCACGTCCCACTCACAAGAGAGCTGGAAAATGGAATCTGAGACGATGTCTGACCATAAGGATAGTGATGTCGCTCAGTCTGGGCCTCCAGGTGATCAGTTGGCGGCAGTTGTAAACACAACTGAGAATTTTGGTGGGAGTTTGAGAGATTCTGCTGAAGAGGAAGAGTGTCAACTGATGACTGCTGATGGTAACACAACTTCTGGGACAGACCCTGACTCTTGGCGCTACCAACTTTACTGCTGAGGCCCTGAACTCTGAAATCATCGAGGTGGTGCTGCTGAACAGGGTAGTCAATTGCGCTGCCAACCATGCGCGGCTCAAAGCCTTGCTTGGAGTGGCAAGGATTAAGAGCGCCGCCAGGATTATAGAGCTGCAGTGAGGTCTGCGGCTGGTGCTGCGTGAACTGCTGGTGCTGATTTTGCATCACCATGAGAGGAGGGCGGCTGTTGTACAGAGGCAGAGATGTTTGGTTAAAACAAGAAGTTGAAGACGAAGTGAACGTGGAGTTGCAATGCAAAATGGAGCTGTCAATGGGGTTAACTGAGGGTAAGGTAGCGGTGTTGCTGACGCTTGAGCAGGGCAGATATGGCTGAGAGCTTGGGTTACTGAGCGTTTCACTGCTCCTCGAGTGGGAAGGGTACGTCTGCAAGGACGGAGTGCACTTGCCCACAGCATCTGACTGCAACAGTGCAGGTTTGGAAAAGCTTTCTTGATGTGCAGCAGAGGTGGGAGGGTCTTCAAAGAGTAAATTGGAAGAACAAGAAGAACTGAGAGTGCAAGATTCAGAAGAGCTGGAAGTTATCTGAGACACAGTTACGGAGGGTCGGACAGCTTCAGAGCGAGATGGACTCGAGGAGCCCCCATACGTGGGAATATGCTGCCCATCCTCCGTCTTGCTGCTTGCTGAACTCGACGGCAGGAATTTGTTGATAGCCGAATTTTTACGGATCCTAGACAGGCCCTTCAGGTCCAGACTATCAGCCACTTCCAGGAGCTCCGTTAGTAGAGACTTTTCAATCTACAAATAAGAAAACTTATCATTAAAATTCTAAACTACGGCCTGCAATGCAAGTAAAAATGGAAAGAGTAGCACAAGCAAGCTACAGCAATACGCTAAACATGTAAAACTGGAGCACTCTGAGAGCGCATACCTCCGGCAAGCAAGGCAACGGTTACAAAAAATTAAAATTGGTTCTGAGACTATGATTTTCTCTGTATCAACACCAAAATCTAATCATTTGTGTCCTTAAAGAGTTATGAGGCTAACAAGCATTATGACAAACATGAGTCAAATACGCAAAGGAACAAACCGATCGGCACCAAAATCTAATCATTTATGCCTTGTAATATTACTAACAACTATCTATTTCACCAAGATCCATTCATTATTTTTTTGAGTTATTGTGCTAACAAGCATAAAATTATAAACAGTGACAAACGAACGAACAAACAAGCGGATCGTCACAAAAATTTAGTCATTTACTGTTTATAGTATAGCTATATACCTAAGAACTTATGTAAATTTCATAAATATCCGCCAATATCTTTTTGAGTAAAAATGAGGCAGACAAACAAACAAACGGATGGACGGATCTTCACTTAAAGTCAATCATCTGTTCCTTTCAACATACGTAACAATCCCTGTAAATTTAGTCAAAATCGGTCCAAACTTTTTTGAGTAATTTTGATGACAGAGAGACAAACCCGAAGAAACATAGCCTCTTTGGGGGAGGTAATCATACACCACACATCAACATGTGCAATGAAGGTTTCAAGTTGCATGCTGAAAACAGACCCAAGAGATGTAAACATTAATTTGATTAAAAAGAGAACCACAACACAGTCTTCTGCATTGGGAATAGAGCTTTGGCTAAAACGACCAACTAGTAGCCGTCACAAGAAATGGAAGGAAATATTTGAATGTAATGCACCCAGGCGCCTTCTCTATCATCTTCCGGGTCTTTCCGACCAGACTTTGCTCCCCGAAATCACTTAATTCACAAGCAGATGGCTACATTATCCCTTGGTATTTTTGAGAATTTGAGGAACATCATCATTACAAAGCTTGAAAAAAACGCAAAGAACTTTACGTGTGCCCCAATATCAGAACGACTGATTTTACGTGGATTGTGCGAGTACAGTTGTCACTTAATTTCAAACTAGCACTATGGCTTAGAAGCAGCTCAAGTCCAGCTTCTTCCACAGCCACCCTGACATCACGTGTCAGCACTCTGGAGCTCATCATATTTGTATACTCGTAACATCGGCTCTCGTATTCTCTTTAATGTCTATGACTTTTGAAAATGTATTAGCATGATCATAGCTCAAACCAATCAGAGCCTAAATTTTTTTACTTCTCTATGTGACTGGCCTTCTTGGAGTATCTTATGACCAGTATCTACCTATCAAAAGTAGGTACCGGCATTATAATTATAGTCACTGCTTTACCACCGTGCCCACTCAAAGACTGATCCCTACAGAAAAGACAAGGTCTTTTTATGCAGTACTGTTACAACATAAGGATCACAACGATGCTTATGAAGTAAGGAAAACATGGACACCTTTTTATATACTGCAAGGAAAGCTCAAAATTTCAACATATGTATGTACTAAACTTACTGTGGAATGAAAAAAA
This sequence comes from Parhyale hawaiensis, assembly GCA_001587735.2. Classification (NCBI taxonomy): domain Eukaryota; kingdom Metazoa; phylum Arthropoda; class Malacostraca; order Amphipoda; family Hyalidae; genus Parhyale; species Parhyale hawaiensis. The sequence continues at coordinate 35,271,099 of LQNS02278170.1, forward strand.
AGGAAGTTTATTGATGTAATTACTGCCTTACTAAAAATTATGACATAATTGATAGATATCTTACGTAAATTGAGCAATAAAAAAATCAGATCATTTACCAACTTCATAAAATTATAATGGATAGCAACATCATATCAACTAAAACTAGAGTACAAATTTACTAGTAGGTACCGTATGGTACTTGGTACGTAGGCCTTTGCAATCAATCACAGCGGGACACCAGACGCTACACAAGTGAATTTAGGTTATGCACCAAAGTGTCCAATGGGAGTTTTACCAGTGCTGGTAAAACCCCACTGCACATCCTGTCTTACACTCCTCAATGGATTTTTGTTTCCATTTTTCTTTCAAATTATTTCATAGTTCATTCATTACTTGGATACATTTTTAAGCTCCTTTATTTAATAATTTTCATTCGTTCTCAGCTGGATCCAAGTCGGAGCTATGAGTAGACCACTCTATCACTGTAGCATTCTCCTCTGAAAATATACTGTAATTCCTAAATAAGGTAAAACATGCTCAACTATTTCGTGTAGCCTAACAAGAGGTCCAGTACCAGTAGCTGAAATCATGAGAAATACCATCACAATTCCTACTACAAACTCAACACAACTTTAAGTGCGATAAAGAGAATATTGTTCGCTAGGAGTGCATCAAAAGAACCTGCTCCCATCACAGACGAACAAGTAGAACTTCGATCATTAGTGAAATGAACACAGTCTCATTGTTCTTCAGTCCATGTGATGTGCTCAATAGCAAATAACTTTTGGGCTTCTTGGTTCTTTTTAGAAATGCAGAGCTGCGCGAAAGGTACTGTACTACACAAACCTATTTCATTAAGTCTTTGGAAAATGGATGCGTTTTGAAACATTCCTGCCGAGGTTATCATTAGACTTTTCTGGAAAACAATTGTGGAGGCAAATCTATTCTTTTATTCCCTAACAATCCATTTGTCTTCTCTTGCGTAGTCTTCCAACACCTGCCAGGTGGTTTCTTGGCTTCACATGGCCCAGTTTGCTCAAATTGTTTCAAAATGCCTGCTGTTAGTAACACTCAAACTTCCTTACAGTCTTAGCAATTTCACCAATGAATATTTATCTTCATTATGTAATTTCACTATCAGTTGTCTTATATTCATTGATGTCATTGCGTTTCTAGCCATGTTTATAGTGTAAGAGCCAGTATGGAACTGATAAAATGTTAGCAGTGAACCGTAGCTACTTCCAGTTTTTATCTAAATGTTACTTATAAAAATGTATTAGCTTATACTGAATAAATATTACATTACAGGATTTAGATCGCCTACTTTAGCTACTTGGTAAAGAAATAATTAGATCAAGAGTTTTCATTTTTCATTCCACAAGCAATCTAGTAGAAACGTTCAAAGTGTGAGATTTCCCTGAGCTCAGTAAAAAAAGTAAGCATATTTTCCTACCATCATAGGCATCATTCTGATCTGTATGCTCATGAGGTACTGTATATCCCTATCTTAATAAGAATGTTGCATCTCTGCACTCTTGCAGGAAAGTCTCAGTTCACCAGTACGCTACTACTGCTGGGGATATCAGGCGTAAAGCATTTCCAAGAGACAAAAAAAAAAAAAAAGAAAGAGGCATATCAAAGAAACACTCATGTAGAGAGTCTCTTCTGTGGCCCTGAACGTGGGAGCAAGTAGGGATACCTACCATTGGCTGCGTCACATACCACAATCGGCAGCCCACCTCACGGAGCAAAAAGGGAAGCATAAAGAAGCTACCTACCTAACCTTACAAACTAACCTTATCAACGGGAACTGCAGCCAGCAGCAATATCCGCTGTGGAACAGACACTGAGGAAACCCTAGATCGTGCAGCCCAAGTTATTCTGACAAGGATAGGGTTGTATCTAAATCTAATCTTAAAAATATTCTCCACTCAGAGTATCACTGAAAGGAGGAAAGGAAGTCACCAGTATTTCAGTGACATATGCTAACAAGTGTGGGCACTGTTCTCATCTGCCCTTATTTCAGCAAAGCCAGTACATATTTGACAAAATTTTAGATTTCCCCTATAGATGATCGTTTGGTTTCTTTACATGTAGCTACAAATATAGGTGTAAGATTTCTACAAGCAAGGTATCTAACCATAAAAACAAGAAGTTTCTCTACACTGTTGAGAAACCATTGTTATACTCAAATACCTACTGCTTAGCTGCACAATATGAAGAGTTGGCAGTGATCTGACGGACTAGAACTTGAACAAGTATACAGGGTAAAAAAGTTGGTCAGGGTTGGAGTTGGAAGATTTGAGTTGAGTCGGAATTAGATAGTCTACCTCCTAGTCTCAGGAGTTAAAGCTGAAATAAAACAACCGACGCAAACTCCAGCAGTGAATTATAGCTCAAANCGGACTAGAACTTCAACAAGTATACAGGGTAAAAAAGTTGGTCAGGGTTGGAGTTGGAAGATTTGAGTTGAGTCGGAATTAGATAGTCTACCTCCTAGTCTCAGGAGTTAAAGCTGAAATAAAACAACCGACGCAAACTCCCGCAGTGAATTATAGCTCAAAAATTATTCAGAATTTCTCACATCCTAATGATAGAAATGAGAAAATATAAAAATATAGAACATTTTTCATGTTGATTCCTGTACCTAATTATTTTTTAACAGTTACTGGCGGGCACAAGTTGACAACTTGCCAAATGCTACAGTAATTATCTTAAGGTAGCAGACTAAAAGGAATAACTACCCAAAGTTAGAGTGAGATAGAGGCACCTTCTGCTTTCTGAAACATTTCCAGCATTGAGTATGCTTAAACATCAAGTAGGAGAACATAAGAAACCTAGGTAGCTACACCTTGAATATTCACATCCACACAACTTGGAACATACTTTGTTAAATAAAGCCCGTTGGTAGCCAATGTCTGGATCTCATTGTTGCATCAACAGGTACTGATTTACAAGCAAAAACTCACTTGTATGGAGCCAAAATAAATGTAGTTGATGATAGCTTTCAGCAAGACGAGAGGCACGGAGTCCAAAACAATAGTGGGATGTGCATGAGAGTGGGTACTCAATGCACGCAAAAACCAACCAGATGCAGCAGCAAGCACGGCTTGGTGGGCACGCACCACAAACCCATCATTGCTCACCAAAGAGACGTCACAGTACAGCTCATTGTCTCTTTGTTCCTTCAAAGTCTGTAGAGAGATAAATGCATCAAAATGGATACATACATAGCTTTTGCTGACAATGTAGATAGATTGAGAAGATATGCATGAGACATGTGACACCAATTTGGAAGACATTTTCAATTTAGTTAGGGTTGGAAAAAAATTGTAAAAATTGTTAATTTATTTTTTTTTTCATCTCTAGGAATTTTTTATCCAACATTTTAAGGATTTTCTGCTACATAAACATGTAGCCAGCTAACCATCAACAATCTTAGTCATTTCATTTCAACTTCCTACTGTAGAAGAATGATTTCAAAAAAAGGGGTCAAGAAAGAGCAGTTAGCAGAGTGCATACCTGTATTTGCTATGGCTATATTTAATACCATATCCAATCTGCAGGGATGCTATGATTTATTATTGCAATATAAATAACTTAGAAACACTTAAAAAAAAATGACAGAAATAGCTAGCTACTAGCTAACTGAAAAAGAGTACCTAGTGAAATAAAGAAAGTGAAATAAGCTTAAAATCCTTTAAAAAGCTTAGAAACATTTCAAAATACAATGACAACTCTAAAGAAATAGCTAGCTACTAGCTAATTATTAGCAGAGTATTGAACAAAAGAGAGTGAAATAGCTATATGCCTACATCCTGCTCAAAAGCGAAATACCTAACTTTATGTCTACATCGTTCTCATGAGCTCACTAGCTACCAATCGAATAGAAACTATAAATAATACTACTAATTTTCAGTAGCTGCTAGCTTGCCACAATATAATAAGACATGCATCTCTGAAATTAAAAATAGCCTGTATCACTAAATTAAATATGTTCTAAGTTTGTAATAAACATGAGCAATAGTTGACCCTAACTGTCCTAACAGTCAAATGGATTCCTGAATAGGAATACATTAACTCATTCTTTCAGTTGTGTAAATACAATTTAATAATTTCCAGAAGTAAAATTGTTTAATTTACAATATTTATGACTAAAAAAATAGGCTGAATGATCCAATGAACACTTTTGCAGTGGTAAGTGAGAGGTAGAGTACCTCTCACGGATAGCACCACGACTCGCGTTTTCGCGGGTTACAGGTTAGTCGTCACACTTAGTTATTAACAGGTAAGTACCCTTGCCGTTTTTTTTTGGGGGGGGGCTTAGTGTTATATAGGCTATAAAGTATTTATACCTTTTATGTTGATCCTTACTATGCCACTTACTGTGGCTCTCGGCGCTTATTTCTGATGTGTTCTTGGTGACACACACACGAAGGGAATCAACAAGCAGGTTCGACCAATTAAATATATTCAAGTTTGGCAAGTTCACAGATGGTACAGACAGACTTACAGACTGCCTCCTACGCCAGAGCTAAGTCAGGAGTGCAGGAGCTCACTGGGAGCTGTATGCTTACAGGAGGCGGGTACGAAGTACAGAACAAGTATGATACTCCGAGACTCACTTATATAGGGGACAAACATATGAAAGTTGACCCGTTAGGCTGACCGCAAGAACTCTCCAGCCGTTTCTAGTGATAAACTAATTTCGAAACGGCTAGTGCTCTGACACCCTCTTGCAAGAGGATCTGGCATGAACCAAGCATAAGTTGAAAAGCTTCTATGACAAGGAATCATGAAGACATAACCTGAGGCTTAGTTCTGCAGCCTTTCTCTGAACAAATCATATGAGATCGGCGACAAAACGGATTAGTCTGTCAGTGGTAGCTACTTTGGCCTAGCACACCGTTACAGGGGTGGCGGCCGGAGCAATTACGAACATGTGTTGTTCAGGTCAAACGAATTGTAAATTGTAACTCGCTAGCTTTTACAACCCACAAGCTGGTAGTGACTGTATGCCGAGAAAATAGCGTTGTGGAGGGCTACGCCGTGGTTCTTGCTTCCTATGTTTTGTGTCATTTCCAGTGTTAATTTATTATCCTTGATCTTGTTTACAAATATTTCATGCATTGTCTTGTTCTTTTGCATGTTTACAGAAAGGTTCATTTACTCGACCAGTATTAATACCTGACTAGTTATCCCCTTGAGTGCTTGTCTTTTGATTTCTGCACTACACCTGATACGTTGAACATCCAGTTGTCCATCCTGCTTTTCCTCAAGAGTTTTGTTTATTGTTGAGCTATGGCCTACTTTCTGCCCTTGAGTTCTG
>LQNS02278170.1:35345221-35362435 GCA_001587735.2 Parhyale hawaiensis
AGCTTTGCATTTTTCTAAGTTTCAAAGGAATAGAACTCAATGAATTTTCATGCTAGAATAAAAGCAATGACAGTTTTGGATTCCTTGAAACATTACTCACAAAATTATTGAGCTGGATTTTCCATCTTCACCCTCACCAATTTTTCAACACAGCGGAAAACTGAATCATTTTTCTTTATATTTTAGTTAGCAATCAAACAGAAGTGAAAATGGAGAGTCCAGCTCTGTAGTTTTGTTGAACATGTTTAAAGAATTTCAAAACTGTCATTGTATTTATGCTAGCATGAAAACTCATTGGGTTCTTTTTTCTCAAATTAAAAAATACATGCATAACTATAGGTATATCCTATCATCTCAGAACCTAAGACCAAGATAAAAAAAAATTGTAGGAGTAAGATGTGTTTCTTTTTTACAAAATATATATTCTGTGCAAATTTTAGAACAATCGGTTCACAATCGACATTGTTGCCCCCCCCCCCCATGGCCCCCTCTCACTCTCAAGATGTAAGAGGTGCGAAAGTTTTACCCAACATTTTTTTAATGTTCTCATGTCTTTAATTTAATGTCCCAAATGATGCAAAGTATCATTGTATTCGTACAATACTCCTGGCACCTTCAACTTAATATGCGTGTATACTAGCAAAAATTATTTGGACATGTTGTAATGTTAACATCAAATATCTACTGGTTGGACAACAGAGTCGGAGTCTGACAATCTTGAAGACCTGGAGTTGGAAATTCTGGAGGGCCAGGAGTCAGAAATTCTGGAGGGCCAGGAGTCAGAAATTCTGGAGGGCTAGGAGTCGGACCTTGAACCATCCAACTCCAAAACCCTGAGCGTGACATATTCTTACAGAACATTTTTTAGTATCTAGCTAAATAAAAATAAATAATGAATGTATAGCTACCATCAGTTAGGAACAAGAATAATTTCATCTAGCTACAGCTTTGAATATTGGTTCTGAATGGTCATTGCATACACAATGTTCAAAGGTTCATAATTTTTCTAAAAGTATTGGTGGTATCGGAAATTTCGACTCATTTCTGGCCAATACCAATCCTACAATAATGGCCGATACATCGGGTATTACAAATATTAATAAGGTAGTTAGCCCAATATCGGTACACCTCAAATATTGATCTTTGAGCAACAAATGGAGCTAGATACAACATCTTCTGCTGCAAGTTCCTGAGGTTAAACTCTTGAGGCGTGAGGTCCAAGATTTTCTGACAGGGATACGGTCCGCCAGAATATAGGTACCTCTTAGGGCTTTTGACAAACGAAAATCCTTATGTAGACCTGTCCATCAACAATGCAACAGAGAGGCATATAGCAACTACAGGAATAAACCATTCATTTCATTGCATTTATTAGCTACAAATAATTGCATGGACAGTTGGTAGCTAGCTATATATGTAGAAGTAAATCTATAGCTACTATATAGCATTAAAGACTATCGCTACATTGGCTTACCTTTGTCAGAAAATCCTTGTGTTCATTCCAAGAAAAATGCAGTTCTCGAACCTCCATGCTCTAAATTACTGTACACGAGTATGCACAAAATTATTTATCTACATTAATCAGAGAAAACACAAAACATTCTGAAAAAGAAAATTATCTTAGACAAATAGGTTGAATGTTCCAATGAACTATTTTGCAGTGGTAAGCGAACGGCAGAGTACCTATGTAGGATGGCACCACGACCCCCATTTTCGTGGGTTACTCCAGATCAGGAGGACAGGTGAGTCGTCACACTTGCCGTTTTATTTTTTCCTGACTCTGAGGTCTTGCTCTTGTGTAAGTATAAGAGCAGACTCCCCAGTAGTTCTCATATAATTTGTCTAAGTATTTCTGTGTAGACTGTAGTATACTCTCAAGACAATTTATGCAAGCATGTTCCTTGCACATGCTAGCTCAAGAACTTCAGGTAAAATCTGATACTTTGCTTCCGTTCCCAGGTACAAGGTGGCCACTTTAGTCACTTAAGTCACTTTACGTTTCAAAAATTAAATAACTTTTTTTCTGTTAATATATTTCTATTTCTCTTTTCAGAATTAAAAAATATAATCTTTAGAGATTCTTGGTATGGATACATTTAAAACAGAACATTGAATTTTACTTCGAAAATAGACGGTCAATTGTTGCAACGCAAAGATCGTATATGCGCCATTTCCAAGTTCGACCCCTCCTAGTAGGCCTGCAATAATGAACTTAGTAAAGTGTTTTCAAGAGCATGGCTCTGTAAGTGATAGGTCTAGAAGTGGACGAGGTCGTTCAGTATGTAGCTACAGGTGAAAATACTGAAGCTGCGAGGCGTAGCATTGAAGAGAGCCCAACCACATCCACTCAAAGGCATTCTCAAGAACTTAGAAAGAGCTCGAGTTTATGAAACCGAGAATGGAGGCTTTTTAACGAAGTCAGAGCTAACTTACAGACTCTAAACTTTGTAATAAAAAAAGAATTAATTAAACAAAGTTATTAAAAAAGTTATTTAATTTCTAAAATGCACAGTGACTTTTGGGCCATCTTGTACTACCTAGTGTTAGCAACTTCATCTGAGAATTTTTTTTTTTTTTGAGGCCCCCTTTTAGACCCACTGGTATATAGGTAGGCACCCGACCTCGTTAGCCTCATTCCGGTCGACGAGCGAACATCACGCTTAATACGAAGCCCAGAACATACGGGCTTTGGGATCAATTTAGCCTCCAGAGGTACTACTCTCCCATTAGCTAACCACTGCAAAATAGTTCATTGGAACATTTAACCTATTTGCAGTGGCTCACTTCTCGCAGAGTACCTCTGTCGGACAGTACCGACATGCCAACAGCGTAGCTTGTGAAGTAGGGTGGGGTTCTGGGCCGCCCTGATGTGGAGGGTGTCTCTCAATCTTTCTAAATCTTACCCTGATCTGTTTGGCTCTTGCGCACTCGCCTATGGTACACAAACTCCTGCCAAGGTAGCCTAGTTAAAGATTAGTCTTCTTAGTTCCGGTCTTGTTCACCGGAATGTAGTCTTCCCAGTGGATACAGCAAGGTCTGTTCTGTACTCACAACTGAGCTACCACAGGTGCGTGTCACCAAACTTTAGCTTTCATACCCCGAAAGGAAAAACCTCGAAACCGATGGTGTCAGCAAACCTTCTGGACCGAGCTTCCCAGCAATGCTCTTTGAGAGCTGCTCATTAACAGCCCGAAGTCCTTGAATTCAGCAGTTGTAAAACGTGAAGCCCTCTTTCGGTCTCTCCTTAAGAACCGCGCTGCCTTCTCTTCGGATCACAGTGAGTCATTTTTTGTTGAGGCTGTTTTCCAATTTCCTCAACTTCTGAGCTACCCCTCTATCTGGAGCAGCTTCCCTGGAACAGGCAAAGTCACCTTATTGTGTGGTCTTGTATATTCGCCTGGAAGGGTAACCCCCACCGAGGCCGTCAGTAACCTTTTATCCGGCTGGTTCATTGTAATCCACTATGGATACTCCCCTTAAGAAGGCTTTTACTTTTCCCTCACTTCTTAAGCGGTCTTGTTTTCAGGCTAAGTCCTAAATTGCTCATCCATCTTTACACTTCACTGGTACCCGACTTGTCTTATTCAGTGCCTTCAGCTAGCACTCGACAGCCATCAAGTCCTGTCTAACTTCTCCACTCTGATGGTTTAGCTAGTGCCGTAGGATCTGCTTACGATCTTGAAGGCCCCTTGACCTTGTCTTAGGTTGTGCCTGAGTGTTCAAGCGTTCTTATGCATTATATCTTTGAGCAAATGCCTCATTGGAGCACTTGTTGCACTTAGCCAATAGGATTTAAATCAGTTCTATCTGGACCCTCCTTTGCGTCCCAGTATCAAAAACAACTCTGCTTCAGTTAGCTTATTTTGTGATCCTGCTCAGGCATACACTGCGTTCGGCTCGATTATGCATAACTAGTTTTTCATCATAAAACTAATAATTTCACAATGCATTGGATGTCAACAGATATTTCAAAACTAGAAGAGGTCATTTTATAATGCTAATGCTTGAAACGCTTATTTCACAATTCATAAACATAAAAGGACAATATATTGAAATTTATGATTTGGTATCCGTCCAGCTAGATTATGCAAGTGTTTAATTTAATTGAATTTTGAAGGTTTAAATGATGAAAACGTTAACCACTTATCTTTATTGAATAAACGATGCACTACTAATACCCAACACATTCAAGTATAACATGAAATTTGACAAAACTGTTTCATTTTTGAGGGATACCATGAGCTTGCCTACACAGGACAGTAATGATATGGGGCGGTAAGATGAAAGTTGCGTAGCAGATTTGTTAGGTTTCAGAATTGGTAGAATCAGAGCATGTTTCCAAGTGGTTGGTACAATACACTCACTGAAGCTATAATTTATTATGTCTAGAAGCCACTGACAATATTCAGGAGGGAGGTGCTGAAGGTGTTGGTTGGAAACTCGATCTTGTCCTGGAGATGTGGATCGCAATGAACTTAGACAACTATCTAGTTCCTCTAGGGTAAATGGAGCATTATACCAAGCTGGATGATCAGTGCAGAGAGCAAGAGAAAGGGGAAGAAGGATGAATTTAGAGTAAGGAGATGGAGGAGAAGCATTGAAGATATTTTCATAGTGCTTCACTAGAGCATCAGTTTTTTCAGCGGAACTTGATATAATGGAAGTAGGAGAGATGAAAGGCTGAGACCTTAGACAATGTGGGCTCTGAAGACCACGTATTCACTTCCACAGTATAGTGGGAGGGGTGGTTGAGGTAATTGTGGAACAAAATTTGGACCATGATTCTTGTTTGGCCGGTTTAATTGCCTTTTTAGCATGAGCTTCAGAACGCTTGAACGCCAAGAGATTGTCCTGAGAAGGCTGACGACGACGTATGAACTTTTTCTTTGCTAGGCCCCTCTCTTTTACAGCTTTTGCACATGCGGCATTCCACCATGATTTACCTACTGTACTTTGGCGTGACTATTTCTTTTGTTTGAGGAAAAACTTCAGCACTGGCTAACTCACCTTTGCGGCCCCAATAGCCAGCACAGCATGAGGCCACCACAGCCAAGCACGCCAACCATCAACAAACAAGTCCCTCTCAAAACCAATACCCAAGGTTGGATAGTGTGCCTATAGCTATCAAGTCGATCACTCAACAAATACAATAGATCACCTAGGTGGGCATCCAGAGCCCTCTTAAAAGTCCCTAAACTCTCTGACTCCACCACACCCACCGGCAAAGAGTTCCACACACCCACATTCCTCACATGGAAGAACCTACCCCTCAACTCCGTCTCACACCTGGGAATCAGCAGCCGGTAGCCATGTCCCCTCAAGCGCCGGTCAGGAGCNTATTGAACCTTCTCCGAAAGGCTCGTTGAGTTGCAATAATGGAGCAACCGTTGGAGAAGTAGGCCTCGCAGGCAAATGCACGCTCCTGCCTCGACCACTGCATGTTGCACACTGACCTGAATGGAAGGAATGGTGCTTCAAGGTTACTCCCGCGCATGCGCTTGCCGAACCTCACACGCTTCTTTCACACAATGTGAAATACAATTTAAGGAGTGCAGAATGAGATTTGACCAAATTATACCAATATCTTAGATAATGTTATTATTAACCTTTTAAATCAGCAAGTTTCTGTGCCGCACCCTTTATATTCGCCTGGAAGGGTAACCCCCACCGAGGCCGTCAGTAACCTTTTACCCGGCTGGTTCCTCGTAATCCACCACGGATACTCCCCTCAAGAAGGCTTTTACTTTTCCCTCACTTCTTAAGCGGTCTTGTTTTCAGGCTAAGTCCTAAATTGCTCATCCATCTTTTCACTTCACTGGTACCTGACTTGTCTTATTCAGTGCCTTCAGCTAGCACTCGACAGCCACCAAGTCCTGTCTAACTTCTCCACTCTGATGGTTTAGCAAGTGCCGTAAGATCTGCTTATGATCTTGAAGGCCCCTTGACCTTGTCTTAGGTTGTGCCTGAGTGCTCAAGCGTTCTTATGCGTTATATCTTGAAGCAAATGCCTCATTGGAGCACTTGTTGCGCTTAGCCAATAGGATTTAAATCACTTCTATCTGGACCCTCCTTTGCGTCCCAGTATCAAAAACAACTCTGCTTCAGTTAGCTCATTTTGTGGTCCTGCTCAGGCATAGGTATGCTAGTAAGCCTTGAAATCAGTTCAACTTCCTACTTCTGGAAGATACCCAAGAGACCAGGACGTCCGCTAGGAGGCCCTGCTTCTTGTATAAACCTATGGACAGTGTTTTAGAAAAATATGTAGACCAGCTCTCATTGAGACAGGATTTAGTATAAATACTGGTCCTGCTCTAGCTGAAGTATACTAGAGGACGCAGTAACTAGAGGCTATGCTGTTGCGTGGACCAAGGACTAGGAACCTGTTACATTTTCAGTTCATCTACTGTAGGAATAAGTCAGGACCTAGCACAACCCAAAGCTCTGTTCTTGTATGCAGTTAAGGATAGACCTGAGTAAGGGCTCCTAGTCCCTTTCTTGGCTCTGTACCAGGCTGGAGTGGCCTTTGGCATCTGCTGTGGTCTTAGAACAAGGGTGTACCTCCTTCAGCCAAATTTCGTTAGTTTGCTGTTTTACAAAAAATACGACCTGTGCTATTATTGGTCCTCTTACTTTTGTCTCTAAAACTACAGGAATTAAATGGAGAGTCTTAGTCCTGCCAGGCTGTTATGAAAAGCCACTTCGCCGCTCTCCTTGAATTCCAAAGAGTGAATCTATAAGATTTGTCTCGACCTCCTGGTCTGAAGGGTAGTCCACTGATAACTTGTCATACTGCCGAAATTAGACTTTATTTTCTAAGGCCCCACTTTCAGTGCAACCTTGGTTTTAGCCCTGAAAAGCAGCTCTCTTCACCATTAGCACCCCCAAGCTGTCTACTTGTTTTTAGTTTATCCTGGACACTGTTTGATCTCCTGGGGCCTTGAATGTCAACCTCTGAGGGTTAGCCCTGTACCTAAATAGAGATGCGGACTGGACAAAAATAGTTAAGACTTAATATTACGGACAGTCACCACCCTCGTTTCAATTCTCATCAAAGGAGCGACTTAACACTCCTAAGCGTCCTAGAAGAGCGCGACTTCAATCAGCGTCTGGGCCGGCGTTATGGCTCTCCCCTCCTTGTTTGGTATGGGTTCGACACTTCCGGAAAGGGCTCCTGTCGATCGGTCGTTCTAAGATCGCTAAACCTTAGAAGCTTTGCCCTACGAGAAAGGCAGATGTTTCTTCTCATTTATTCCAGCTACCTCTTTTGTAGTAATCGGTAGAACCTAACTCTTGCGAAGGCTCTACTGGTTCGAGGTTCCCGCTTTTGAACACCAGGGAAACTCTGAAAGAAATTAGTGCTCATTGAAGCTAGTGTATTGCTTCTGACATCCATCAACTGCTGTATGCGTACGTCTAAAGGCCCTGAATAGCAACTTCCTTCAGTTTCATACATCTGGCAAGCCCTCAGTGCCCCTACTTTACTGAACTGTGAAGTATCAAATTTTTTTATAAGCTTGTTTACTTTGCCTCAGGGGAAAGTAACTGTCTTCAGCTGTTGAGGACTCAACCTTTCCTGGAACCCAATTCATTGTGCCAGCCATTTGTCCTGGATAAGTTTTCTTAACCGGATCCTGATTTCAATGAATCTGTAACTTCCAAATGCTAACTGCAGTTAAGCCTCTAAACTACAAGCTACTGTGATCAGAGACAAACTAATCGCTTGCTTTGTGGTCCCTGTTTCTTGCATGGACCCTCCAAGCTATGGGACTCGACCCTTTCCCCCTTTACTGTTGGGAGCGCATGCACCCCGACTTTTACTTGAGGATCGAATCTTGAAAGGATTTTCACGAGATAGACCTAGATAGGGGGGAACTCAAGCCCATTCCTGAGTATTAGCTCCTCTCTCACCAAACTATTCTCATTTATCCCGAGGGCATAGTTCTGTCCCTTCAACTCTACTGTTCATTCTTCTGAATGTACAGATTCACGACTTATTAAGGGTGACTTCTGGACTGGTAGGAAGTGGATAAGACCTGTGGATCCATCATTCCCTATTTCTCACAAGTAAGATGTTCTGCTTACAGGAGGGCTATAGTTCCTGGCTTTTAGCCCCCTCTTAGTGGAACCTTCCTCATTTCTGAACATCAGAATTTAGTTTCCACCCAGGTGGCCAATGGCCTGGCCTAGTCTGAAGGGCACAAAAACTTAACAGTGCTTATCTCTTCTGGAGTGCCTAATCTAGCAGCCCTATATGGGCACCTCAATCAATTCGAGCCCTGCTGAGATTGCTCTTAGGGAACTCCAACTAAAGAAAGCTCTAACTTTCGGAGGGTTTTCGCAAATCGAGGTCAAACATGGGCAGATAGATATCTGACCCCTATCTTGGAGTATCATCTTCTCCCTGGTTCTGGCAGCCCTCCCACTCCCTCTTCAAAGGAGCTAAACTAAGCGAAAAGTTAGACCAGCATGATATAGGGGCAGTCGAATAACTAATAGCTTGTTTGCTTTTACTAGATTACCTTCAAGGTCCAGATATGGAAAGCCTTTAAGTATTAATGGATCCATAGACCTCCACAGCAAAGCAGCAGTTTTCTACTCTGGTCCGATGGGAATACTTGCTTCAGTGTGTAAGGGGATTACTTGCTAAGAAAGTGATTTAGACGATGAGGCGATTCTAGCTGGCTCATCAGTAAGCTAGTCTCTAGCTAACAAAACGAGGCCACAACTTGATCCTGTGTAAAATAACACAACCGCCAGAAAACCAGGTTTTGTTAGCAAGAAGCTAAGCACTGTCCTTGAGAGAATAGCTTGCACGCTACCCCTATATCAATTCTGGGTACCAGACACAGATTGTCCGACCTGTAACAGAATGGATCCCTAGATCCTCCTGAGCTAGCACAAGGCTTGTCAGGTTTGATACGAGCCCTAAATTCGCTATGGAATCACCCTGATACGGATGTCCTTCAGTTTCTGGGTTACCCTCCAAACTTGCAAGCTCTTAGCCAACAAATCCAGCTTTACTTGGTCATACTGAAATTAGCGTGTTAACCCCAGGAATTTATGTTCTCTTATTATGGGTAGCTCGTGGATTTTCCGAGGTCAAGGACTTTTTTAGCCCTAAGTGGCCTAGTTCTAAGGCAGCAGGCACAAGCTGAATGAAAACAGCTTTTATAAGGAAAAACTGAGTCAATTCTAGGTGCTAGTTACCAGAATTTGTTGGCACAAGTCCAGGGCCCTATTCTGAGGTTGACGCTAGAAACCCACCGCCCAGACAGAGAGCTGATCTGCGCTATGTCTGAACTGAACCTACCCTGGCTTGTTTCAGCCATGCATACTGTCTGACCTGTCCAGAGAAGCCAGGCCCTTGAGGCTTCAAGTCCGTGTCTTGAAGGCAGGGTTGCGGAGTAGGAGTCAGCCGGAGTTGGAGGATTTGAGGGGGAGTTGGAGTCTCACTTGCTCTAGGAGTCGGAGTCGGAATTTTTAGTCCGACTCAGACTCCGGGATCCCTTTTATAAACAAATATTCAATTCTGAATTTTCAGTCACGAATTTTGAAAATATGTAGCGTCGACCGGGGTGATTCGTCGCAGTTTCCGCATACTTTAAAATTAGCTACTAAAAAACGACTGGGGCTATGAAGCTACATAAGATGTTTTGAGGCAGGTTTATTCTGATTTGGCTGAAGGTACATTCTTTTGTTTTAAGTTAAAAAAAAAAAAACAGTGTGATGGACGTCTCAGTACATAACAGGATGATTTTACTACACTTTTGGAGTGAAAAATCGCAGTGGAATAATAATAATAGCAAAAATTGTTAATAACATAACTGTAATAAACACAAACTGTTAGATACTGCATTGGAAATGATGCTAAATGGTTTGACAAGCAATATTCTTACATTCTGAGCCATGAGAGACCTATAAAATGTAATTTTGCAAGTGCAATTTTTCATCCCAGACGATTTTTTACATGGGGGTGAATTATTGCACTCATTAAATTCATTATAACTAACGAACCACAGGGATTACAGCACAATGCTTTTATCACATTCATTGTGGGTCCTTTAACTACGTTTCTGCCAAATTTGAACAAATTTCACCAGAAACTGTGGTCTCCAGCACCAAAGTTGTGGGACTTTTGCGAAACTCTGCAAAAAAGTTTTTCAGGGTGGAAAACTATTACTGTTTTTCGTCGGTAAACAAACGTAATAAAATCGAACAAACTTAAATGAATGAATACATCATTTTATAGAGAAAAAAGAATGGCTTTCCGATGGTGTATTCAGTTTTCTTTTCTATTTTTTGATTTTTGAGGTGAAAAGTCTGCTGCAATTATTTACCCCGACGTACGAAGAGCATTGAATCATTCCGGTCGACGCTAAATGTGGATAATTTTTTTGCTCATTTCTCTTTTACAGCCATAATTACCATGTATTTTCCTATTTCATATGATGAGGCCATAGAAAAAATGTTGGGTAAAACTTTTGCACCTTGTACATTAGTTATGTGAGGGGGCAAAATGATCAATTTTTGAAAAAGAAACACATTTTGCTCCTACAAATTTTCTGATTTAGGCCTTTGTTTTGGAGATACTGGGAAATTATAAATATAGCTGTAGATATGCATTTTACTAAGTTTCAAAGGAATAGAACTCAATGAGTTTTCATGATAGAAAAAAGCAATGACAGTTTTGGAATCCTTGAAACAGTTTGTACATCAAATTAAGGACATCAGGACATTAAAAAAAAATTTGGGTAAAACTTTTGCACCTGATAGTTACATTATATGAGGGGGGGGGGGCAAAATACTGAATTTTCTAACAATTGTTCTGAAATTTGCATAGTGTATGTATTTTTGAAAAAGAAACACATTTTACTCCAACAATTTTTTATGGAGGCCTTACTTTTTGAGATAACAGAAATATATGTGAATATTTACCCATGCATTTTTTTTTCTAAATTTCAAAGGAATAGAACTCAATGAGTTTTCATGCTACAATAAAAACAATGACAGTTATAGAATCCTTGATGCATTCCAAAGAAAACTATACAGCAGGATTTTTCATTTTAGCCCTTTTTTCAATACAGCTTAAAACAAATTTCCCCCCCTATATTTTAGTTAGGTAGTGATTGGACAGAATAGAAAATGGAGAGGCCAGCTCAGTAGTTTTGTTAAGAATGTTTCAAGGATTCCAAATCTGTAGTTTTTATTGTAGCATCAAAACTCATTGAGTTCTATTCCTTCGAAATTTCGAAAATATGAATAGGTATCGAAATTTCGAAAATATGAATAGGTATATCTTTAAACTGTATATATTTCCATTAGCTCAAAAACTAAGGCCTAAACCGAAGAAATTGTAGGAGTAAAATGTGTTTTTTTCAAAAATACATACACTAGGTAAGTAAATTTCAGAACATTCGGTAGAAAATTAAGTATTTTGCCCCCCATGCCCCTCTCACATAATGTACGAGGTGCAAAAGTTTTACCAAAATTTGTTCAATGTCCTTACTTTAATATCCCAAATGATGCAAAATATTGTATATGTACAATACACCTAGCATCTTCAACTTGACAGTTATATGTTTATACTAGCAAAAATTATTTGGACATGTTTTATGTTTACATCAAATATCTACTTGTTGGACCTAGGAGTCGGAGTTGAAAAATCTTGAGGACCAGGAGTCTGAGTCAGAAATTCTAGAGGGCCAAAAGTCAGAGTCGGACCTTGAACCATCCGACTCCGCTGTTGCAGGGGCAGTTTTTGTCCTTGATTGGTAGCACAATTTATCTCTGTTTTTCTTGTGTTGGTATGATTTTCCTTGCTTGGAATGTGTTCTAAGTTTTCTCTTTTGTTCCAGAGTAAAGACTGGCTTAAAATCCCTAATTCAGTTCTAAGTGTAACCTCACTAAGCCTTTAGTTGAGCTTGAGTCTTCTGTCACTCTGATCATTTTGTTATTGTTTGTTCCTACTGGTAAGTTCACTGTCCATCACTCACTCACTCATTCTTCATTGTGTCAGTAAGCTTATAGTATATATGTGTTCTTGTTTTATTTTCACACTATGGTTCTTGCTTTACTGTTCAGTGTTCATTGGTGTCAATTGTTTCCCTTAATTATCTATTCCATTTATCAATAATTTCTCTTGAATTAATTTTTATTTTGTTGATATATTTATTTTTGCTTGCCTATATTCCATAGTAACAGTTCATTTCTGTGTTGCTTGTGTTACACATTCCATACTTGATTTTGTTGCTTTTGGTTTACTTCACATATTAGTTTCGTTACTCTATGATTTATTTCAAATGTTATTTTCTGATGTGAAGCTTCTTATGATTTACTTTACCCAAGCTTATCATATTTCAGTTCCATTATTTTCTCATTTTGTTCTTAATTTCTCACACAACACCACATGCATGCAGCATGAAGGTTTTTGTGCTTGCCTGCTTGCTAGATAAATGAATGCTAAGCCTGGGTCCCCTTTGGTATCAACTTAATTTTTTAGTAATGAATGTTTTCTTTTATCCATGTACAGGGTTCAACAGCCACTGTCCATGCTATTCTTTAAGTGTCCCTCCTGTGATCATAGTTACATCCTCTTTAATTTCCCTACACCATTCACAACTTCCCTTGGCTGTATCCCTTAATTACCAAGACCTCTGTATCCTGCACTGTACCATAATTGCACCAAGATTTCACCAGTACATGTAAACACCCTCACTGCTCGTTTTACTGAATTCCGTTGCCTAGAAGCAGACGACTCGAGTGGTCTCTCACCCGCGCTTAGGTACACGGCAACACCGCAACCCTGCTTTAACCCTTTGCCTCCTGACGGCATCATCAGATGTCACTCTCTATTTTTCCGGGATTTTCCCTATACAATAGCTAAGCATCATGTAAATTACCCAAGACACTGATGGCATCTGTAGTAGCCAATGCAAGAAAATACTGTTTTTTGCAAGTAAAACTAAATTTTTTCTCAAATATGTGTTTAACTAACCTATTTTTCATAAATTAAAAAAAAGTGAAAAAAATGTTATCTGAATTTCACGAGGCAAAGGGCTAAGGTAGCCTTATTGGTTCCTGCTCTAGCAGGAATGACTGCCTCTATGGATATGGGTCTTCAGACTTAGGTCCCTTTGCCTGACAGTAATACTTCACTATTGTGGCAGGTAGTCTAGCAGCCCAGCAAGAAGTAGGCAAATGAGGTCTTAAGGTGCACTTGGCAGTTACTGGCAAGCTGCACAAAACTATGGCAGTCTGCCTCTAGAGGGCTCTCTTCCCAGTAATTAGGGTTGCAATGTTTGCAGATACGGTAGGTACTCATAAGCCAAAATGTCGGTCACTCAGGAGCTCTAATTTAGCAAAATAGGCGTAAGTAAAAACAGCACGAGGGAAACCCTTGAGATCTCCCCGGCTCCCTTGCTCTGGCGACCACACCTCAGTTTCTTTGTGACTACTATTATCTGCATTATTATGCGTGGCCTGCGCGTTATCAGGCCGCGCCCACTGTCCGGCCACCGGACGCCTTTTTGTTTGTATGAGCTGGCTTTGGGTTTGGGGCTCTGGGTAGCCCCTGAGTTGGAGGAAATGCCATTCTAAAGGCGGATGAGACCGTTTTGGTCCAATGGCATCCCTGAGAGGAGATGAACAGGCTGGTGCTATAGCTGGGTACTCAGTCTTCTGCAGTTTGCTCCTCTCTCTCTCTCTCTTCCATCAGGTAGCACCACCTGATGCTCTTTTCCTTTTCTTTCTCTTCCTCTTCTTTTCGGCCAAAGCCCGTACTGGGGATGGCAGGGTCTGGGGCGCGTAGATAGCTGGCTGCTTTTGTAGCTATCGTAGCTTGGCCCGTTGTTGTTCGTTCTCTATATAAGTGACATGGTCTCTTTGCTTGAGAACACGTTGATCAACTATGCCGACGATTCCACTTTGATGGCAGTGATACCTGCTCCTCACATGCGTGATGCTGTAGCTCAGTCTCTGAATAGAGATTTGTCACGCATTAGTGCATGGTGCTCAGCCTGGAGTATGAAGCTGAATGCCAGTAAGACCAAGTTGATGTTCAGTCGGTCTCGGACACTTGTACCGTGGCATCCCCAACTGGAGATTGATAACACTTTACTTCAGGAGTCAAGCCCCTTGGAGATTCTTGGTGTTGTCTTTGATGAGAAGCTTACATTTGAGCCGCATATTAGGAGGTTGGTGTCACGCGCTTCCACTAAGATTGGACTCCTGCGTAATGTGAATTCCGTGTTTGGTGATAGGTTGCCCGTAGATGTTTTTATGCGTTTTTGCTGCATGAGTTGGAATATTGCTCACTGGTCTGGGCTTCAGCTGCTGACACTCACTTGCGTCTGTTAGGCCGACTTGTTAGTTCAGCCAGCAGGCTGTGCACTGATAATGATCTAGTGAACCTGTCCCACAGGAGAAGAATCGCTGAGCTATGTACCATATGTTCTATAAAGTGTACAATAATGAGAGGCATTGGTTGTATTCTTCTCTCCCTACCCTTAAGGTTTTTGGGAGAGACTCGTGCTGCACGCGGAGCGCAGTCTTCCACTTTGAAGGCAGTCAAATATCAAACTAATCAGTTCTGTCGGTGCTTCGTGCCCTGGTCGGCTAAGAATTGGAATTTGTTGCCGGCATTGGCTTTTGGTCATACTGGCCTGCAGGCGTTTCAGTCAGCTCTTAATGGTTTTTTACGGGATTTCCTTTAGCAGCGTTTTGGGCTTCATGGTGTTGCAAGATGTTTCATTTGGGTTGTATTACCTGTCCATGGGAGCTCAATCGTGAAGTTTTAATAATAATAATAATACTTAGGACCTGTAAGGACTATGCCTTAGGTCCGAACCAAGAGTCTCCTGGTCTCGAGTTGAGGCTCATCAGCACCGGCCGGAATTCTTAACTGAGCCCTAGTAAGTGGATCCAAGGATGATCTTACAGGGAAGTACAACCCTGAGGTCTTCTTAGATTCTATCGGCCTCTGCAAGTCCAAGTAACTGGCTATCAGTAGCTGCCAGCAGAAACCTCATTGGACCCATCTGTAAAGGGAGGAGCAGGCCTGACCAGAGAGTGGAGCTTCTAAGCTTGGACCCTCTGAGGTTACTCCCACCTGAGTGTTCCTGAGCTTTAGTGCAAGCTCATCAGGCTCTTGGTAAGCATAAGTGAACTCGCCATCTTGCCGGTAGATCCAGAACAAGGTTACTAACCCAGGACCCCCTGGCTTCTAGAGTTCTTGTTACTGTTCGCCGGTCTTTACTTAATTCACAGACATTTCTCAGTCCTGCCAGAAATTCTTTGATTGTGTCGGTCCAGTTTGATTCTGAAGGAATAGCGTAATCAAAGCAAGAACAGGAGCTTCCTAACCCAGGGCTCCCTGGGCCTTCATTTTGCATGCTGCTGTTCATCAGTCTTAGCCGGAATTCACCACACACGTCAGAATTTAATGGACATGCCGGAATGGACAATGGAGTCGGTGAAGAGCAGTCACTGCAGGAGCAAGATCTAAACCTCCAATGCTCATGTTGCTGGTCCTTGGTCATAACCAGCATCTTGTCGTCTACCACAGCTAGCATAGTCCACATCGGTTATGCCGGAACTCTTTGATAGGGCTGGTATAGGTGCAAAAACAGGAGATCTTTAACCCGGGACACTTGAAGTCTCCAACTGTTCTTTTTGCTGCTCCTCGGTCGAAGCCAGTATTCACAAGCACATCGGTCTTCTCTGGTCATGACAGAATTATTCGATTGTGCCAGTCTAGCACAAGCAATACTAGTTGCTGCTCATCGGTCATAGAAGAATTCATTGGTCTCATCAGTCTGCATTTCACTCATCAGTAATGCCAGTACTTGTCGATCGTGCCAGTATGGCACAAGCAATACTACAGTGCATTAGGTACCTTTGATCATGCAAATACAATGTTTTTGCCTATTTTTCAAGATAAGTGTCAAACATTTAAAATGTTGATGGTAAGTTAGTGCACAGGTATGTTGTAACTATGAAAACAATAATAGAAAAATAAAACCGAACCATTTCTTATGTTTTGGCAACATTTGCTCATCGCACGGGGTTCTGTTATTACGCCAGATTATGCAACATCACTCTCTAGTCAAAATGGGCAAGAAAAGCGGTCAAACCGGTGAAGAAAAGATGAAAGTGACCTCATTATTGGCTTCTGGTAAGACAACAGTTGAAGTTTTGAAGAAATTACAGCATGATCACCAAACAATTAAGGCATAGACTATGCAATTGAAGGTAATGTCAACCGGAAAACTCCGGATAAAACCTCTACAAGGAAATTGACTGCTCAGGATATGCAACATTTGAAGGTTTCTATGGATAGAAAACAACTTTCTACAAGTAAGACAATATTTGAAGACGCTGGAGCCCCAGTACTAAGCAGAAAGACAAGATGTGAGGTTCTGCAGAAGCTAAGAAAGTGGAAAAGGCAATAAAATGACCACTTTTAACAAAAACTCATAAAGAAAGTAGGGTCAAATGGGCTGAAGAGAACATGAAAACTGACTTCTTCAGTTGTGATTTCCATAGGATTAGAAAAAGCTATGATAGAGAAGTCTTTCCTGCCAATTGGATGGTTGTTTTGCTCTGCATGAAGAACAACGGCTACCCACACCCCCTTTTAGATCACTACTGCAAACTATTCCTTGACAAACTATTCAATCCTGGCACAGCTAAACCTACTGTTCATAAATTAGACTTTTTCCATTCCCTCACATACTATGGCAAAACCACCATCGATAAAGTAAATTTCCTGAAAGCTTTCATCTCTGAGGCCTACCCACACATGAACTTTAGGTTTTCTAACAAAAATACATTTACAATAGGATCCTATTTTAAATTTAAAGTAAACCTCCTACAAACTTGCAGTCCAGTGTTGTTTACATCTTTTCTTGCACGAGCTGCTCAGCTCGTTACTACGGCAGCACAGGGCAGCATTTCAAAGCCTGCGTTGGCAGGGTCCCACGAATCGCCCAAAGGAACCCAAAAAGACCCAAAGGAACCCAAAGGAAACGAATCACCCAAAGGAAGTGAAGATCTGTTAACTAGTAGACAAGTTTTAAATGATGAAAACAACTTCTGAATAGTGCAAACAACTTCTGAATAGTGCAAACAAGTTCTGAATAGTGCAAACAAGTTCTGAATAGTGCAAACAAGTTCTGAATAGTGCAAACAAGTTCTGGATAGTGCAAACAAGTTCTG
>LQNS02278170.1:35419715-35435939 GCA_001587735.2 Parhyale hawaiensis
CAAAGGGTTTCATGATGGCATAGAAAGATATTTGCCAGCGAGGGACTAAGCGGGGAGCCCATGGAAACTCCATCTATTTGCTTGTACAGTCTATTATTAAACATGAAGAAGGAATCTTTGATGGCTAGGCTAAGGAACGTTCTGAAGGTAGGTTTATCCATATTGTGGAATAAGTCCGTATCAATAAAGACTTTGTTGCAAACAATGTCTATGGTTTCCTCTACGGGGATGTTTGTGAAAAGGGAGGTAATATCAAAGCTGGCTAAATAGGCATTGGCAGGCAGTTGGAGGTTTTTGATTTGGTCTCGAAAGTCATATGAATTCCGCAAGGTGTACTGATTGGTTGTTTAAGGTACAAGGATTGAAACGAGAAATTTTGCAATGGGGTAGGACGGTGTTTTATATGCAGCTAGAATTGGTCGTAGGGGGACACCGGTTTTGTGTACCTTAGGAAGTCCGTACATGACTCCAGAGGAAGCACCTGAATTGTAAAGAGAACGGTAGGTCGAATCGGTGATGATGCCTTTGTCCAACAATTTCTTCAAAAATCTATGGATTTTGTCAATGAATTTAAGCGTGAGTTTGAAGGGGTCGGTATTATGGTCGTAAATAGTGAACTTTGCCGTGTCAGCCAGAATTGTATTCATTTTTTGGTGGTACTGATTTTTATCTAAAATGCCAACACCTCTTCCTTTGTCGGGTCTGCACACGACAACGGAATTCTGTTTATGGAAATTGGACAATAAAGATAGATCAGATTTGGAAAAAATCGGAGAAAACCTTTTATTTTTGCTGTATGAGGAGTAAATATTATTACAAGTTTCTTTTATTTTGTTCCTTATCTCGGCAAACGAAAAATTAGGGTGTAGTGGTTGAGATTTCAGTCTGTTAGCTAAGCCTTCGAAACCAATTAAATGTTTATAATAATTCGGTTTGAATACGGGTAGACAGAATTCTAGACCAAAGGATAACAAAAATTTAAGGCGTGGTTGAAAGGTAACATTTGAGTAGTTGAAAATTACGTTATCTGGATTGCAAGAGGTTAGGTTCGAAGATGTTCCTAATACGTTTAACTTTCTACTATGAACGGATTTTGTTCTGTCAATAAATTTTCTATTGTTAAGTTGTATGAAATGAACAAGACTAAGAAAATCGAGGAATGAAAATGAAATTTTAATTTGGGATAAAAAGTGTTTAGCAGAATTTGCATGGTTGGTAATATTACTTTGTTGGGTTTGAATTTCTAAGTCTAAGAGTTTGGATTGCCAAGACTTGTATAGTTGGCTGTTCTGCAGTGATTGACGGTATAAACGGAAACGGAGAAACTTAAGGATGACTTGGTAAGCTTTGCAACAAGTGAGAAAGTGTACATTTAGTTCAGATTTTTCAAGTTTTTTGGAGAAATTTTCATATTTTCTGAAGGTTGGTTGATACGCCGTGTTGTCCGTATCTGTTTGATATTGTAGCGGCTATTGATTTATTCGCTGGGAATTTAATTTTAATGAGGAAGAGGTAGACTAAGCTGACAATAAACATTTTGCAGTTGGTAGTAAGGACGGTTTAAAACAGTAATTATTGGGTAATTCCTAGCTATGAGGTGGTACGAGAGTACACTGCGTCTCCCGCGGTAAACTGCGTAAGAGAGCGCAGTGCAAGGGTCGTTCTGGAGTATGGTCAACAAACTGTAATCCGTTGACCACACTCCATAACAACAGGGCCTAAACTGTAAGTCGACGGGAAGGCTTAAAAACTACACAAGGCAAAAAATTTAATATTAAATAGCGTCGAACAAGGCAAAAAATTTAATATAAAATAGGAGTCGACTAGATTAAAACTTAACGTTTCAGGATGAAAAATCCCATCATCAGAAGAAAAAAAAAACCTAGGTTACGATCAATATATACAAATTTCTTTATTGTAACTCGGTAAGGGGAGCGAAGGGGTTATTGGGGTAAAGTCTAAAAGGCAAATGGACGGAGCCGTGCGCAGGGGCCGTACCTCAGCTCCTGTACAGTCGGCAGAATTCATGTTAGGTATATACAGTATAGAGCGGTACAGCCGTGGTCATGATATTGAGGCTAGGTTTGGTGTTATGTATGTGGAGAGAATCTCTCCATGTACAGCAGGTGGTTCAGTTTTTGGGTTGAGTGGTAGGCGTACCCTAGGCCTGTCGCGTTCAGTGAATCTGTCATCGGGATCATGGCGAAGACAAACAGTAGAGGGGAAAGGGAGTCGCCTTGGAATATCCCTCGTCAAATATTCACTTCCCCTAGAAGCTTCTTGGCGCTGGTTAGCTTATTTTTCCAAGTTCTCATCGTAGATTGAATGATTCGCTTGATGTTTGGGGCTATACCATAGATGGTCAGGCATTCTAATATCAATGAGTGGGAGACCTTATAAAATGCTTTCTTGTAATCCACCCATGCCATGCTCAAGTTTTTCTTCTTGCTTTTAGTGTGGTTCAGATTAGCTTGTCGAGTAGGAGGTGGTCTTTGGTACCCCTGGTGTTTCATCTGCATCCCTTTTGCTCTTTAGGTAGCAGGTCTTTTTTCTCGAGATGCTCTTACATTTTCTCGTAGAGAATACCTGTGAATCTTTTCCACATTAGTGGGAGACACTTTATGGGCCAGTAATTGTTCACGGCTGTTCCTTTGGCTTTGTCTCTCTGGATCATTACTGTCTTCCCTGTTGTCATCCAACCAGGCACTGTTCCCTGTGCTAGGCATTGACTGAGTTGTTGGGTAATGCGTGGGCGAAGAGATGTAAAAGTTTCCACCCAGTAACCTTGGACCATGACTGGTCTGGGTGCCTTCCAGTTTTTGGTCTTCTGCAGTTGTTTCAGAAGCGCGTTGGTAATTTCAAGGTCAGAATCGGGTTCGAATTCATTGTGTTTGATTGGTTGAAGCCATTCAGATTAGGTGTTATGCTGGTTCTCTGTACTCCAGATGTTGCTCCAGAATTGGATGAATTCTTCAGCATTTGGTCGTTATTACTCAGACTGTTGGCCCTTGAGACTGCTGTACAGACGCTTTTGGTTGGTTTTGAAAAGCTGGTTTTGGTGGTATCCAGCTACTCTTGCTACAAATCTCCTAACTTTACTTCTTTTTGCGCTGAGCCTCTGCTTCAGTATTTCTTCCAGATGCAATAGACCTAAATCAAAACAGCTGTGTTTCCTTTCCAGGGCTGTGTTCTTTGATGGATGTCTCATATTGCCTCTTCTCCATTCCGAAATCATACTCAGGTCTTTTCGAAACTCTTCAATGTTTCTCACTAGTCAGTGCTTCCAAGGAGGGTCTTTTTTTTTTGTTTTCTTCTCCTATGTGGGTTTTATTTCCAGGATCTTCGTCACCAGTCAGCACCCGACAGTATTAATGAGTTGGTTTCTGTAATGGTGTTAGTAAGGAATTTACCAACTACGCCATTCATTTGGCGTACAGCAGGTTTATTTTACGATCAGGTTTGTGGCGAAGGCTTAAAATGAAGCTGGAATGCAATCTTTAGTTGCTGCATGGATTTCTTTCAAGTCCTGAAGCAGTGGGTCGATATTTTCTTGGGTGGGTCCGGTTCGCTGGAGCTCATTTCATGATGATTGACTCCTCTGAGCGTAGATGGTTCAGGGTCGTCGTTGGACGGGACGTAGTTGGAGAGGAGGGTGTCTTCCTGGTGGGCGCTCTCAGTCGTGTCACCAGGCGCTGGTGAGTTTTCAGCAGGTTGACCTCGTCCGACTCACTAGAGCACATTTTATGAGGATTGACTTCTGTGCCCGCGATTGGGTCTAGGTCGTCGTCGGACGGGACAGGAAAGTGTCTTCTCTATCATACTCAGGTTCCTGATGAGCACCGTCAGTCGTGTCACCAGGTGCTGGCGGGTTTTCAGCAAAATGTATGAAAGATAAGGAGAGGAGGGTGTCGTCTCCTGCTTGTTCAGGTTCCTGATGAGCACCGCCAGTTGCGTCACCAGGCACTGGCTGGTTTTCACCTGTTTGGGATATGAGGTCACGCTCTTTGGTGTCTTTTCAGTGTTGTTGTTGTCTACACAGAAAATTTCAATACCGTGGGCTACTGTTGCTTCCTCGTTCGCCTCTACATGCATGTTGTTGTCATGAGGTGTCTCAGTCATTTCCTCAGGCTTTTGTCTTGATTTGGGTGATTTGATTCCACAGGGCTTGTTCGGAGAAAGCTATACTGATGCCCTCGGCATCCCACAACTGTTTGGGTCTTTTCCGGTATCCTGAGACTTGTGGGTTGCGCTTGAGGCAGCATTGCCAGAGTGTAACTCGTATCTATTTTATCCATTTTGTGCTTGGACGTCCTCTTGCTCATCTTCCTGTGCCTTCTGCTATCTCAGTTGGGTTTTCACCAGTTTGTATCTTAAGTGCGTCGGGGGCCTTATGAGTCACACCCGCTGGGCTACTAGCTATCTGACGGTGGACCGTTGCGAAGCCTGCATGGCACGAACGACCGGACGCGGTTCTACCCGTTGTACAGGAAGTAATGTTACCTTCGTTATCCGAATTACTTGAATTATTCTCTCTTATCGGGGTTGGCGTTCTAGTTTTATGAAGATGATCCATTTTAACAAACTTGAGTAAGTAGTCTGTACGCTGAGCAGACATCATGGCCTCCAACAAGGGGATCCCCGCTGCCGAGCTCCTGATGTCTCAACGGGACCATTCTAACGCATAGAGGTAGCGTCGTGAGCTACGGACTCAGCAAGTTGTTGCGTTTGACTAATTGCTGATTCAGGGCGCCACCCCATCTCGCAACGTTTAAGCTACCCCTTGCCTTGCCCGCAGATCCCTCAGCTAACCCTTGCCACTGGTGTTGACCAAGTGACTATTTAAACTGGAAAGGAGGGCCTAGGTCCTCAGCAGAGTGCCTGGTAACTCTCAGGCGGCGGGACCTGATAACCCTCAGGCGGCAGGCACCTTAGCGTCTGCGAAGAGGGAAAGCCTTTCAGGCTTAGGAGTTCCATCTACCCCAAGCTGTCGAACGCATTCAATGAGTTGACTTTTCCGCCTGAATTAGCCGTTGGTCTTC
This sequence comes from Parhyale hawaiensis, assembly GCA_001587735.2. NCBI lineage: Eukaryota > Metazoa > Arthropoda > Malacostraca > Amphipoda > Hyalidae > Parhyale > Parhyale hawaiensis. Next base: position 35,424,755 of record LQNS02278170.1, read on the forward strand.
TCGTTGGCTACCTTCGACTTTGATGGTCCTTTTCAGCCGTCAGGAGTGTTCGACCCTCCAACTGTAAGTTCGTAAGCCTGGTTAAGCTGAAATTCCGCATAAGCAGCCGGTGACCTACAGGAGGTTGACTGGATTAACCGTCAGTCTTTCGGCAGGTTGCCGTTGGCCTTCGATGTTCTAGGGCTCATCCGACATTTGCCGGGCATTTCCTTAAACAGGGTCACCTTAAACACCCCCTGTATCTGACTCATACGACCCGATGGATTCACGGGACGGTGGTCGAGACTGGGTTGGCCAGTCCTGCGGGCGGTCGGCTTTATTATTATTATTATTAATATCGAGGGTATTTCACAACCCAAAGTTTGAATTGGTTGGGCGATGTTGGGCTCTACGCTCTAACACCAGATCACATATTGCGACCAAAGGCTCAGAGCATTTTGTGAATAATGATGACTGTATCAAACAGCGCGCTCCTCTGGAGGGTTCCTAGGTGGAGATGGCCGCATTTCAGCGCTCGCAGGGCAGTCTTGACGTTCATGGACATTGCCCCCAGATTTCTGATGACCACTGGAATGCCGTCGACCTTCATCGGCCACAGTTTCTGGAGATCGATGGCATTATAATTATTATTGTTTTTATTATTATTGTTACTATTATTGTTGTAGTTGTTGTTGTTTTATTAAAATTGTCTTTTTAATACACTGAGGCTATCCTTTAATTTGATTTAAAAGCTTACCGATTGCTTGTGTAATGAAACTAATAACCAACGTCTCCTTTTGTTTTTCAATGTACAGAGTTTCTCTTACAAGAAAGGCACCTCGGCCGGAGGGTACGCAGCAGAATGAGTTCATCTGGAAGATTTTCCGAGCTGTTGGCTACATTATCTGCTGGCTCATCTTGATGCGCCTGACGCTCCAAGGCTGCCGCATCTACACCACCCAGCGGCCTATTCTCGCCATGAAAGTAATCACGCTGAACGACTTTTACTTGCCAGAAGTTAGCGTTTGCTCTTACTTGCGTTACAATGCAGCAAAGTTAGCGAAAATTGGGCTTGATGTCAACCCCAGTAGACGTGAAACTTTCGCGGCCCTGCGTGTTTTCAGCAACATTGTGACTCTAAAGGGGATTAATCTAAACATGACAGCGAAGGAACTCGAAGTTGCAGCTGCCTACACACTGGGAGATCTCATTGACGTTCTGATTTTGAATGGAGAAACTTTTATTTATGATGATAATACAACTGTTGCAAAATACTGGCGACTTACCTATGACTACCTGATGCCCTGCCTGAAGCTCACCCCACCGCCGTCCAAAAGCCCCAACGCTTCTCTGACTTTACGGGTGAGCAAAAGAGCTTGGGATTTTGAGCCTTGCTCTTGGACAGCTGACGATGGCAAAAATACGACTTCGTGTGCCCAGAGGCCCAGAGATTTTGACGCGATTGAAAAGCACTGCACTAGCTCGAGCTTTGGCTTAGAGAGAGCCAAATGCATGTATTATCCTCCGAAGCTTCCACCAATTTTTGCGGTAGTGCACAAGGCAACAATGGGAAAATCATACGGAAGGATGGATGCAGTTGCGTCAGTAACTGCAAAACGACACAGTTACACACTTGAGCAGTACGAAGTTCGCCCTATGACGCAAAATTTGATTTCAGATCAGGACGAGTGTGTGCAGAAATGTTTGACAGAAAAAGTTCCACGAACAAGAGGCTGTTTTCCCTTGACAAAACACACTCTTTTTAGGCCAGTGAAAGAAATCTGTAGGAAGATGGAAAAGAAAGCCACTGTACTAGAAACAAAATGTGACGTTCAATGTCAAAACAAAGGCCAGGCTCACTATTGGAAAATTGGAGACAGAGGCGAAACAGACAATAACGTTTTAATTTCCCTTTCTTTCAGTAGATCGCAGGTAAAAATCTTTGACGAGGTTGAACTTTATAGTCTCACCGACCTATTATCTGATTTTGGAGGGAACTTAGGCTTCTTGATGGGAGCTTCTCTTCCATCTTTATTCACCCTCTTCATTTCTGTGTTGAAAATACGCCGCCGTTTCGCATGTATCCAACTCCAGAAAATCTTGAAGACAGCTATTTGGCTAGCACTAATTTCAGCTGGTTCAATACACAGCGTCAACGTTTTTCGAGAGTACCTGGAGCAGAGCGACCTGACGGTGTTCAGTGCGGTGGTGTCTCCTCAGATCCACAAAGTCTGCCGAGGATCATCGTTGAGAGAATGGGGCGCCGCGTGGTTAACTGCTCGAAGATATGGCTGCCGCATCCCTCCNGAGCGACCTGACGGTGTTCAGTGCGGTGGTGTCTCCTCAGATCCACAAAGTCTGCCGAGGATCATCGTTGAGAGAATGGGGCGCCGCGTGGTTAACTGCTCGAAGATATGGCTGCCGCATCGCTCCTGCTTCTGAATACGACGAGTGCATCGCCCAGTGTGTGTATAATGAACTGAAAGTCCCCACGATCCTTCCTTCGAAGTCTCAGACTTACCACTTTGTGAAGGAGCATCGGGTATTTCTCAGTTCCGCAAGACGTACTTATCCATCAGTAGCGTTGCTCTGACTGCAGTAGATGAAACATTGACTGATTTTTGTCAAAAGTTCTGCGAAATGTCTGACAAAACTTGTGAGACTGAAGTTTATGGAATGAAGCCTTCTCTTTCAACACAGAAACAGATTAGTGTCATGAGACTTATATGTACCCTATGTGGCCTGGTAGGCCTCTACACGGGGCTCTCCCTGAATGTTGAACTGCCTAGGTGGTCTCTTCTATATTTTGTTGTCAGATCCTGGAAGCAAACAACTCTAAAGTTTCGTCGTTGCTTTAAAGTATCATATCTAATTTTTCTACTCTATCTCACTTCTTTCGTTTGCTTGTTCCAAGCTGGAGTATATTACATCAGGCCTCTGTATCATGTGTCCAGCCATTTTCGTGACCTAAAAATTGAAGACCTTCCGTACATTTCTGTTTGTCCCACACTAAATGGACAAACAGCTTAGTTATCTTTTTGAAGATAAAATTTCCCTAACACTGCAGTTACTTGGAAATTTAACTTGCAGATTTTACTCCAATTTACCTTCCAAAAAAGATTTACTTGGGAAACAACTCACGGAAACTAACGAAGGTGTGTGCGCCACATGCATCATTGACATCCCTATGTCGTTGTTGTCTTCTACCCCGGATAAAAATATTTGTGCACTTCTAAGATTCCCGGACAGCGTCGCCACATTTTTTGACATGATATTCGTGATCCACTTAAGAGATCATCAAATAACGTTAGACGGCACATACGAACTAACTGAGGAAAAATGGCCTTACGCTTCCCTATCGCTTCACAGCTTGTCATACTATGAAGAACGCGGTGACAACTTTGAGTTCGCGGCAAATTGTTACCTCGAATGTCTTCGAACTACTACCAATCAGAAAATTTTGAATCGAAAATTGGTTTTCGTGGATATAGGATACCTGCAGGATATTTACAATCATAGCCTTCGCACGAAGTGTGTTCAACAGTGCTGGAAAAATCCTTTTCCATATATGTACTTCACTTCAGTGAATGGTGGAAAGAAGATAGGTGCTCGGAATAATATACGCATACATGTTCGTAACAGCGGCAACAGTTTTTCAGAAGTTTGCTACTTTCCTAGCTTCACTACAACTGAACACCACACCAAGACCAACGATTATACCTGGACCCAGTTCATAGGAGATGTCGGCAGCGTTACTGGATTCACGCTTGGGTTCTCCGTGTTAGGTCTCTGGAAGCTTGTATCTCGAATTAGGAAACTTAGCTCACTGTATGGCAGTCGCTTCCTAATTCAAAGTTCTCGCACCTTTCCAAGGAACGAGGCCGTAAAGATGTAGAGCAAGGCGGCCAATTTGTAAGCTCTTCAAGGATAGTAAGTTCTTCGCGAACAGAAACTACAGTATTTGCCGATAACCTTTAAGTTTAAACCAGTGGTTCCCTAAAAGGGGTCTATAAAGCCCCGTAAACCCCCTTAAGGGATCTATTTAAGGCAAACCTCTATTTCTAATTCCCTGTTTTGTATTTAATGGCTGAAAATAAATTCTGCAACAAAAAACCTTTGCATCCAGTATTAAAGTAAAATTTAAAAAAAATAATATTAACGATTTATTAGTTTTTACACATTTTTATCGAAAAATCTAGTGAGTTCCCCTCAAAATAATGGTCATTTTCTCCAAGAGCAACGTTTTCTTCAAGTTTTAGGTAAAATACTAACTCAAGGGTCCCTATAGTAGATTTCGCTATTTTCGTAATTCTTAACTTATTAAATGTTTCTTTAGATATAGAATTGGAACCTCTAAAGATAGATATTGCTTTTTTACAAATCTGAGGCAATTTGAATCACTGTCTCGCAGTAATAATTGATAAATCCTTATTTAATACCGTAACCTGAAATCTAGAATGCTCCTGAGAAAAATTACCCAATGTAGTTCAGTTAATAACATATTATCTCTTGGTTTTTGTTTTTTATTCATCATTACTCTGTGTATTTTACAACTCTTTATTTACGTTACGTAATTAATTACCTCCGCCAAGGAGGTCATGTTTGTCTTTCTGATTGTTTTTCTGCTTGGCTGTCACCAAGGTAACTAAAAATTTATAGATGGATCCTACAAATTCACAGTGATTATTTGTCATGTTAGCAATAACAGATGATTACCTTTTGGTGAAAATCCGTTAATCTGTATATTTGCGTGCCTGTATGTTTGTGAGCGACAATAACTCAGAAAGTTATGGATGGATTTTTATAAAATTTACAGGAATTGTTAGTTATGCTAAAAGACTGAAATTATTAAGTTTTGGAGATAATCGGTGGGTCTGTTTGTATATCTGACCCATTTTTGTCATAATGTTTGTTAGCAGCATAACTCAAAAAGTTCTGAATGAATAGTCCAGATAATTATAAATCTGTCAATACTATCAAAAGGCACAAATCCTTACATTTTGGTGTCGATACAAAGAAAATCATGGTTTCTAGACTAATTTGAATTTTTTGTCGGTATTCCCTTACTTGGCGGCGGCATGCGTTCTCAGATTGCTGTAGTTAATATTGATAAGACAGTGATTTTTCTTTGTCCTCTGTAACACGGATTTTACCTAAATGTAGTATAATGCATTCAACACTAGAACACTAGGGGTCGATGACGATGCACTGCTCTCTTTTCGGGTCTACATTGATGAGTTATATAGGGAACCACTGCTTCAGACTATCCAAATCTATTTTAACGTGTATGGATGTGAGATCACTCAATAATAGCAAGGGTATCCAATTTCTTGGTAAATATTTATGAAAAGCAACGTCGCTGAAAGTGTAAACACAAAGAGGCAAAAAAGTTTTGTATACGAAATAACCCAGGCTAAATGAGCTATGGCATCCACATACGCCCCTTAACTAGTGGGAGCAAGAGAGTGAGCTAAGTAGCACGACTTCTTGCATTGTCGCCTTATGTTACCCACCGACCTTTACGTTTAAATCAAACGATGGCAGTGCCACAAATTAGTAACAATTTCCCAGGAGTTCAAGCTTAGCACGTTAACTATAAACATTATAATGCATAAATCCATAGACCACACCATACATTGACTGGACATTGGCCGCTAAGGCAGAATTCGCTCCCGCCATTGGGCCTGACTGCACGGTGCCGAAGACGCAATTTTAAATGTTCTCCCAATATTTTATCACTCTTTGTTTAGCTATTAGACTTAATTCTTTTCCTTTCAGTAATGACTGGCAAACTCGTACCCTCTTCTAAAACTTCTACAACTAGGCAGCAAATTCACAATAATATTAAGGCTTGTAGCGTAATTACGTAGAACAACTGTTTATGATATCCTTTGATGTTTGCAGTAGCGAGAGTAAAACTATTTTGCAATAGTGTGTGAAATAAACAGTCTCATTTGTAGGATAGAAACTTCTCAAATATCTTGTATGCTTGATTTATTATGAAAGGCCAAGTAAACAGCTGATTAAAATGTTAATGAAATTTATTTGGTGTACGGGTTAAGCTAGATGACCAGAACAGACAGCAGAGCTGAAGGGGAGTCGGCCGGAGCAGCTTGCAGACATGAAGGGATGAAGCCCTGGTAGCAGTGAAGTGATGAAGCACTGGCGGCCATGAAGTGATTTAGCAGTGGAAGCAGTGAAGCAATATAGCAATGGTAGCAATGAAGTGATATAGCATTGCTGCCGTGAAGTGATGTGAATGATGAAGTATCGGCCGCCATTAAGTGGTGTAGCATTAAGCATTGATAGCAGTGAAATGATACAGCATTGGTAGCCGCCAAGTGATACAACTTTGGTAGCTGTGAAGTGATACAGCATTGGTAGCTGTGAAGTGATACAGTATTGGTAGCCATGAAGTGATACAGCATTGGTAGCCGTGAAGTGATCCACTATTGGTAGCCGTGAAGTGATACAGCATTGGTAGCCATGAAATGATTGAGTATCTTCAACAGTGAAATGATGTAGCCTTGGCAAGCCTATAGAGTGATCTAGCATTGGTAACTGTGAGGTGATGTACCATTGGCCGTCGTGAAGGGATCTAACATCGGCAGTTTTGAAGTGATCTAACATTCGCAACTGGAAGTGATCTAACATTGGTAGATGTGAAGTGATCTAACATTGGCACGTGTGAAGTGATCTAACATTAGCAGCTGTGAAGTGATGTAATATAGGCCACCATGGAGTACTTTAACTTTAGTACCGGTAACCATGAAGTGATGTAGCCTAACACACTCATCTAATAAATCATGTATGCAATGGGGGCAGCTATGAGGTAGAGACTCCGGTTCTATATTTTTCTTAGGAATGCTTCAAGGGTTCCAAAACTGTCATTGCTTTCATTCTAGCATGGAAACTCATTGAGTTCTATTCATTTTAAGTTTCCAGTTTATATATATATCAACGGTATCTCAGCTACACCTTACTGGGATATCTTACCAAGATTTTCGGAAATTTCAACATCTTCAAATTCGACCATCTTTGACCTCCCACCTGATGAGCCGAGGTACGGCGAAACGCGCGTCGTGGGTAACCAAATTTCTAAAATGCTTCTCATCGTATTCTTCAATTAAAAGTAATGCCATCTCAAGATAATATATATATANCTCCCACCTGATGAGCCGAGGTACGGCGAAACGCGCGTCGTGGGTAACCAAATTTCTAAAATGCTTCTCATCGTATTCTTCAATTAAAAGTAATGCCATCTCAAGATAATATATATATATATATATTTATATATATAAACCCATTGTCTCAAAAACCAAGGCCTAAATCGAAAAAGTTGTGCAATCAAAATGTGTTTATTTTTCAAAAATACATATTTTGAGCAAGTTTCAGAACAATCAGTCCACAATTGATAATTTTGTATCCCCATGCCACCTCAAAAATGTATCAGTTGTGGAAGTTCTACCCGACTTTTTTTAATGTCCTCATCATATGGAATAGGAAAATACATGGTAGAGCCGTGAAAGAGAAATGTACACAGACACCCCCCTTAGAGCCTGGACTAACATGGTGCAACTGTAGATGGTTCCAGCACATAAATATGATTTTAATGTCTTTTAACGGCTATCCTGATATCATCTCATGGTTAATTATGCATTTATAGTTCATGGCTACTAATGTAACATTATTCTCTTGTATTACTGTGGTTTAAATCATGTTTATCTGTATTACTGGGATTTTTTTACTTTCCTTCCCTTACGGCTATAGGGATGAGCTCTACCGACAGCTTTACATTCATCAATTTCTAAGGTTATTGCTTCAAATCCGTCGTTGGGAAAAGTTCAATTTTATAATTTTATATGATATTAAAGTGCATTACATGTAGTATCTGTGTGCCAATTTTTTTTTTTTTTTCTAGAAAATGTTGATATTCCTAGAAATAATGACGAATTTTCAATATTATTATTCTTGGTGTCCGAAGGTATGCTATACTGTATAATAGTACATATATATCGCCTACTGAAGATATATGATAGTGAATTTAGATCCCCTGCTCTGCAACGCATTCCTTATGGTACGACAAAGAAATTAATCTTTGATTAAGGTCTCTGTGATTATTAGAACTCATTTTATTGACACGTAAATCGGCCCGCAGGACTCATTGCGAGAGTCCAGATTTCAATGCCCCGTCAATGTATGGTGTGGTCTACGATAAATCAATTGTAGATCTTTTTTAAAACTGAACTTTGAACAAAAATTTATGCATGTGAGCCAAAAGCGTAGCGATTAGATTCCCCATATTATTTTCATCTGCACTTTTTACCAAAAACTATACCGTGAGACATAAGGTACTAAACAAACGCTTAAAGGCTACTTCACAGTAGCAACTTTCGCATCACTTAAGCCTATCAGTAGTTGAGTGAAAATTTTGTTGACAGCCTATAGTTGGGTTTCGTACTTGATTGTGCATGTGAACGACGTGTTGATACTCTGTAGAATGTTCTCCACAACATATTTACAGAATAACCATTGTATCGCAACGTTATTGGTTGCAGTTTACGAAATTGTTAGTGTACTTGTGTCTACTACCAACATTTGAAATTGCAATATATTATGTTAAACGTCACAAACAGTTTATCTTCAGCTTATTGTCTCAGTGAAGGAAGCCAGGCGTGCTGGAAATGCGCGTGTGAATGCGTGCCTAAAGCTTGTCCTAAAGCTAGCACGCAAACGCGTTCACTAATCACACACATAGGCGTGCTCTAGACCCTCAAATCGGACGCGTGCTATGGGCAGTGAGCGCTCGGGCATCTCTGAATGCGCGTACGTGCTAGGCAGTTAAAAAACCTATGCGGTTTATTTTCCATAACACTATACCTTCTTATGCGGGGTGTCTGAAGTATGTAAGTAAACAATACATAACTTAACATTCAACTCAAAAAATCACTAATCCTCTGACTTCAACACAACTGAACATTTTCTCCGACGATTGCACTCGTAGGGTCGTAGAAAACGCCTCGCGCTTTGGCGTGCGAGCGGGAAACATACCAGATAGACGAACACTTGCCGGTTCAGCACGTTTTGCCGCATAGTAGGTTCAACGCACGCATAGGCGTGCGCATACAGCATGGTGACAGCGTGTTCTAGAGCTTAGAGCACGTTTGCAAAAGCCAGGATTTTCTTGATTTTTTTCCGCAGCAGAAGAGATTTTTTGGCGCTTTGGGATTTTTTTTTGAGTGTACAGGCGGCTTATCAGCAGAGTGTGGTAATTTGTTACCATAACACGAAAGGTTCTGTCAGTTTGTTACGCGAACAAAACTAGAGAGCCATCTGAGAGCGCATACCTCCGCCAAGCAAGGAAACGGTAACGAAAAATTCAAATTGCAGTAGTTCTGAAACAATTATTTTCTCTGTAACGACGCCAAAATCTAATCATTTATGCCTTTCAGCAATATTGGCAGTTTCTGTAATTTTCGCGAAAATTCGTTCATAACTTCTTAAGTTATGCTGCTAACAAACATTGTGTGACAGACATAAGTCAAACATACAAACGGGCAAACCGATCATCGCCAAAACTTAAACATTTATGTCTTTTAGCATGTCTAACAAGTCCGTAAATTACATAAAGATCCATCTACAACTTTTTGAGTTATGGTGGTAAAAAACATAAAATCAAAAACAGCGACAAACACGCGGACGAACAAACAGATCATCAGAAATATTTGGTAACAACTCAAGTAAATTTCATAAAAATCCGTTCATAACTTTCTGAGTTATAACATTGAGAAAAATGAGGCAGACAAACAAACAGATGGACAGATCTTCACTGTTAACATGACTAACAATCCCTGTAAATATCGTAGAGATCCGTCCATAAGTTTTTGAGTATCCTTGGTGACAGACAAGAAGACAGACACGACAAAAACATAATCTCCTTAGCGGAGCTAATTATCAACTATAAATCTTCCACTGCCCGGAAAGTATGTATCTTCTGTAGGATACGTTTGCTTTATAAAATGTTTAAACTAAGTAGTTTGGAGCTAAGATTTGGATTGAAAATAATGAGAATGCATATTCAAGTACCTTTTTAGGAGAAATGTAATTAGCCCAGCTTGTCTTAATACAAATATATTTTACATTACAATTTATAACATACTCATTCGTGCACATTGTTTATAAAATATGTAGCTAAGCTAACATCTGTGGCGTGATACGCGTTTAACTGTAGCATTGTAACTTCAACATTTTACGGCTCTTTCCTTATTCTAGGCCAACGAAGTGTCTACATCTACAAACAGCACTGTTTGATGGTCGGGCTGCAACTAAGCAGACTTATTCTATTCAATTTTAGTGCATTCCACTCATTCTCATATATATTTTACCCACAGTATTTCGAAAACAATTGATTCTCACACTTTATAAACAAAGTTCACCCTAAGTTCGCGTCGACGACGTCAAAAATAGAACCTGCATCATTCTATAAAATGCTTGGCAAGTCTGATGTAAAATGCCCTTACGAAGACAGCATAGATATCAAATGGTGATGATGTACGAATAGGAGAACCATTGAACACCAAAAATTTTGCGTTTGTTATCTGATCTTTCCTAGTATTTTCCATCCCTTTTTTAGACTTTTTATCTATTACCCAAGAAAGCAGCTGGTGCAGTTTTTTATGACTACCCGTCTTGAAAACCAGCGGCATGAACTTTCTTGGGTCCTGATGCTTCACTTCAGATGTGAGCAGAACGAAATACCAAAACATATGTTGGGAACATAAATAGAGTTACTAATAAATAATAGATACAAGTCTTACCATTTGTGTTTTGGAATCTACCGCACATACTGTAAGCGTGTTGTGTTGCATAGGTTCAGGAAAATTGCATTTGATATTCTCTATAGATGGGAACGGATCTGTTTAATGGCAAATGAATGGAGGAAAAATTCTGTAACATGTAGACTCACGCAACACCGGGTAATCTGATATATTTGAGAAACCTATTGTAGTCAAGACTGTGCTACTTGTCAACTCCAATACATTGACACGTCGTGGGTTATCATACCGTTGCAATGCCTTAACTTACATTATTATTACGTTGTCATTAGTTATACAGCACTATGATAACGTGTGTAATCACTTATAGCGCACTATGATAATGTTGTAATCACTTATAGCTTACTATGATAACGATGCAATCACTTATA
>LQNS02278170.1:35466071-35489091 GCA_001587735.2 Parhyale hawaiensis
CGCTAGTAGGTATCTACCTCTTGTGTCACGCTCTTTAGTAATAGAAAGAAATTAGAGATACGCCCTTGGGAAGTTTTAGAGCCTGTTATACAGTCTATGCTACCGTCAAGGAGTCAGGGCGAGACAGATTCTTCCCTAAAGGACAGGATGAAATTCGAATATTGAAGATATAATTCGGCTGTATCCGTGATACGAAAGATGAATCTGAGCTCGGCTACATGAACGTATATATTAAAGTAAAAGGTGATACAAGAAATAAAATTGGACAATCACACATACATATTTCCTTCTCGCACAAACAGAGTGTTGAATATACCTTTCAAAGCAAAGACACTGGTGAATGATGGTGACCCGTAAGAGCAAGAGTGAACTGGGACAAATAGCACTTGGTCGGTCTATGACTAGCTAAAGCGACTAAACTTGTTGCCCTTTTCATAAGCCACAGGCTGCTGCTTGGCAGGCGTATGAGCCTGAGAAGGTGGGTTGTGAGAACCCGCATGCAAGTAAATGCGTATGAAAGGCGGATGAGTTCTCTGGATGCTATGGCAACCAGTGAGGAGATTACCTGGCTGTTGCCATAGCCGTGTGTCCGGCATTCCACAGTCAGCTCATTTCCCTACCTCTCGAGGGTGCCATCGAGGCCTTTTTTCTCTCTCCTTTCTTCTCTTCTTTTTTCTCGCTTCTTCTACTTTCTTCTTTTGTTTTCCTCTTCTGTGCTAATTCCGTGCTGTAAGAGGCAGGGCTATGTGAAGTTGGTGGAGGAACCCATATGTTCACCGTGACTATCGTCCCCCATAACCTGGCGAACCAGGGAATTGCGTAAGCCTTGCTCGGTATGCAGCTCTGCCGAGTGGACCGTACTTCTACCTTTGCCGATCATTTGTTTATGGAATTTCTTTCCCCCATTTTGTACATTTCTGTATATTTCTCTATTTTTCTGTAGAGTTTTGTATATTCCTGTTTCTAACTTTATTTCCCTCCAACTTTGTGGGGCCAATGATGATCTGAGCTTAACGACTTGACTGTGTGTATTTTGGAGAGGTAGGTATGTCCCGAAGAGAACTATTCTTGTAAGGTCTCGGGACAAACCGTGGTTTGACAACCAGTGTCGGTTAGCTTTTGAAGGTACACAAGCGGCTTATCAGGCTTGGAGGCGTTCACGTGACCGCACGTTGTGGCAGACCCATGTGGATCCTAGGGCCGAGGCTAAGCCTGTATGAGAGGGTACAGCATCATCAGAGGCAACGTTCCAGGGAGTTTTTACTGAGTATTGACCAAGCACATTGTTGGTGGAGTGAGCTAAAGCAGTGGTTAACAAACTTTTTTGGGCTAGCGCCTATTTGGCGGCAAGGTGCGATCCTGACGCCCCCCCCCCTCCGCCCAAGTCACCATTTGGAAAAAACATTCGAGCACGCGTTTTTTTTACGATTTGAATTGCAATGAATTTTGAACAAAAGGATGTGTCTCATGAAAAAGAAAAGTAGGTAAATCAGTAAGCAATTGCATCATATGTTTGTCAGCAATGTGGAAAAATATATAAAGATCTCGCAACAAATCGTAGTAGCACATTTCCCTGATCGTAGTTGTTGATCAATGAGAGAAATGGCCTTTTGCAGCTCGTTTAGGGATACTGACTTCTCAACACAACTCTCTTGTTTAAGAGTTGCATGCAGATCCTCTCTTTCATCAATGTTGAACTTGTTTCTTTTTTGGAAAGAATCAAGGTGGCTGCCCTAATGCCAATTTTTACTAAACACGATTTTTACTTGTTTCACAATACTGCATGGCATTCAAAGATTTTTTTGTTCCTCATAGCTACTTTTTGAATTTTGGCTTAAAATCCATAGCATTTTGTACTGAAGCGGATTCTTTCTCGGCTACTTCTGTTTGGAGCTAGAGGTCCTGGATACCCAAGTCTAAATTTGAGTTAATTGTTCTCCCATATTCTGTCACCGGAATCGCAGAACGTAGCAAGTCTAAGGAGAACTCAAGAAGGTTTTGTTGGTCTCAAAGTGTCCAGTGCCAGTACGATACTACTGATAGGAAATAAGGCGCAATGCATCTCCAACCCTATACGGCACGGCTGTGCGCTCAGCAGTACCGCACTTGGTAAAGAGATGTGAAAGTGAGAAGAGACGGAGAAAGAATGAGAAATGAAAGTACAGAGGGTCCCTTCCGTGACCACCAACACGGGGCAGGTAGAAGTCCCATGGGATGGGATGGGTCCGTCACTACCATTCGCTGTTCGGCAGCCCACTTCATTGAACAGCTAGGAAGGCAAGAATTGAGGACCTACCTAGCTTTATGAACTAACCTCGTCACCAGGAGCTGCAGCCAGCTGCAACATTCCCTAGGGAAAAGGCACTCAGGACAGCTCTTAGGTTCGCGAGGCTGTATTGCAGCAGCATTAAGTTGTAAGTGATGATATGGTGCGTTTCGTTGATACAACTATAGATCGTAGGCCTGCTGTGTATATCATTATACACAGCACGGGGAACGCTAGGAATTGTTACTCATAATTATAACCTTGGATGACTCAGATATTCATGTTTTAATTGTACTGTAATATATTCTGCATGTGTAGAATCGAATGGCTTTTTTTCATCACCCAGTATTTTGATGCGTCCAAAAACTGTTGCACTACTGTATCCACGCATGGACGAGGGCCGATCCAAAAGCAATGCCTCTCATTTTTTAATCTGACCGAAAGGATCCCACGGGATTGCAAAGTACACTATTATGTTGACTGAACTTATGTACCTATGACCTGAAAGTTTTATCTCTCTGTTGCAGATACTGAAGGTGTGACACTCTGAGAAAACAATCTCTGTCATGGACGTGCCTTTATAGCAAAAATGCGTCATTGAATTCCTTCATGCAGAAAATTTTGAACCAATCAAGATTCACCGACGCCTTGTGAACGTTTACGAAGCTGATGAAGTTGATTCCCACACAGTTAGGAAATGATATCCTCAATTTCAAAGTGGTGACAGAGATGACAGTGACAGAGAGCGCTTCGGACGATCATGCACACTGCACAGCCACCACCCCGGAAAACAAAGTGCACCTCGATCTTGGAACCACAGGCGACTGTCAACTCTAATTGTCACGTTGATCAAAGCGCAACAAAAGAGAAACCTTCAGTTTACAACACTACAACCCCAGAGAACACGCAAGTTTGAAGACCACGGGATACGTGACAAAGCTCGGCTGGACGGTACTGTCTCACCCCGCCGTTCAGTCCTGATCTGACGCCGTCAGACTTCCCTTTGTTCGGAGCTCGGAAAGACGCATAACGTGGGCAGAGTTTTCCTGACAGCGCCGTAATTGCAATCGTGAAAAAATTGACCTGGGCAGATGCTGACATTTACGACTGAAGCATCAAAGCTTAAGGCTCTCTTTCATCGCTGGCAAAAGAGCATTAAGAATGGTGGTGACAACATAGAAAATTAAAATTCTGAAGAAGAAACATTCGCTCGTTTTCGTCTTTGTAGCTCTTCAACTTTTTGAATGAAAAATATGACGCATTACTTTTGGAACGACCCTTGTAATATATACACTCGCCATTTTTCATGGTACCTGCTAGGTTTACTACTCTGAATGAAAAGTTACTATAAGTTGTAAATTTTAGATCTGTTTCTGTTACACGTAAACTCCTCTCACGTGGGCTAGTAGACGTAGGGTATCAGCTGAGAATTTTAGTTGGTTTACAGACGTCTAATACTGTCACGAAAGCCAAGAGTTTTGAAACTGTTCGACACTTCGATTCAACTAGCACTCTACATTCCTGGGCGAGTTCGATCCAATATTCAGCTAGCCGCACAGCTTACATACATAATTGATATGCACGCGCAGTAATTTATTGAATTCTGAAATAAAACTTGTTCGTCTCGTACACGAAACATTGCACATACAGAAGCGTTAACAAGCGGCTTTCATAAACCTCAGCAAAGCTGGTACCAATGCAAATTATTTGTCTGTTGTACTACCGGCTAAACTACATGTTCACTTGGCAAGTTATTTTCAAGCGTTGTGTAGGAGCATCAAATTAACGTGCCTTCGCATTCTACAACATTAACTACTTAACTACCCGGCTAAATAGCAGTGCCAGACTCTTATTCAGTATATTTGAGCAGATTCATTATCATGCATATGCAATGATGTATTTCTTTATTTCAGCTCATGCAAAACCCAGTGGTACTCCGTAGCTTCTTCTTTTTTTTCTGGTCTCACCGCACGCTTACAGCCCTTTTTTTTAACCTCACCGCCCCCCTACCGCCCCTTTTAGCCTCACCGTCCCGGTACCGCCCCTTTTGGCCTTACCGCCTGCTCAGAACTCGCCAACACCCCCAGGGGGGCGCTACCGCCCACTTTGGGAACCACTGAGCTAAAGGGTTCAGCTTTCGATGCTAAAGCTTCGTTGCAGCCCTTTGTTGGTCCCGGTATATGTATCATTGGTGATCCCTTGGCTAGGACGGAACTCTTGTCGGGTCACTTTGATGGGAAACAAGAGCAGAGATGTGTTCTCATTGCCTCATGGATGTCACCCTGAACCTCGTTTAACCTCTTTGGCGGTCAGATCTGGTACTAACAAGGTGTTGCTTGAGGGTTTTCATCCGTATGAAAGTGTGGACCCGGTGGGAACGTTTCCTCAGTTTTATACACAGCTTGCTGACGTTCTCGCCACAAGTTTGGAGTGATCTTCCGGCGTCTGATACGGCTAGGGAAGTTTTCCCATTGTTGGCGTACTGGAAACATAACTCCTATTCCCAAGGGTCCAAAGTCGCCCCATATCGCCAACTACCGACCTAATACGCTGGCGCCTATTTTGTCGAATGAGTTCGAGATATTGGCCGCTTCTAAGCTTGGACGTTTTAATGAGGCTGCGGGTTTGTTGCCTGCTGGTCAGTTTGCGTACAGAACTGATTTGAGCTGTTGTGACGCACTGTTATCGGTGTCACACCATTTGCAGTCTGCGCTGCATTGTAGGTCTGAGGCTCGCCTTGTACAGTTGGACTTCAGCACGACGTTTGACTGGGTCAACCACAGGGGTCTATTGTACTGTACAAGTAGGAGTCATTTGGTGTGGGTTGTATGGTTCCTTCAATCATTCGTGATTTTGTTTCTGTGCGAACGTAGAGTGTGTCAGCTGACGGCGCTTTGAATGCCTCAGTCGATGTGGAGTTTGGCGTCCCTCAGGGTAACTAACATACTTGGCCCGCTGCTGTTCGTTCTATATATTAGTGACATCCTCTCTTCGCTAGAGAACACGATGATCAACAATGCCGACGATTCCACTTTGATAGCAGTGATATCTGCCCCAGCATGCGTAATGATGTCGCAGAGTCCCTGAATATGGATCTGTCGCCCATTAGTGCATGGTGCTCGGCTTTGAGTATGAAGCTGAGTACTAGCAAGACCAAGTCTTTGATTATCAGTCATTCTCGGATACCTTTACCGCATTATCTACTTATGAAGATAGATGACACTTTGATTCAGGAGTCTAACTCCTGGGAGATTCTTGGCGTTCTCTTTGGTAAGAAGCTTACCTCTGAGCTGCATATTAGACGACTGCTGTCACGTGCTTTCAGTAAGATTGGGCTCCTGCGTAAGGTGAATTCTGTGTTTGGTGACAGTGAGGTTATCCGCATATGCTTTTATGCTTGTTTCGTTACCTGTATTGGAGTATTGCTCACTGGACTGGGCTTCAGCTGCTGACAGTCACTTGCGTCTGCTGGACCCACTTGTTAGGTTAGTCAGCAGGCTGTGCGCCGAAAATTATCTCGTGAATCTGTCCCATAGGAGAGAGGTTGCTGGACTCGGTATGTTTTATAAGATTTACAACAATGAAAGACATTGCTTGTATTCTTCTGTCCCGGCCCTCAAGGTCTCAAGGAGGATTATACTCGCTACGGTTAACGCGCACTCTTTCACTTTGGAGAGTGTTAAATGCACAACTCGTCAGTTCAGTGGGTGCTTTGTGTCCCGGTCTCTTGGGGTTTTGAATTCATTGCCGGCATCAGCTTTTGGTCGTGTTGGCCTGCAGGCGTTTAAGTCAGCTGTAAATGGCATTTATATGATTTTCTTTGCCAGCGTATCGGGCTTCCCAGAGTTGCAAACTGCTCCATTTGGATTGTACTATATGTCCGTTATCGGTCCAGGCAGAAAGATTCAATAATAATAGTAATAATAAATAAAACCTTACTTTTACGGAAGGAAAAAAGATGGCGATGATGATCCAACGTATCACGAGCAGTTTAGTACAATATAAAGCTTGATAATATTTGTCCAACCTGAAAGGCCCCACCAGATCGTGAAAGTTTCTCGGGTGCAACTAGCATTTGTTCATTACCCTAGAATTCCCAGGGGTCCAACGTGTAAAGTCCTCCCAGACCATGAAAGTTTCATGGGTGCGGCTAGTCTTGTTCTATATATTATTACGCTTGTACCTAACCTACCTTCTTTTTTGTGTCACGCTTTTCACTGACAAATGGTGTAGAAGGAAGGTAGAGATTTATTTTCAAATGTGAATCAATTCACCGGTATCATATCTAGCTACAGCTTTTCATTTTTTATACATAAAATATTATACTCGCTCTGCTGGTCGCGAATGACATTCCTGATAGAGCCAGATGCATATCGAGGATAAACTTCGTCAAAACAGAACGGGTAGTGTTGGGCATCTCTGCTCTCAAGTCTTTTTTGAAGCGTAGCCTGAGCTGCTGAGAGTGCATTGGCTGCAACGATGCATTGCCTGAGAAAAATGCAATGGCATCCTGAGAACAGAAGAATACTCTGCTGCGGTTAGCAAAATTCACCTTGCGTTGCCTAGCTTATGCATTAAACAAAGCAGAAAAATTATATGCACTGGTCAGTATCCACGGGTCCCGCAACAGAGAGAGAAGAAATCGGGTGAGCCAACTAAGAATTGAAACGTAGCATCATCGCAAAGATATTGAGGTAGAGCCCTACATGTAGAGAAGGGAGCTCCCTGTCTAGGTAGTGCCGCGTGTTGACGGGAAATTGTACTTTATAATTTCTCAGTCGATATTGCTTCGAATAAATACAGAGCTCTGTATCCAAGATGCTCGAGGGTGGCATATAACTCGGATTCGGAAAAATTTTCCTCGAGAGATAACTTGTTCTGTTGAAAGAAGAAGAAGAACCCAAAATGTAGAGAAAATAATTTGCTGCCGAGAAATCATCGTGGACTTTACGCGCCTGTTGGCCGCTCAAGAATATCTTACCAGTTGCCTCGGTAATCCAATACTAAGAATGACCGTCGTGTGTGTATATATTTATAAATTTATGTATTTATATGTTTCGTGTCACGCTCTTAACGAAATAGATAGACAGAAATTAGTTTTAGCCGTCCTGGTTTCATCGGTGTATTCATCTGCTTGAAGACTGTGGTCATCCTGCCAGGCTTCATAGAAAACTGATAGGTAGAATATATTGCAGGTTGCAATGATGGCACTCGAACAGTATATCTGATTCCGTTTTTTCTTTGACAACAACGTTGAAGACCACTCGATACAGATGCATACAGCTTCTCTAAACAATCTCTTCCAACGTGATGTTTACTCTCTTTTGAAGTTTCCATCTTCCAAACTTCAGCTGCCCTTAGTTTACACTGATGCTCATATTTTTAGAATTATTATCGAGGCAAATGGCAAGATATTCTTCAGCGGTTAGCATGTGAGTAAAGACGATGATGATTTCGTGGCAGCAAATTATTTTCTCTATTTTGGGTTCTTCTTTCAATAGAACAAATTTTTTCTTGACGAAAATTTTTCACAATCCGAATTATATGACCCTCTTGAGTATCTTGGATACATAGCTCCGTATTTATTAGAAGCAATATCGACTGCGGGCAAAGAAAGAAACATTACATTTTAGTGAATCACCGAAAAAAAGATTAACACCAATATTTCCTTCGGTCTCAGGTCACAACGCATAAGCACGGCAGATGATCAATGGAGCACTCACGACGGGCAGAAGACAATTATTTCATGAACAGTAGACAACTATTTCTTCTGAGAGAGCAGAATTCGCATCAGAGGTCGAAATTTCAGCAACTCAATGAAGCAGTCTGTTAAATATTTAAAACCTTGTTATGGAAACGGTGCACTTACATTGCATATGAGCTGACTGGAGTGGCATTAATTTTTATTGCAGTGTTTTACTTATGATTTTACTTTGGATGACGCTGGGTTAATTAAGAAGGAGGATCGGGAAGTAAAAGATGAACGACACGACTGCTGTCTCAAAAAGGCAGACGTTCTAGAAATGGAAAGGGATGAATCACCTATGTGGCACAGTGACAAGAAATACTTGAAGTAGAAAGATTACGGAGGGGAATAAGAGTTGCTAATAAGCGTCAGCGCAAAAATGTGAAAACAGTAAGTCAGAGAAGAGAGCAAACATATCGATTATTGTGTGATTTTTTTTTTTTGCAAACGGGTCCACTAGTTACCAAAATGGCAAAATAAGAGTATCAGCTGATGTCTGAACGAAGGAAATCTTAGAAGAGTACACCACACAATGGAAGAGATTGTTTAGAGAAGCTGCATGAACCTGCATCGAGTGGACTTCGACGTTGTCAAAGAAAGATCGGAATCAGACATACTGTTCAAGAGCCATCATCTGCAACCTGGAATATTTTCTGCCTATCAGTTTTCTATGAAGTTTGGCAGGGTGACCACAGTCTTCAAGCACATGAATTCACTGATGAAACCAGGAAGGACCAGGGCTAATTTTTACCTATCTATTTCGTTAAGAGCGTGACACGAAACCTATAAATAAATCTTTGTTTCGGTGATACGCAGAAAAGTAATCTATATTTTTTGCCCGTAGTCGATATAATCTCCTAATAAATACTGAGCTCTGTATCCAGGAAACTCGCATATAATGTCACATAACTCGGAAGTATTTTCCTCGGTGAAAAGTTGCTCTGTTCAAGGAGAACCCAGATTGGAGAAAACTATTTGCTGCCTAGAAATCTTCGTGTTCTTTACCCGCCTCCTAACCGCTGAAGAATATCTTACAACTTGCTTCTGTGATTGGGCTATAAAGTTTAATAAGAGCGTCAGCGCCAACGGAGGAGTTTTTCACGGCTTGACGTGGCTTTTTGCGCTTTATAGAAATAAGATAGAAAGAAATTCAACCAGTAACATTTTCAAGGCTTGCCGAGGCCTTTCAAATTAGACACCTGGAAATTCCACGCTAATAAACAAATTAGTACTGTAAAATGAATCACGTCATGCTTTTATTTTCAGGGGATAGAAGTCTGGTACTGGAGACAGCGGGGAGGGGGTGGGGAGGTTTCTGATGTATGTACTAATTTCTGCCGTAATTTGTAATGACTGCTTGGGCCACTAGTTTTAGAATAATTTTCTCGTTTTACAGTACAGTTGTTTTTCGTGAGCGACATTATAATTTCATCTTGTAGCCTCAGTGAAGTAAACATGGATCAAAAATCTTCAATAATCAATAACTAAGGAATACGATGAGAAGCATAAGTAGAATTTAGTTACCCTCGACTCGCTTTGCTGTACCTCAGTTCATCAGGGTAACTAAATTCAACTTATACTTTTCGTTGCATTCTTTAGTAACTCGAGTACTTGCACTGTCAAAAATAACAGCGATGAATTTTTTAATTTCTCTTCAAGAGAAAATTCTCCGTCAAAGAAAGACAGAATGCTGAAAGAATTAACTGTGTCGGCTGCCCCGTGAAAAATCATCACTTCATCTGTGCTTTGTCGATCGGCTACTGAACGTGACCTGAAAGCAGACATATTTTTGGTATAAGGAGAAAGTTATAAAATTAGACTCCATGGTAGCGCTAACAGAAGCTGCAAATATCTCGTTCCTGTTTCATGAAGTGTTTCAAGCAAGAAGTGCATTCATAGAAAGGGATAAGGATCCTACTTTTGCCATCTTCTGCAACCTGCTCATCGTTCTCTAGGAAAATGTAATTTAATTCCTGATTCTGTAACCTGGCTTATGTTTCGCATGTTTCATTAATAAAGATTCGGACACGAAATAAATAAATGCCCGTAGGGTTTTTTTTTATTATAACAGTATTGATAATATGCCATCTCAAGACACTAAATGATCAATAATCATATCTATAGATATCGATGCGAATAAAAGTGGAAATGAAGATGTGATTATTCAGACAGTTCGTAGTCCATCATTCAACTATTCAGAGAGCAGTGAAGCAATATGAAAGGTAATATGCGACTGAGAATTATGAAAGGCGAGGAAGAGAGCAAAAGCTTTCTCATAGGCTGGTTAAAGAAATAGAGCCTGTGTTTCTAATATTATAGCTCTGTATAGGCCAGGCTGCAAAGAGTGCAAACGGAAAAAACTAATAGTCGTAACATAGTAAAACGCTTCTCTTATTTATTTCTTGCCCGCTTTTTAGGAAATAGATAGGCAAAAATTAGGGCAGGTTGCATTTTTTGTTATTAAGTTACGTTATAATATAGATTGATGAAAAGGTTGCAGAAGATGGTGAAAATTTGATTCTTATCCCTTCATCTGAAAGCACTTCTTACTTCAAACACTTTTTTTCTGGGGTCACGACGTATAAATTTGGCAATAGATCAGCGGAGTGCTCACGAGATGATTATTTTTCACGGGGCGTAGACAATTATTAATTTCCTTCTATGTTACTTTCTTTCTTTGACGGAGCAGATTTTGCTCCATTGGCCAAAATTTCAGTACTTCAATGAAACAAATATTTGAGTTTCAAAGACTGTATCATGGCTACGGTGCGCTCATTTTGCATATAAGCTGACTCGAGTTGCATTCAAGTTTATTACAGTGTTTTACTGAAGATTTTATTTCTAAATCTGCCTCTCAGGATTAAAGACCCTCGTTTAATTAAGAAGGAGCATAAGAACAACGAGACTACTACAATCTCAAGAACGAAGACATGCTAGAAATGGAATGAAATTAAGCGTCTGCGCGACACAGTGCCAAGGAAGACTTGAAGCAAAAAGGTTACAGAAAGGAATAAGAGCTACTGATGAGCGTGAGCGGAAAAATGTGGAAACGGTGAGTCAGAGAAGAAAGCACCTTAGGATGACGGCACGATAAGGTCTCAATGAAGAAGAAAGTCAGAGAAGAGAAGATTCTGCACCGGTCCATAGTGAGCACAAATATCGATTATAGCGTGAATTTTTTCACGCACGGGTCCACTGGTCCTAATATAGTAAGACGCTCCGTGTCTCTATTTATTTCGTGTCCGCTCCTAAGGAAATCGTGCAAAATAGGTCAGGTTGCATATTTTGTAACTAAGTTACGTTTTAATAAAGATCGATGAACAGGTTGCAGAAGATAGCGAAAGTGTGATTCTTGTCCCTTTATCTGAATGCACTCTTTGCTTGCAACGCTTTTTGAAATCGGTACAATATATAAGCAGCTTCTGGAGTCCGAATCTATAACTTTTTCTCTCAGGTCACCACGTATATATTCGGCAGATAATCAGCAAAACACTCAAACGGTGATAATTTTTCTCAGTTTTTCTCGGGCTGGAGAAAATTATTTCTTCTACTTACTGTAGTTCTCTCACTGAGCAGATTCCGCTTCATAGGCGAAAAATTCAGCAGATATTTAAGTTTGAAAGAAAGTATCATGGCTACGGTGCACCCAATTCATATAAGCTGACTCGAGTCGGAGAGTTGTACTCAAGATTTTACTCATGCCTCTCATTGTGGCTGACGCACGTCTGATAATTAAGAAGGAGGATAGGGAACGTAAAAGAAGAAAGAGACTATTACAGTCTCAAGAATAAAGACGTGGTAGCAATGGAGAGAGCTGAAGAATCTATACGACATAGTGTCAAAAAAGACTTGAAGCAGAGAGGTTACTGAGGGGAGTTAGGGCTGCTGGTAAGCGTGGGCGGGAAAATGTGTAAATGGCAAGTCAGAGAAGAGAAGACCTAAGGATGAGAACTCGATAAAGTATCAATGAAGAAGCAAGTATTAACCAAAAATATCGATTATTGGGTGAAATTTTTTTCACGCACGGGTCCACTAGTTTGATACTGTATATTTGAGCTGTCCTTAGTGGGATACGGTAAAGTACAGGGACATCCTCTTACGAAAAATTTTAGGCGAATCGGTATATATTTGGAAGTGCCTGTTGTGAACTGAAACCTATACGATATACTCCTACTATCTGTTTTGAAATCTTTCGTCTCCTTTCAACAGTACATCTTCTAACGGCCGTTCAAAGATAGTCACGTTTTCAGTTTTCCCGTATGCATTAGTGGTACCCTAATGTAGGCCTAGTAAAAGTTCTACTACTAACTAATGTAGGCCTCAAAGGAGCACAGGCTACGTACTATCGTGCCTGCGTCGTCACCGACAGACGTGCCGCCTGATATCGGATGACCTGAACTGCCATGTGAACCTCCGTCGATAGCGATGACTTTGCTTACACAGGCTATCGACGTTGATGTCATTTCTGTATCGTCTGCTCAAGCTTTTATCTACAGGAACTGACAGGCCAATAGATTTTGGGGCGCTTCAGCAGCTTAATCTGTAAGACAGCTTTTGCGACAGCCAAAGATTAGTTACGGAGAGCTTAGAATTAAATTTACGGTCTAAGAAACAGTGAGGTCGGGGTGTTTGAGCGACTTGGCTGTGGGAGATCGAATCCAGAGGGTTCAAATTCATGATCTCAGGAATTGAAATTTGAGAATTTCACAAGTTTTAAATTAGAAAAAATTCGAGATGGTGGGGGTGCAAATGGTGGTTTTCTTATTAAAACGTCAGTTTAGTTATGAGCTGAAAAAAAGAAACATGTTTCATTGCGCGGTCAAGTCATTGGTATACCCTGTGACAGTATTCCAGCACTGGGCTACACTCGTCATGTTGACTAAGTGATTGCTACAGCTAGAGCCAATTTCTAGGTAGCGATCCTGCAAAATTGGTCTCTGTTTGCTTGAGTGAAGCCTGCAAACTGTGTGTTAAATACAATACTGTTAAAACTGTATTAACAGCAGGCAGGAGAAGTAACCTACCCTCCGATAAATCACTCGAATTGATGGTGTCAATCTCACTTACATAGACAGCTTCTCTTACCTTGGTTATAAAATCACTAGTGGTTTTCGTGATAACCAGGACATCGAGAAAGAAACGCGAAAGCTCCACGCAGTGGCAACATGATAATCAGAAAGTTTGGTCACTGCTCAGATAAGGTTAAGTGAAAGCTCTTTCGAAGCTACTTCTATCTCCTGTACCTACTGTAACTCGCTTTGGTCTAACTTCAAGCAGAAATCGATTGGACCCCTTTGTGTTGTCCATAATGACATATTTCGGCGCCTGATGAATGTGCCCGGGTCAACTAGTGTCATATGATATTTGCTCAAAAGTATACAGATTGTCTGAAAGTCAGGGCAAGAAAATGCGCTCTGAATCTCCAGCGCAGGATAGAAAATTCTGATAACGCTTTACTGAAGGTGATCCGTAACGGTCCTGGCTACAAACTATCTAACATGTATAGCCGATGGCAGCGCATACTATTTCCAAGCAGGGGCCAAATAATGGGCCGCAATGCAGTGTAGTTTGTAATGATGGTATTACCTGATCTTAGTATCTAATGTAACTTAAGTATTAAGCTGTCTCCTGTGTACCATTCCCTATGTGTACTATTCCCTATGTATTCGTGATATACCTAACAATCCGTGTCAATTTCATGAATAATCCGTACTTAATTTTCTTAATTAAGGCATTAATAAAAATGAGGGAGACATATAAACAAACGAACGCATCTTCACCCAAAGTTAATCTTCTGTTTCTTCTAACGTACTTAACAATCCCTGTAAATTTCGCCAAAATCCGCCCATATCTTTTTGAGTTATCTTGGTGACAGACGGAAAAGCAAGCAAATGGACAAAGAGGCAAACAGACACAGATAAACCTGACGAAATCATAACTTTCTTGGCGTAGATATTATGAACCTTCTGAGGTACGCAATGTAGGAGAACAGCTATTTTCATTTTAATGCCGGCGTCACACTTTACAATCTCCTGCACAACTTGCAGCCAGGACGTGTAGTTCCTATGTCGTTCGTGCTGCCTCTTCTAAGCCATCAAGTTAAATTTGTATCGGAACTGCGTGCGAGTTGCACATCCTCGCATCATGTTATCCGTGCGGTTGCATTGCGTGCACGCGACCTTATACCATACAGCTGGTAGACAACTGCACGTGCAAAAGATAACGGGGCAGGTGCGATCTTAGTTTTCTTTGCCATCCAACTTACTTTGGAGTCGAGAATACTTTGCAAGTGGAGTCTTGGAATACCACGACTTTGATTTTCACACGTTAACAAGATAATTTAATCAGCTTGCCATTAAGTTGTGCGGAATTCATTAGAGGGCTTTCGAAGCACTCTCTTATATCTAGATAAAGTAAGCGCATTAGGTTATCTCTATCCAAGTATTCAAACTGACAGCACTTGGTAATAGAGAAAATTTTAACGTAGAGTGAACGCGTTTCTTGGATTAAATAACAAATGCCTTTACTGTTTCTTCGTTAGCGTAATGCATTTGATGCTCGGTGCACAGTTGTAAATGAATGGGCAAAAGCACATTAGATGTACTTTGTATTGACCACATCTACACGAACGTACTGGTTCTAGTACAATTGTATTCCAGCCGAGTATTCTGCATTTCTCATCTCAGGTGGGGTATGGCAGTGGCAAGTAAAAGAATTATGTATTGACCACGAACACACGAAAGACCTGACTACAACCCTATCATTCTATTAAAAACGTACTATACTTACTTCAATTTATCCCTTTCCGGCATTCTGAAATTCCAACCTCAGGTTGGCTATGGTACTGGCACAACAAAGGAATTTGGTGCTGGCCACAAATAATAGACGACACTGAGTGCCCCCGTCCGGCAGGTGGCAGTTGGGCTTGACCTTTGGCGACGTAAGGTTGTGTTTCGCTGGTGAGCGAACTACCGTGCCGCTTCAGTGTTAGAATTTCTTCAGGTATTCTCATCAACACCATTAATGATACTGTTGTTATAGTTAGCTTCTGTATATCTTTCACCCTTGGATTGAAAGTACAGTATTTTGCTGTTTATTTGTCTTTACACTTTAGTGCTGGAGTCGTAAGAGGTGCGACAAAAAGTATTTGTTTATGTTTTTTACTTCCCCTTTACCGTGTACTCACAAATATTCATATTTTTTATAGTTTCACAGTAACTCAAATATATAACTAGGCAAGTGTTTTATCTCTCAGGGCTGTTACGGCAGCTTGTTGCACCAATAAAAAATACTAACTGATCATGAAAATTGAGACCCTCCCTAACTGTAACTAGTCCTCAGATTATTACGGTGCACTGACCGCATGCTATATGAGCAGTAATAAATATATCTTTATACAATATCTATTATTACGTAGGCCGTAAATCAGACAGAGCAATCCGAGGTATTAGTTTGATGCAGATCATCTAGCAGAAATTCTTGACATTATTCTCTACCTCAGAAATTCTATGGCATGTTTCAATTTTGTCTATCACTAACTTGTACACCCATGCGCTAACAATTATATATAATTTTTATTGTTGTTACAATGAAAATATCACAGCACCAAACTTTTAGATTATTGCTTTATTTCCAAGTTTATTATCCTTTTTATCAACAATGGTGGAATTGTTCGCGTTGCTATAGCCAATCAGCATCTCAACACTAGTATTTCACACTACGAGGCAATACATGTTGAATCTGTGTCGGTATTAGGAACTATTTAGCCATCATCTGTTTAGAGTGAATGCCAATGTAGAACGTTTTCACATTTTTCTTGAGTGACTGCGTGGTAACGCACAGTGTAGTGACCAGTCTCTGAAAGTTGTTTCCATCTCTTACATTCTGAGCTATTTCATGATTTTTCTTCCCTCTCCCTTTCCCCCTCCGCCAGGTCAGTATTAGTTAAAACTAGTGAGACAACAGACCCTGGGGCCAAAATGTTGCTAAAGGCAGCGATTCTCCTCGCGGCAGTTTTTGCTGTTTACGGCAATCCGGTGAGTTACCAGTTCTAGGTTGCTATTACACTACTAAAAATGTCATTTTCAAAAGTTCTTCGTTGTAACATACTATTGTGCTAATGGTGTAAGTCAGAGTTGTATCAATTTCGTCAGTACGAGTACACTTCTCTAAATGTATCAATACATTTGTTCACATTTTATACTACTGTTATAGCTGTATAATCAGTGTGACCCACACAGGGTCAATTTCGCTAGTACGTGTCATATAGCGAGCTATTTAGTTACGGGTACTTTGTAAGCAAAACTTATACTGAAGCACTAGTGTATGTAATATTGCATCACTCGTGTCGACAGTGTTGCTGTTACTAGTCTACGCTCTTGCTATGCATTACGCTCTTGCTATGCAATATAATCTGGGAAGTATAGCATTCATTTTCTCATAGTGACACATCCTAACATTGCTAGTGTACTTTGCTATGGGAACTGAGTTCTGCTCAATATAACCATTGATTTTTGTGAAATGCATAATAACCGCCAAGAGCAGTTTTCATTACTATATATAATACATTGCAGTTTAATAGGAAGGAGTTAATACACTTACTATAAACTCTTTGCTATATGAGCCTTAAAAAAGTTCTTCCAGGCATTGTTCTAGCGACATGATAGAAGCTAATACTGGTATTTTACCCGGGTACCACTCTACTCCAGTTAATAATGATTATATCTTTGATGGGCTATTATGGATTCAATAAATGTTATAATTTTGGTACAGCTTTAATTAAGTGTGTCGAAACCTGAGATCATGTACAACGTAATTTGTTGTTTAGAAGCTGTGATTGGCCGAACTTGAGATCTTCTCTGTTTTTCGGTATTATAAATATTGCTGAGTATACGGAAGAGGAAAAACTTGATTCGGCGTATTTAATTCCGGCAAGTTAGATATTTATGCATAATTCTTTCCCAGTCGTGCCCTACCATAGACCCAGACAAGGTGACGGTCCATCTGGTGTGCCACACGCACGACGACGTGGGTTGGCTCAAGACTGTTGATCAATACTTCTATGGAGGTAAGACTTAGAAATTAAAACATTTCATGTCTTAGAGATTGGTTGGTAGCTGCACGTTTTCCAATTACAGACACGGGCGGGTACGGATTGTATGAGTTGGAAAATCAAAAGAAATTGCCCGATATCGATAGAGATAAGATTGGGTAATTTTGAGTCACCTAAAAATTTCTAGTTGGGTTTGAGTCCCGTTTTAGTAGTTATCATATCTTCGTATGTCGAGTCATATTCACCACCGCGTTATGCACGTTTTTGTTCTTTATATTTACATTATTTTTCATAACAGTAGATTTTACATATTAACATGACATTATATTACGCCAGCTAACTATATCTGTGAACTCTATTTTTATAAGAAGCTTCAGATTTATGGCACCACTTGCGTGCTTGCAAGCTGACTTGTATTATCGTGTTCAACATCTGCCGTAATTATGTCATTTGTACAAAAACAGAAAAATAAACTTTGTTTTTGGTCTGTCTGAGAAGCGGCCCCAATGCTTAAACCTGGTGTTACGTGGACTGGGGCCTGCAGCACTTGGCTGCAGCTAGGGTCGTATCACCTCGACCTATTTCTTCATGCGGTCATAGAGTGGCGCTTAATTACGCCCTACCCTCCAGGAGGCTAAAAAAAACTTGGTGAGAATTGAATGATTTACACCACTTTTGAAATTCGTGTCGATGTGATCCACTGCCGGACGGACCCCATTTCGAATAACGTCATTTACACATGGGAGGCATAGGGCTTACATAGTGGACTCGTCCATATATGCAAAGCTTACAAGACAGAACTGGAGCCAGTAATGAAAATTGGGCGTAGGTGTCGGTTCTCGAACAGGAACTGGAAGACGACGGTTGAGACTGCATCGTGCAACAATACAGTAATACTATTGCTCATTACCTAGCACTGAATACAGTAGAGAGTTTTTGCTTTCGTCTTCAAATATTAAAATACCATTTCGTCACGGAGGAGGCAGCAAAACATAAATTTTTTAGCGTCCCTGTTTGTGACTAGTTTAAAAGTGAACACCTAAATTTTGCGAATACATACATGATAACTACCATAAAATATCGTCGTAGCTACTACCTCCAGACTTCCATAGTCGTGCCAGTCTGGCTCCGTACCAGTCAAGCTGCGCTTGACTATTGTCTAGCTCCGTTCCGTCCCTGTTTCGCGTGACTTAGCGTACATACTCCTAAAGTGAGTGATCTCTGAAGAAAATATTTGAATAAAGGCTACCAAAAATCTACTTTCTAAATTTCTACTTCGAGACTTGCTGGACATACCGTATCAACGTAAGAAAACTCGTTTTAATTAACAACATCTTATTGTCTGCACACAACAAGTTCCCGCGGAATATGCAGGCACTATGTCTTGAGAAAAAAAAAATCAATCATTAAAATACGAGTGACAAACACTTCTTTCTTTAAGTAACGACTCTCACGAGCCTTACTGCATGGGGTTCGCTATCATATTTAAGTCGTCCTCGTAGTCCATCTCCTTTTCTAACACCTTCCAGCGAACAACACACTGGAGCGAGCTGGCGTGCAGTACATCCTGGACTCGGTCGTAGACGAGCTCAATAAAGACGCCTCCCGCAAGTTCAGCTACGTGGAAACTGCTTTCTTCTACCGCTGGTGGCGTCAGCAGGACTTGCAAACTAAACTCAATGTCATTGTGAGCATCGACTTACTAGAATTTCATGTCAGCTATTCATTTAGATAGTTTTCCGTGCTGTTTCCATCATACAAGTGATGTATAAAATAGTTTCCCATTGATCACATTTTTAAATCAATGGGACTGGGTAATTACCTCCACCGAGAAGGTTATGTTTTTGTTGTGTTTGTCTGTCTGTTTGGTTGTCTGTTTGTTTGTCTGTTATTCTATTTGTCTGTCACCAAGATTACTCAAAAAGTTGCCGACGGATCTTTACGAAATTTGCAGATATTGTTAGGCATGTTAACAGTAACTGATGAAAATTCGTTCATCTGTCTGCTTGCTTGCCTGTCTGCCTATTTTTTCATTAAGGCCATAATTCAAAAAGTTATCGTCCGATTTTCATGAAATTTATATGAGTTGTTAGGTAAACAAACGATAGAACCAACAGATCATCCCCAAAATTTGGTCATTCATTGTTTGTAGTGAATGACCAAATCTTGGGGATGATCTGTTGGTTCTATCGTTTGTTTGTCGCTATGTTTGATTTTATGCTTGTTAGCACAATAACTCAAAAAGTTATAGATGGATCCTAGTGAAATTTTCAGGAGTTGTCAGTAGTGTTAAAGGACACAAATGATTAAATTATGGTGATGTTCGGTCTGTTAGTGCGTTTGACTTATGATTGTTAAAATGTTTCTAAGCAGCATAACTCAAAAGTTATAACGGATCTTCACGAAAATTACAGGAACTGTTAATACTATCAAAAGGCACAAATTATTGGATTTGGGTGCAGATACAAAGAAAATTGTAGTTTCAGAACCAATTTGAATTAATCGTTACTGTTGCCTTGCTTGGCAGTGGCATGCGCTCTCAGAGTGCTCTCTAGTTTCAATTTCTTTAGTTTCAAGGCGACGTAGTGTTGCAAGTCAATTTGACTAAATGGGATATTATTACCTCCGCCAAGGAGGTTATGTTTTCATCGTGTTTGTCTGTCTCTATGTCTGTCACCAAGATAACTCAAAAAGTTATGAACCGATTTGGATGAAATTTACAGGGATTGTTAGGTATGTTAGGAGGAACAGATGATTAACTTTTGGTGAAGATATGTCCATCCGTTTGTTTGTTTGTTTGTTTGTTTGTCTGCCTCATTTTTCTCGACGCTCTAACTCAAAATGTTAAGGATGGATTTTAATGAAATTAACATGAGTTGTTGGGTATA
Organism: Parhyale hawaiensis; assembly: GCA_001587735.2. Lineage (NCBI taxonomy): Eukaryota > Metazoa > Arthropoda > Malacostraca > Amphipoda > Hyalidae > Parhyale > Parhyale hawaiensis. Next base: position 35,486,024 of record LQNS02278170.1, read on the forward strand.
TAACAAAGAGTAAATGACCAAATTTTGGTAATGATTCGCTTGTTGGTTCGTTCGTTTGTCACTGCTCTTAATTTTATGCTTGTTACCACAATAACTAAAAAAATAAAGAATGGATCTTTATGAAATTTATAGAAGTTGTTAGTAATGTTGAAAGACATAAATGATCAAATTTTGGTGTAGATTGGTGTGTTCGTTTGTATGTTTGACTCATGTTTGTCATAAAATTTGTTAACAGTATAACTGAAAAAGTTAATCGGCTACATAGGTAAAATACTGGTTTCCTGTTTCTATGGGATATGTTTATAGACTATATAAATAACACAGTCACGTGTTCAAGCTGCAAATGTAGTTATATGCTTTTAGAGGAAATGTACGAACTATATCATTTAAATTTTACGGCACGGAACTTGGATGTAATTTCATTCGAAGCCTCCAGTAGCCTCGCTCTTATACCAAATTTGTTACAGCGCTCGGTAATCTTTCCTAAAATAGCAGTCACGGGTTCAAACTAAGGTAATAAATGTAGCTATGTGCTTAATAATAGAAATGCACGAAACAAATAATTCACATTCTCCCGGGTACACTTTCGGTACATATTTGGTCGAAGTCCCCGGTTTTCTCACTCTAATACCGTATCTGTTGCAGCGTCCTGCATTCTGTCCCTAACCTGCTATCTGTTCCAGTCGCTGGTGAAGAGCGGTCAGCTGGAACTCGTTAATGGTGGTTGGTGCATGAACGATGAAGCTGCTACCCACTACACCGCCATAGTTGACCAGATGTCCCTCGGTCTCGTGTGAGTGAGGCATGATGAAGCAATTTTTAGTGGTTTTTGTATTGCGCAATGAGGAATAAAAGACTGTTAAAAGAAGAACTTTCGACTATTAAATTGAGCACAACGTTGTATATTTTTGTCAGCGAGAGAGGTCAGCTTATAGCCGGTTGAAGTGATAGTCATTTGAATGCGTTCCTTAAGCTAATCATCGAATGTGATGGTGTGTTCATCTTAACGGTAGAAAAGTGCCCATCTATGTAAGTTTTACTTTGCAGTAAATTTTGGAGAGAGAGAGAGCAGAAACTTTAGGGTAGTCACTCTTGTTAAGTTAATTGACTTGTTTCGTTCGGAAGACTCACAGCTGTGCTTACGAGGATGTGAAGGGAAGGTAAAACACCTTCAGATTATAAGGGCGTCCAGCCTCCTATATCATTGTTGGACATTGAATGAAAGAGCACTGGGCAAAAACTTTTATTTTTGTGTTTTGTTACAGTTTGTTGAACCAAACTTTTGGTCCGGAGTCGCGACCGAGAGTAGCGTGGCAGATCGACCCATTCGGACACTCTAACGAGCAGGTAAAAATATTGTGTCACGTTTTGCTCTATAGGTTTTTTCTCCATCGCCGAACTTGTAGTTCAATTTATTCGCACAAAAGCTTACTCTGAACGTAGCTGAATTCGTCGGCCAAACCTTAGCACTGGACTATTTTATAATAAAATTTTACTCACAACTCCAACTTCCTTAAAAAAAGAGGAAAAAATCCTATTAGGAACGGCATGCAACTCAGAAATTTCGTAAACTGAAGCTAAGCTGCGAAGCTGATATTGCATGCACCGCAGAGGGACGAGCTGCACCCAAAACTTCGAAACAGCTTCTAATATATCATATAATCGGCCCAATTTGTTATTGCACCTTACTAAATATAGGTAGTATATATGTAGTCCTACTTCCAGAGGGGGATTAACATGGCTGTCCACCTCTTCCTATTTGCTCACCCCTTCCTGTTCGCACAAATTTGGTCTGGCTAAACTAAATGCATATTTTCGATATAGGTCTGGCTTTGGTCCTATCATTGAAAGACTTATCAAGCAATTATTAGTCCTCCGTCAGAATCAGATGCATTCTTTCTCGAGATTAGGAATAGTCTCATTTTAACTGTGAATCAACAGCCACTACTCAGTGTGGACAGTAGTGGTTTGATATATTTCTTTCAGTGATTGTATGCTTCATCCAATCTATATTATAATTCTGCTTGAGGCTCCATCCGTACGCCCATCCCTGTGTCTGTACCGTAGACTGTACGTTAATTATGCGTTTCACTGTAAGCTAGGGGCAAATTTAACTTGTCAGAAATTCTGCTTCTATCTGGGAGGGAGCTCAATAATTTCTATCTTTTTACGCTTGCTCTTAAAGAAATTTTCAGTCAGTTTCAAAGCAAAGACATGAAGTTCCTTATACATTTATCAAACCTACATACAGTGCCGATTTCCATATCTTGAAATATTCACGTTGCTGAGGTCGCATAACGATCCAAATATGGAAAAAATAGTTTTCAGGATAGGTTGCAGGAAGCTGTTCTGAATTGCTTCCTTCTAAAACACTAGTGGACCCGTGCGTGAAAAATTCACGCAATAACCTATACGTTTACCTAATGCCTCTAGGCAGGGGCGGAATCTCCTCTTCTCTTATTTGCTACTTAATTTTCTTCTTTTCTTCATTGATCCTTTGTCGTGATGTCATCTTTAGGTCTTCTATAGACACAGGCAGAAGTAACATCTTGAGTATAACAATGCAACAAACTTAAACAAAATAGCAGCTTATATACAATGTGTTCGTTTCGTAGCAAAGATACCGTTGATACCGCCTGTGCACCTCAAATATCTGTTTCATTTGAGGTGCTCAAATTTTGACCTATGAAGAGAAAACTGCTTGGTCAGAGGAAAACAGTAAGCTAGAAGAAATAATTGTCTACTGCACGTGAAAAGTTATGTTTCGTCGGTTTCGTTGCCAATTGCATCAAAGTGGGAAGAATAGCTTATGCAACGAAATCATCTGTGGGAAGAAACTACGAATCAAGAAGCATGAGAGTGCCAACGGAAGTTTCAAACATCTTCAGTGCTACGATTTCAACTTCGGCATTGCAAGAAGTGCATTCGGACATAAGGTCGCCCCATACGTTGCCGTAGATTCGATGTATGGAGAAGCTAATACTCGTACAAATCAGACTAAGCCTGCGATGTCTTCACTGTTGGAATTTCAACTGTCCCTGCTTAAGATACGTTTGCCATCTTCTGCA
>LQNS02278170.1:35496032-35513440 GCA_001587735.2 Parhyale hawaiensis
GTCCCGCAGCTCCAGCAAGTCACTTCGCTGCTGGTCGGATAAGTCAGGTTCTGTCTCTTCGTCCATCGAGTCGCTCAGGCTCATATCGTGGGCCGGTAAGTGCCGAGGCCCACCTTGCGGCGACTGATTGGGGTCGTCCGAGTCAATCTCAGATGGGACGTAGTTCGACAGTAGGGTGTCACTGAGTTCTTGGTTAGGGTGACCCGGCGTCGATTCTACGCTGGAGTCTCGGAGTAAGTCCCGTATCTCCGGCGCGTCACTCCGATGCAGGTCAGACATATCGGGAACTGTCACATCGTCTTCAGACTCGCTCTGGCTCATATTGTGGGTCGGTATGTGCCTAGGCCCACGTGAGGGCGACCGGTTGGGGTCGGCAGAGTCAATCTAAGACGGGACAGCGTCTTCGTCGGGAGTTCCCTCCGAATGGGAGGGCGCCTAACAGGTTTCACATGTATGGACCTAGACAGGGTCACAGGTCGGGTTGGAACCTGGCATGCAGGTTCTTCAGAAGATGGAGAGGCAACTTGAGCTTCCATCCGCGCAGCGATTTGAAGCCGTTCCTCTTCAGTGAGGAGGTTTTTGCTGCAAATTTGTCGGATTTGGCCACTGAGAGAAGCTTGCCCGGGATTCCTCTCGCGTCCCACAGCTGCTTGAGGCGCTTGATATAGTCTGGCCCCTCGCGCTTGCTGGCGACGAAGCATTCCCACAGCATAACTCGGTCTTCCCTCGACCACTTGTGGCGCGTGCGGCGTTGCATCGGGAAAGTAGCCTCCTCCGCCCCCGGCGGAGAAAAGGGAGCCTGCTCCCTCACACTCCCCTCTCCAGGAGCATTCACACTAGCGTCGGACTCCTGGCTAACCGAATCCGACGGGTGAGTACCGCGTTCACGAACGGCCCCTGCCTCACCCACAGGAGACCGGACGAGCGACGTACCTTGTCTAAATGAGGTACCCTTCACGCCGTTAGAAGGGGTATCTCGATTATGGCTCATTTTCATGGTTGCCTGGTAACCCTCAGGCGGCGGAGCCTGATATTATTATTATTATTATTGACAGCAACCACAGACTGTCGCCAAATGGTAGGGTTGAGGTATCTTGGTGGGGTGATGCGCCGAAGATATGCTGTGGAATCCAGTGACAATGCGCAGGACTGCATTCTGTACCGCCTGGCGGTTCTTGAGACATTAGGAAACCAAACGGGGGCAGCGTAAAGTGTGACGCTCCAGACGAGGGCCCGATAGGTCAGTAGTAAAGTCTCTTTCTGTTGTCCCCACCTTGCACGGCCAGCGCGGCGAGATTCCCCAGGAGGGAGCAACATCTGTCGCGAACATAGTTCACGTGAGCAGCAAAAGTAGGGTGTGGGTCAAACACCACACCCAAGATTTTGGGGTTGCACTCCAGGGTGAGGTCCGACGCACTCATCTTGATTGCTGGGTCCATTCTTGATTGATGATAGTCTGACGTAAACAGTGTGGAATGGGTCTTAGAGTGAAAGATGGCCAAGACTCTTTCCGGCCCAGGCCTCGATTGTCGAAGCATGGTGTGACAGGATTGTCTCTGACTCCAGAATGAGAGTAGCCGAAGATAGGACGGTAAATTCGTCTGCGTATGAAAAGGTGACGTCACAAACCTGGGGAAAGTCGCTGGCGTAGTAATTAAAACGGAGCGACGAAATCACCGAGCCCTGGGGAACTCCCGCGTGCATGGGGAAGAAAGGTGACTTTTTTGCGCTCCGATAGGCAGGAGGCGCTGCATCCACCTAGGTAGGCAGAGATCCACCTAATGAGGTTATTAAGTAGGCCTGAGGACGTGATCTTGGATAACAAGTGGAGGTGGGAAACCGTATGAAAGGCCTTGGAGAAATCCACTGTTGAAGCTATCGACCGAGTAGGGGGCTTATATTGGCTAAACCATTGTACAAGGTGTTGGACTGAGGAAAGAAGGGTTGAGGTAGTGAACTGCATAGAGCGGAACCCATGTTGGGAGTCTGACACCTCCAAGAACTCCGCAAGAAGCGGAAGGAGCAAGAGCTCCAGGATCTCCTCCACCGGACAAAGCAGGGATATCGGATGGTATGATTTACCGTCGGAGAGTGGTTTGTCAGGTTTAGGGATGTAGATAATATTGGCTGCCTACCAGACGCTCGGCAGATTAGCATACGCCACGGAGAGATTGAAAAGAGTGGTGAGGAACAGGAGACCGTGGACGCCAAGATGCTTGATATGTTGGGGTGTCAGTCCGCCGGGGCCCACGGCCGAGGAGTTACTTGAGGCTCGGATGGAGGCTCCTACTTGCTGAGGAGTAAAGAACACCTGGTCGTGGTCCGTCCCGAGGCAGCTTACGAATTATTCTTTTATGAGCTAGAGTTCTTCTTTTAAGAGCCCGGTCCAGTGGCGGACGAGTTGTTTGGCCCACGCCCATGAATTGTTTGCAGAAGTCGGTGGGTTCTTCATGGGCAGATGACACCTGGGTGCCATCGAAGGCGATGGGCTGCTTAAGGGCGCCCTATTTACGTTTACCCGACAAACTATGTAGAAGACTCCATAGTCGGGATGGGTGAGATCTATGATTACACCTTTCGAAAGTGTCGATCTATGCCGGATACAGGCCTTCAGGTCATTCGTGGGTGCGGGCTTTGAGATCAGGAAGGTTGGGGTAATTATGGGCTCGGGTCTGAAGCTCATCCCTCTCCTGCATCAGCACCTTGGCCTCGTCTGAGAGAGTGGGGATAAAGGATCGACGACGTCCCACAGTTATGTAACCATGCAACCGTATAATGGAACCGGATGTGTTATGTCTTTTTTGTTATTTTAGGGCAGGTGCAAAAGACTTAGCTATGTGTACTAGACTCATAGTTTGTAATTCTGTAGGAAGAACTAGCGTTTTTAATTATCAGAGCAATATTTTTTCTGGAACTTTTTGATTCGCAGATATAAAATGCTTCCTGTTTTTTTTTCGAAATACGTACATTAATTAGAATATTCTACTAGATTAGACATTTTACCTAACCAGGGGCTTCTTCTTTCCATGAGAGAGATGGAAGACTGTAAAACTCAAAATCTAGAGAGGATGCGATTTTTTTTATTTAAGCTTGTTACAGTAGAGGAGTAAAATATTTCAGTGTATATATGAGTACTTAAGATATTCACCGGCAGTCACTAGATGTGTGAATATTGCTTTTATTCAACATAACTTGTCGTGCTTTACCGCCGCAAGAAAATTACCTCGCCCTGTTTCACATGATCCCGGTGCTATGACAACTCAAGTTACTATGAAGAGATAAAGATTAACTTTAAGCTAGTAGATATAAGCATGTCAATTTTGCTCTATGTCATCCTCTTTACATCAGGTTGATCTGTTCTTGACGACGGCGCACCGCCAGGCCAAGGCCTACCGCTCCAACCAGCTCATCATGACGATGGGCAGCGACTTTCAGTACCAAAATGCCCGCACTTGGTACAAAAATTTGGATAAACTGATCAAGTAAGAATCACCTTCTCCTGAGATGTTCATTGATGAGGAGTCACGATAGCAAAATTCTCGAACATAGTAAAAAAATCATGATAAATTGGTTAATCAAGAATTATTTCAATATAATTTGCAAATCGGTGGTGACTTCATGTAGTAAAATGCACCAGCTAGTACAAACAACTCCATAAATAAATCAAGCAAAAGTCGTTGGGCTGTGACATACACTTGGGACAAAAATTTCAGTAATAATATTCCTAAATATTAATAGAAGTCATTTCCTGAATATAAAAGCTAATGCGCTACATGCTTTGTCACTCGAATCCATATTTACAGCTGTACGCCTAATTTAGACGCAATATTATCTTTAACTAATCTGTAAAGATAATCCGGTAATTCATTATCAGATGGAAAACCCGAATTTTTTCGAGAATATACTCTACAGACCCCGAGATCTCTTGATGTGATACGTTGATGGATCATTCGACCAACCAACAAAAAATATTCAAGTCAACCATCGCTCTACTCAGAGCAAAAGTACATGAAATTATTCTTTCGTTGAAATGGCACTCTAGCTGCGTTGGAAACCACGCTATGCCTTTCTTTCTACCTCCGATAAGATGCTATGTTTTTGTCGAGTTTGTTAACGTACTTTTGCATATTCCTCTGTCACAAAGATAAGTCTAAACAGTATTGGAGGATCTTTACGAAATTAACAGGGATTGTTTGGCGAGTTAGGAGAAACATTCGCTTAACTTTTGGTGAATATCCGTTCAACCATTGGTTTATCAAACTCTTTTTGCTTAGTGCTCTAACTCAAAGAGTTATACACGGTATTGTATGAAATTTACAAGACTTGTTAAGCATATTGTAGTTAGTAAGTGATCACATTTTTGTGATGATACGTTTGTCCGTTTGTTTATTCATCTGATTTGATTTTATGTTTGTTATCAATATAACTCAAAAAGTTATCAAAGGATCTAGATGAAATAGACAAGAATTTCTAAAAATGTTGCAAAACATAATTAATTTAATTTTAGGGATGATCGGTACTAGTGGGTAATGATGTCAAATGCTACTTTTCGAGGGTAGGTTCCGTCTCCACCTACTTGCATTGGCCGTCCTGAAGCTCACTCGCGAGGGGAGCCGCGAGGGTAGGTTACCATCAAAAAGTAGTATTTGTCATCATAACCCACTACTATCGGTTTATGACTAGAGGTCTGTTGTAATCATTACCGGGTTCCCGTTGCTACAGCGATGATCCTGCCAGTCGAAAACCGTGTTGCAATCATAACCCAAAAAGCGGCTACAACGATTGCAATAGGCACGGGACACCGCTCACAAACATTTATAAAAAAAGTTAGCAAATGAGCAACGAATAAACACCGTAGCCCAGAATCACTTCTTTCGATCACACACTGCAAACTTTGATTAGCAAAATTCAGTTAAAATGGAATTCCATTACAGTGTAACCCCGTCATGCGTTTCGTTCTCCTCACTCGATCCGTATAACTCGTTAGTCGTCCAACCTGTACGAGCAAATTTCAACCCCGTCATTTGTACGGTGTCCCGCGATTCGGACGGCGTCGCCGCGTTTCCGACAGCGCCACGAAGACGCTTCAGCTATCTGCATTCCACGTGTGCTTCATGAAACTTTGTGCTATTTCATTGTTCTTGTTCGTTATTTGTCTTAAAAATAGTGCAAACATGGTTCAAACAAGCCCAAAAGGGAAGCAGCGAGAACAAAACTTTAATTGAAAAGAAAAAGTGCTAGTTGCGAAGTTTGAAGGTGGAACTCGTGTCTCTGAGTTGGCACGTTTGATGTGAAGAGGTCACTCATTGTTGAGCAAATAGAAAAGCTTTTGTTAGTTTGTATTAATGAAAAACATCTTACTAGCGACAGGAGTAATTTTTTTCTTATTCATTCTATGTACAATACTGGATATTTTCAAAGTTGTAATGTATTTTATGCTTGAAATACTACAAAGCTTGGAATAAGCAATCATATCTGTGGGTGTGGCGAGGATTATTTAAATTTAATTCATATCTGACGAAAAAAAAAAATTGATTGGTACAAAGTCAACTTTGAACTGCCTCCTGTAACGCATTGTGTACGAATAGCGAGATTCTACTGTGTTGTTCAGCTTACACCGATCGTGGAGAGATGGCGCTCCCACAACCCCTCTTCAGATTGCTGTAGCTCAGCTACAAAAATTGCAACACATGGCCAAATTTTGATGATAATCGGTTTGTCTGTTTGTGTATTTGATCGTTGCTGGTAAAAATGTTTGTCAGGACATAACTCAAAAAGTTACGGACGGTTCTTCGAGAAAATTAGAGGAGCTGTTATTATTGTCAAAATTTGCAAGTATCCATGATTTTTCTGCTGTCAACGATGGAATAGTTTCAGAACCATTGGAATTATGCTCCCTTAGCAGTGCTTTACTTGACTGAGGTTTGAGCATTTAAGGTTGCTCTAGGTGTGTTTATTAGCCGCTGTAATAATTAGCATATAAAAATAGTATATTTACGTTGAGTTACCTGTAATGGCTATTACAAATGATACTCATTCTCTTCCTCAAGCTTTATTTGCGAAGCCAAGAAATCTTATCAAACTAGAGCACTCTGAGAGCGCATACCTCCGCCAAGCGAGGCAACGATAGCAAAAAATTCAAATTGACTCTGAAACCATAATTTTCTTTGTATAAACTCCAAAATCCAATCATTTGTGCCTTTTGATAGTAATAACACCTTGTGCAATTTTCTTGAGGATCCGTTATACGGCTAACAAACGTTAAGACAAATATGAATCAAACATACAAACGAAGAAACCGAGCTGCACCAATTTTTTTTATTTATGTCTTTTAACATTACTAACAACCGCTTTAAATTTCATAAAGATCCATTCATTATTTTTTCGAGTCATTGTGCTAACAAGCATAAAATTAAGAACAGTGACAAACGAACGAACTTACAGATCATTACTAAAATTTGATAATCTATTCTATGTTATATATTTAACAACTCATGTTAATATTAAAAAAATCAATCCATAACTTTTTGAGTTATGGGATTAACAAAAATGAGGCATATAAATAAACAAACAAACGGATGGACATAGCTTCACCAAAAGTTAATCATCTGTTTCTGCTAACATACCTAACAATTCCTGTAAATTTCGTCCAAATCGGTTCATAACTTTTTGGGTTATCTTAGTGACAGACAGATAAAGCAACAAAGAGACAGACAGACAAACACGACGAAAACATAACCTCCTTGGCGGAGGTAAATATATACCGCACTTCAATGGCATATCAAAGAACAAAAATTCTTCTGAGTTATTATACGTATTTTCCAAATCTTCAGTTAGGGCTTTGAATTTAATTTTTGGACTAAAAGTCTAACGACGCAAAACTTTTCCCTGCTTCCTTTTCACGAAAACAAATGAGCACCAAGGTTCATGAAGTACCCTAACTTGAAAATTTATATACTTTTTCTCTCTATATATGTAAGCGAGTGCCATGGCTTATTAAGTGACTGAATGAATGACCTATACCAGCTATCGGCATCTATTTCTGCAGCGTAGACGCCGTAGTTATTAACGATAGTACATCTCGCACCCTAGATTTTCCATTGTTGATAGCGATTTAGCCGACATTCCAGCTGCTAAGAGTATTGATACTGGTGTTGTTGAGTTTATGTCACAACCGGTACCTGCTAACCCTCTGTCGATTATATCAGTCAATATAAGACGTATGCTTACAAATTTTAGCTTTGCTTGTTACAAGCTCCATTTTTAATAATTAATATAGTGTTCGATGTCGCTGCCGTTGCAGAAATTTGGCTTAAACAAGATATAGTTGTTGCAATCTCTTTAGATAGTTACTGCAAATCCAATTTGTACCGCAACAATCTTGGTGAAGGGCTGTCAATCTATGTTAGGCAACATTGGTTTGCTGAGCTGAGGTTTTGGATGATCTTTCTTTTCAGGCGACTGTTGTGAAGTACTGTGAGACAGGTTGAAAGATGTAAATGGGCTTTTTTCGTGTTTTTACAGACTACTTGTTCCCTGTCCACGATTCCTGCTTAATACACTTCATTCACAAAGAAAGAAATTCCATCGATAATGCGAGGAAATTATAATATTAAATTGTTCAATCATCAAAAAATTAAGGTCAGTTCAGGAATTCATATCCACTATAACGAAATTTAGCAATTTGCCATAATTAATTTACCCACTAGAATCACACAATCCTGGATAATTTTTGGTCCAATGCCACCCTGAACGGAATCTAACAAACTGGTGTAGTTAGTATTGAATAGGCTGATCATTTACCTGTCTGTGAAATATTTGCTATCAATGATCGCAATATATATATATATATTGATATTTCAATGACGCAGACACATTAGATACTTTTGTGAACAGCATTACGCAGCTGCCCTGGCCATCCCAAGAACTAGAATTGTTAGATAAATTGTACAATGTACATGGCATATTAATGTGCTTTCCCATTGAAGTGAGCTGTGCATCGGCGTATTGGCGTGAGATGGATAACGAAAGCTAACAAGATACTCATAAAAAATTATTTAATATGTATAAGAGAAACTCAGTCTATAAACGATCTTACAGCGTTTTTCGTAACGTATTGAATGCTAACATTAGGGTGTCTTACCTTGTGTACTATCTCAATTAAAGCAACAATGCAGCAAATGATCCCAAGAAATGCTGAAAAATCAACAATCAATTTTTTTCTCGCGGGGCTCATCATTCTATGCATGAGTTGCAAATAGATGGTAAATTAAGAAGCGGCGTCAAACTTGCCAAGCATGTTAACGATTAGTTTACTTCTGTGGCAAGTAACCTAGGGCAATCATTCCCATGTTCAATTCAATGTTCTTAGCAAGCGACTAGATGCTGAACGTACTTTTATGCCAGGTACGAGCGATGACGTTTTATCCATTGTCAAGCAGATGAAATCGATGTGCTTTTATAGAAATGAGATTCAGCTCGAACATCTTTTAGTGATACTGCCCTGGATAGTTGAATATATTTCTGCTATTTTTAATAAATATCTGGCTTTGGGAAAGTGTCCAGATAGGTACTGTCTTTTAGAAATTACACGAGTCATTTCTAGACATGATCCTGGCCATACTAACATTGCCTCAAATTTTAGATCAATATCGGCACTTCAATTTTTAATAAGGTTTTCGAGAAACTCATACAGGCACGTTTGACTCAGAATTGCGAAACCTACAATGTAGTAAGTAAATTCCAGTTTGGTTTTGAATCACGTAGAAACACGACTCAAGCTATTTTTAATCTTAAAATAGTTTTTACCACATTAATGTTTAAATGAATTACGCACAGTAAAGCGAGGTGGAAATAAAATTAGCCATTTTGCTAAAATTTAATAAATCACGAGCTAGTCAGGCAATGAAAGAACATTTCGGACACATTCTGTCCATCATCAACAAAAATTTCTGAAATCGAGAAATACAAAAGTCGGTAAGTAAAATAACAATTTCATAGTATACAAATTTGAAAAAAATATTTAAAACCTAATTTATAAGAGACCTGTGACACAGAGGGGTGTTGCACTTTGCATGTCTGTCAGTTCTGGCTTAATTTTGAAAATGTACAGAGATTCTATTATGCGCAAATTGTGACTACCTTCAGCTGAAGAGAAAATTTTGAAATCATTTGCAGTAACTGAACTAAGGCACTGATAGGCATGTTCACGAATGGAGGAGTGAGAAGGTGTACACAAGGAGCGACCGGTCCTGGAACTGACGTCTCTATGCTCAGCGACCCTGGTACTAAGGCTACGTGATGTAGAGCCTACATAGCGCATTCCACATTTGGCCAGCGACGAACGTAGAGAGTCGGGCAGGCGATCTTTGTAGTGAAAGAAAGAACCAATTCTGTTTTTGTTGATGAGGATTACCTTGAAGTTCAAAGTAGGGAAATACTTGGTGAGAAGTTTCAATAGATCGAATCAATAATTTTCTACGGAAACTTAAAGAATCCAGAACAATATCCAATGATTTTTACAACCAGCTATATACGTCAGGCTCCTCTCCCGATATATTATGTAGACTGTCAAAGATCCATAAACTTCACTTTTCTACAAAGCTCTGGATTCGACCGATATTTTCTGCATATAACTTACTTCATTTAATATAGCCAAATATTTAGTACAGTACCAGTCCTACAACCTCGTACAGTCAGTCAATACACGGTTGGAAATTCCAGCTTCTTCTGCCAAATATTATCCGGGATTAACACTGCCGATCAACTTACCATGGGTTCATTTGATATTGAAAGTTTATTTACTAATAATCCTCAGACTGAAACTATAGATATTATTATTAGTCAACTATTCTCCACTGCGAATGATACTTTTCTTGAGTATACCAGGCCTTTATTCAAGAAATTTTTAGAACTAGCTACTTTGGATTCATGTTTCATTTGTAATTCCAAATACTATTTACGACGTGATGGGCTTTGTATGGGTTTGCCTATAGGACCTTCTTTTACGAATATATTCATGTGCTTGCAGGAAAAAATCTGGCTCAATAGTTCTCCTTCTGAATTTAGGCCAATACTCTACTAGCGGTATGTTGACGGCACGTTTCTTTTATTTAGGAATCCCTGTCACGTAAAGATGTTTTTGGATTACCTCAATGGCAAACACAGTAATATGAAATTCGTCTGTGAAATGGAACAAAATAACAAATTATCCTTTTTAGATGTTTCCGTTCAACGTGATGGTAACTGCTTTGGTTCTTCTGTTTATCGCAAGCCTACTTTCTCTGGATTAGGTACGAGCTTTTTCAGCTACTGTGATGATAAATTAAAAACTTAGCAGTGTCATGACGCTTTTAAACTGTGCCTGGAGGGTGTGCTCTAGCTTTACTAATTTGCATTGACAATTTAACTTTCTGAAAGTTCTATATTTCCAATGGTTTTCAGGCTAGGGTTGTCGATCAAAAAATCAATAGGTTTTTAACAAACCAGTACTGAGAGGACAACAACTTGGAAGCGACTAGAAATTTTACACATTTGGTATTTCCTTTTTGACCCACAATCGTGTAAACTCAGGGCAGAACTTCTGAAACTTCTCACCATGTATTTCCCTACTTTGAAGTTTAACGTAATCCTCATCAACAAAAACAGAATTGGTTCTTTCTTTCACTACAAAGATCGCCTGCCCGACTCCCTACGTTCGTCGCTGGTGTACAACTACTGTTGTTCCAAATGTGGAATGCGCTATGTAGGCTCTACATCACGTAGCCTTAGTACCAGGGTCGCTGAGCATAGAGACGTCAGTTCCAGGACCGGTCGCCCATTGTGTACACCTTCTCACTCCTCCATTCGTGAACATGCCTATCAGTGCCTTAGTTCAGTTACTGCAAATGATTTCAAAATTTTCTCTTCAGCTAAAAGGTAGTCACAATTTGCCTGAACGATGTGCAAAGTGCAACACCCCTCTGTGTCACAGGTCCCTCGTAAATTAGGTTTTAAATATTTTTTTTCAAATTTGTATACTATGAAATTGTTATCTTCCCTACCGACTTTCATATTTCTCGCTTTCAGAAATTTTTGCTGATGATGGACAAAATGTGTCCGAAACGGTCTCTCATTGCCTGACTAGCTCGTGATTTTACTAAATTTTAACAAAATGGCTAATTTTATTTCCTATCTCTCTTAATTGTGCGTAATTTTTAATCTTGTTACGAATGTCATGCCTGCTCTTGTAGAAATAAAAAACGTTTATGGTGTACTTATTTTTAGATCTAAAAGGGCATTCGACACTATTGAAAACGTAATTTTAATGAGAAAATACGATCATTATTGAATCAGTTATACGGCCAATGACCTTTTGGAGAGTTAAGTACCTCACGAATCGAAAACAGTTTGCTGCCATCGATAAAACGCAGCATAGTACAAATAGTATTATTGTTCTGGTAACTCAGGGTTCTGTTATAGGTCCATTATTGTTCAGTATTGTTATCAATGGTATTTTTGACGCTAATGTTATCTTATTCACGGATGATGAAGTTTTTTTCTAACAATAATCGATCATTATACGGTGCAATAGTGAAGGTACAAATATTAATCGGTAGTCTAATATCAAGGCTGAATTCTAATAGGCTATCAGCAAATGTGATGAAAACAAAACTCATGTTGCTCAGTTCGTACAAAGATATTAGTCTTGATAATACTGATCTAAAATTGCTACACTCATTTAACTGCCTAGGGGTTATAACTGACGATGTCTTTATATTCTCAAGCCACATTACAAGTCTGTGAGAGAAGCTCAGCAAAGTAAATGGAGCCATTTATTCTGTAGTCAAGTAGTTGCCTAAGAAAGCTGTAATAAGTATATTCCATTCCTTGGTCTATTCACAGCTGATATACGGAATTGCAATATGGGGATGGGTTAACAATACCACAGTTAGGCGTATATCAACAACTATTATTGAAATCATTAGGTTAATATCATGCATGAAAAGAGAGATAACAAGAATATACATTTGTGTCTGTCAGTGTTATGTATCATGACCTGAACTTACTAAAATTTGTTGATATTCACAAGTACTCTCTCTTAAAGTTTTTCGCAAGGCTATGTGAGAAAAATCTGATATATTTCAATCTCATTTTAGACTGTTACTTTATCATAATATAATACTAAGAATTGTGAATTTAATTTACCTCCTGTGAGACTTGAAGTTCAGATACGTTCCACAGTATTTCAGTGTGTTCAGGCTTACAATGAACTTCCCCATGACCATGAACTACCGATGTCAGATTGTATTTGTAAGCGTGCTTATAGAAATTGTTGTTTAGAACAATATATAGAATAGTTGAGATTTTTGTTATGTAAACTCTCTGCTTTCAACGGGATTGCTTTCATCGTTTTATTGTAAATCCTTATATAGAATAGTTGAAACATGTGCTCTATAAGCACAGAGTGCTTTTAACAGGATAGCTCTGGTTGTTTTATACAATTGACTTTGTGTATTGTATTTTAAATTGTTTCAGAAAATTTTTATGAATATGGCGATCGATAAAGCTGTATAAAGGTGAACACAATATTTTGCGGTGTCTCCCCACTAGATATGTGAACGAGCGACAGGGCTCCGGAAGTAACGTGGCTGTTGTGTACTCAACGCCATCTTGCTATGTTGACGCGGTGCACGCTGCTGGTCTGCAGTGGCCCACAAAACAAGACGACTTTTTCCCATATTCATCTGACCCACATGCCTATTGGACTGGTTACTTCACTTCCAGACCCACCTTGAAGGGCTACATCAGGAAAATGAACGGCTTCCATCAGGTAAGAAACGACTTACACATATGCCGGCTAGTGTGAGAAAAAACAATTTTTTCTCGTCACGGGAATAAAACAAAACCTTTAGGTGACGCCACAAACAGTCACAACCTATCAGATTAGTCGGTTTGGTGGCGGTGGTGAAGATGTGAGTGTTTCGGGAACCTGGTAAAGTGCCAATGGTGTGATAGGTGGTGTTGTCGTCACACAAGGTTTTATTGTGGTCACTCTAATTCTTTATTCATTCTAGGCTAGGACTGGTTCTTCCATCCGAAAGTATGTTCAAGGGTTATGAACTGTGGTAGCTATTGGCATCAGAAGTCGAAAGGATTCTGGTCCCTTCCTACCGTGGATTTGTCGTGATTCTGTCTAAAATGGAAAATTTCTGGATACTTCACATCACGAAATTCACTCACGAGGTACCATACATGCCGTAAATTATGAAGTCTCTCACCAAATGGACCACGCACGGAGGAAATGTTGGGACAACGCGACAAAGACAAAATCAATCACCGGTCTACAGGCGAAGAGGAAGAGTTCCACTGCGGATCGCGAGCATTGTGCGGAAATGATGACAGCCAGGGCATGAGCGCATCTTATCAATTAAGATATGAAACAGGACTTTAAGAAGATCGAAATTTTTCACAAACAATGTGTCAGAAGATGCTATCAGAAGAAATTTACCTTGGAAGAGAACAGAATGAAATTCAACAGCCATCTTGGCACCCACCACAACACGGAAATTGCAGTGTGTTACGAAAACAACTTATCGTCGAATACATTATATAAGTTAGTGGATGGCTGTGTTACGTCACTTCATAGTTGTTCACATTATATGATTTAATGGATAACTAAGGTACATGACTCCATGGTTGCCCAAAATAAATCACTTTATGGTTGCCTACATTGCTTGCATCACTTCACAGCTGGCGAAGCCTTATCACTTCTCAGCTGCCAATGCTATATCACTTCAAGGCTACCAATGCCACATCACTTCACGGCTACCAGTACTAGCAACATTACTTCATGGCGGCCAGTGCTCCAGCACTTCATGGCAGTCAGTGTTTCATCACTTAATTGCTACCAGGGCTACATCATTTCATGGCTACCAGAAGCGTCAACTCACCCTTCAGCTCTGCTGTCTGTACTGTTTATCTCACTTAGCCAGCATACCAAATAATTTTCATTAGTAACTCCATTACATTAGCTGTTTATTTGGCATTGCATAACGAATCAAGGATACCACGAATTTGGAAAGCCTCTGTTAATTTGGCATTGCATAACAAATCAAGGAAACCACGAATTTGAAAAGCCTCTGTTCTACAATATGAAACCGTTTATTTTACTAATTATTAGTTTTCTAATTATGTTTTACTAATTATGTGTGATTGTATTATTGTTAACATTGAAAAACGGTGCTAGCGACCGCCAAAATGTACCACCGCAAAATTTGCCGAAATGTTGCAAGTGATCAACACACATCGCAAAGAAGTTCAAAGTAAGTAAAATTCTATACAACTGGTGATTTCAACTTCCCCTTCCTAAAATGGCTAACGACAGACTTGCCAGATGAAACTAGAAGCTTCGTACTATGCAAAACATCATCGGCTACTAGAGAAGAAAAAAGATCAGGCTCTCTCTCTCTAGTGCACGTACTGGAAGAATTTTCACTGACCCAAATTATCTCTTCCCCTACGAGATTTGAAAATGTCTTAGACTTTTTCTTCGTAGAAAACGCACTATTGATGAAGAATATTGAAATCCAGGATACAACATTATCTGATCAGAGGCTTGCTGAAATAACGACTCAGCTTGGTGAACGTAGAAACATTCGCAAATAAACTGCATGTCCCGTGTAAGGGACTTGAACGCACACGATAAAGTGATAAATTGGGACGTCTTCAATGCAGAACTGCAGTCACTAAACTGGGATGTACTTCTAAATAACTCAATAGAAAATGAAAGCATCAATGAAATATTTGAAAACATTTTATTGGAAAAGTGCATGAAGCCCCTTAGCCTGATAAAATGAAAATTTAATAAAAGTCGACACCACAAACTCCGTAAAGGACTACTTAAGAAACGAGCAAAACTTATCAAATGCCAGCAATAGACGAAATTACTTCAGCGCCAATCCCAGAGCAAAAAAAGAAGCTAGATGAGATAGAACGTTAGTTTGCAAGATCGCACAATGAAGAAAAACAAGAAAAAGAAAAGAAAGCAATTACAAATATTTTTTGCCTATGCATCACACGATTCCTCGTTAAAATCGAAAATCCGGCCGCTGGTGAATGATACAGGATCCATTGTTGAGGATGACCAGGAAGTGAGCGAAATACCAAGCCGTCAATATCAAAAAGTGTATAGTAACAAAGTTCAAAATCCTGATATCCCAATAATTGATTAACTACAAACTACCTAACGGACTTCGAGTTCACAAAACTAAGCATTGAACTAGCCATTGATGAACTTAGCAGCAACAGTACAGTGGGACCAGATGATGTGACTGCAATAATCCTTAAGATGTGCAAGCTAAGAATCTCTTACCCCATATACCTTATGTGGGGGAAATCAATGGATGGTGGAGAAATTCCACTCACCTACAAGCACGCGATTATTTCACCCATTCCTAAGGCTGGAAATAGCATGGATCCAGCCAACTATAGGCCTGTCTCCCTGACCAGTCACGTAGTGAAGACCTTTGATAGGTTGTTTAGAAAACACCTATTACATCATTTAGAGAGCAATAACCTACTTACATTAAATCAACATGGCTTTCGCCATAAACGTTCAACCATTGCCCAGCTGCTTGAGCATTATGACTTTATTCTCGACCTTCTAGGCCAAGGCAAAAGTGTGGACGTAATATATTTAGATTTTGGAAAGCATTCGATAAAGTAGACCATTGAATACTGCTACTCAATTTTTTCAGCATGGGCATCCATGGAAAATGTCTTAGATGGATCGAAGCTTTCCTGACAAACCGAACCCAAAGTGTAATTATTATTAATAAAGTGTCCAAACGACAGCCGGTACTGAGTGGAGTTCCACAAGGCACCGTGCTTGGTCCAATACTCTTCCTCATCATGATAAATAATATGGGGTTCCAATGCAAGTTTCCATTCCCTCATCTTTCGCCGATGACACACGGATATTAGCAGCGGTACAATCAGTGGCAGACGTACGGAATGTGTAACTAATTCTAACCAACATCTTTAACTGGATATCTGTAAACAACATGACCTTCAAAGAATCAAAATTTTAACTGTTACGATACGGAAAAAACTTCTCCCTTACTGAATCTACGTCCTACACGTCGGGAGACGGCAACGAAATCGAGAGAAAGCAAATTTTAAGGGTTCTTGGGATGAGAATACAAGATAGAGCCACTTCTGAAGATCATGTGGCTCGAGCTGTTACCTACCATATGCAAGAAGTGGAGCGGATGGGTGCTTCGAACTTTCTCTTCACGAGAGGCAGACACAATGCTCACCTTATGGAAACAACTGATACTGCCAAAGATTGAATACTGTTTACTTCTTTGGATGCCAAGCAAACGAAAGACTTAAAGCGCCTCGAGGCTATCCAGAGATCGTTCACTGCCAAAATCCGAGGCATGAATGATTTAAACGATCACGGAAGACTGACTCAACTTCAAATGTAGTCAATTCAAATGAGATTTGAGCGCTTTACGATCATATATGTTTGGAATATTCTAGAAAGAATAACTGTCAACGTCAATGGGCGAATACAGGCTAGACACCCAAACCGTATTGGTCGCATTTGTTGAAGCACGAATTCCGATCAAAACCGGTGGTGATGCGATAGCCATAGAGTATTCTAATTGTTTCGTGGTCCGAGGGGGAAGATTTTTCAACAAAATGCCTCGTCACATTTGAAATGTCACCGGTACAGAGACTGCTAAATTCAAAAGCTTACTCGACGCATGCTTACCGAAAGTGCAAGATAAGCCTGCTGTAAGCGGCTACGTGAACTAAGGGGATAACTCGCTTTCAGCCGACACCCCCTCCACTGGTCACGGACTGCAGCAAGCATAACCTGTGCACAAAAGAGGTGGCGTGCATAACGTCACGTGGACCTCGTCCGAAGTATCATCAGAGGTATCACAGGTAAAGTATTGCAAAATCATTCTATTCTGCTCTACTGCAACAGTCGAAGGGTGCCATAAACAGTCGATATTCTATATTACCCTTGAGGCCTTCAAATGGTTGTGTATATTGTTACCTACAGGTTTGCCAATCATTACGGAATATAAAAGAATTAAGTCCGATAAAATAATGGGGCAATATATAAAAATACGTTTGCAGCACCGCACAGTCAGCCAAATTTGCGAGAAGCGATATCTAATTTTCGCCAAGTGGCCACTCTGTGTTTCTGTGCTCTGTGGTGAAGCAAATTAACTCTCCTAGTAACTGCTGAAATTTTCGTGTACGAAAATATTTATGATTCTCTGGTCAAAATGGAAAACTATGCCCTTCACAATGGGGCAATGCTAATTCTTGAAGGGCCTAAGCTGCCCCCCCCCCCCCCATCAGCGCTGCCATTGTGCGGCCCAACTCTAATGAAAATTGTGCAATGAATT
>LQNS02278170.1:35514188-35536175 GCA_001587735.2 Parhyale hawaiensis
ACAGTCGAAACCGTGCTGTACAGTCGGAACCGTGCTGTACAGTCGGAACCGTGCTGTACAGTCGGAACCGTGCTGTACAGTCGGAACCGTGCTGTACAGTCGGAACCGTGCTGTACAGTTGGAACCGTGCTGTACAGTCGGAACCGTGCTGTACAGTCGGAACCGTGCTGTGCAGTCGGAATCGTGCTGTACAGTCGGAACCGTGCTGTACAGTCGGAACCGTGCTGTGCAGTGGGAACCGTGCTGTAAATTCGGAACCGTGCTGCACAGTCGGAACCGTGCTGTGCAGTCGGAACCGTGCTGTACAGTCGGAACTGTGCTGTACAGTCGGAACCGTGCTGTACAATCGATATACAACACGATGCCACCACGTGCAGGTAGTGACAATGTTTGTTTAAGGCCTGTAGCATGAGCGATGGCGATCTGCACATCCTCGTATTAAGTTGTGCGTGTGATTGAATAGTGTAACCCCGGCATGAGATGCACAATTGTAGGGAGTGGCCCTTAAATTCCAGACTCCAGAGGTACAGAGTAAAGTAAAGAGCTGAACCCATTAAAAGACTACGTGTTTTATAAACAATATCGGTAGTCGTTAGAAAGATTGTTATATCCCGTACCTAAGACAAAAACAAAACTCTAACCTCCCATGCATCCTCATTTTCACTCATCCTAAACTCTTTATCTCTCATAGCTTCCGTTATCAGGGTTTCAGAAAAGTGAGTTCCCAACTACCACCCTTTAGTTGCACGGGGACAGCGGTCTTCTCAAGCAGTAAAAAAAAAAAATGAAAACACAAAGGGTTCTACTTTAAGGCGAGCTTAACTAACACTAAGTGTTTTTAAGGAACCATCTACTGATCATGCCACCAAGTTTTTCACTTATTTACGTTTCTGTTCTTTTGAAAAAAAGTCCGCTGAACGTGTTAATAAGGATATCAGTCACTAACTTTTCTGTTGTTTTCAAATAAAATCTGCTGATCGCGCTACTGAGTTAATCGCTTAAATTCACAGGCGCAGAAGCAGCTACTCGCACTGGGAGGTGCCGGCCGAACTCCGGCGCTGGAACAAGTGGCACAGGCGCTGGGTGTGGCACAGCACCACGACGCGGTCACGGGTACCGCCAAGCAGCACGTAACGGACGATTACGTCCTCAGGCTCGCCAGTGCCGAGGCTGCTGCACAACAGGAGCTGAAACAACCCATTGGGTGAGCGTAGGAAGAGACTTTGTAATGGTCTGCAACTGGACACCCTAACCTTATTCTGTGCTGAGCCCTATGTCTCATAGCGTGGTCCATGTAATTATTATAATTATTATTATTATTATTAAAACTTCACGCCCGGGGCCGCCACGGACAGGTAGTACAACCCAATTTAAGCAGTCTGCAACACCGGGAAGCCCGAAACGCTGCTAAATAAAATCCAACAAACAACCATTAACTGCTAACTTAAACGCCTGCAGGCCAACACGACCGAAAGCCGATGCCTGCAATGAATTCGAAACCCCAACAGTCCAGGGCACAAAGCATCGACCGAACTGACGAGTTCTGCATATAACACTCCCTAAAGTGAAAGAGTGCGCGTCAACCACAGCACGTGTAATCCTCCTTGAAACCTTGAAGGCTGGGACAGATGAATACAACCAATGAATTATATTGCTGTAAACCGTATAAAACATACAGAGTCCACAACCTCTCTCCGGTTGGACAGGTTTACCAGATCATTTTCGGCACACAGCCTGCTGGCTGAACTAACTAGTCAGTCCAGCGAACGCAAGTGACTGTCAACAGCCGAAGCCCAGACCGGTGAGCAATACTCCAACACAGGCAGCAAGAGAGCATAAAAGCATATGCGGATAACCTCGATGTCACCAAACACAGAATTCACCTTACGCAGGAGCCCAATCTTACTGGAAGCACGTGACACCAGTCGCCTAATATGCAGCTCAAAGGTAAGCTTCTTATCAAAGACAACCCGGAGAATTTCCAAGGAGCTGCACTTCTGAAGCGAATTGTCATCTATCTTCAGATGTGGATGCTGCGGTAAAGATGTCAGAAACCGACTGACAATCATAGACTTGTTCTTACTGGAAATCATTTCCATACTCCTGGCCGAGCACCATGCACTAATGTACGACAGATCTCTATTCAGAGACTCGGTGACATCATTACGAATGCTGGGGGCAGGTATCACTGCCATCAAGGTTGAATCGTCGGCATAGTTGATCATCGTGTTCTCAAGTGAGGAGAGCATGTCACTAGTATATAGAACGAACAGTAGCGGGCCAAGTATGCCACCCTTAGGGACGTCAGACTCCACTGCGACGGAGGCACTCAAAACGCCGTCAACACACACACACACACACTCTGCGTTCGCTCAGAAACAAAATCGCGAATGATTGACAGAACCCTACCACCCACACCAAACGACTCCAAATTGTACAATAGACCCCTGTGGTTGAACCTGTCAAACGCCATGCTGAAGTTCAACTGGACCAGGCGTTCTTCAAACCCACAATCCAGCGCAGACTGCAAATAGTGTGACACCGATAACAGTGCGTCACAACAGCCGAAACAAGTTCTGTGTGCAAGCTGACCAGCAGGCAACAAACCCGTAGCCTCAGCAAAACGTCCATTTTCTCGAACAAAATGGTCAGCAAGCTGCATCATACACACCGGGTCCACACCTCCATAAGGATCAATTCGTGAGAGGGATTAACTAAACTGTTCTTTTTTATTATTATTATTTTGCAACAGGTGCTTAGTCTTCTGGTGTTCCTCTGGAATAAAGTCTCCGGAGCCTGGAAGCAAACAGGAGGTGCCCAAAAAGAATTCTAGGCCGTCCTAAAAGTCAGTTTCTAGAGCGAGCAAATATTCTGTTAAGTCCAAAGCAGTGTCTCCGTAATATGAATAAGGGCTGAATGACGAGTACTGAAACTCCTCGGATTTTTGAAAACTCAGACAAATTGACGCATAAGGAGGCTGGATGTGTGAAGATAATTTTCTGGTATATATATGGTTTGTATCAGAAATTCATCGTTAATGAAATATATATTATATTTTAATATTAAATTCAAAGTTTTGACAATTTTGAAATAATGGCGTAGTTCCGATGGCCGCTTCATCAGCTGCACGCAGTTGCTAGTACGTTCACGCTAGTTAGCGTTAACATTTGTGCATAAATAGTAATAACATAATGGGCCCCTAGCGCATGCAACTTTGAAATGATCTAGAAGAAAACTGGGTGCGGCTGTTGCATTGGCACAATTAAATTATTGGAGCTGTAATCTATCTACTGTAATACAAGTATTACGAAGGGGGCGATTCATGACGTATCAGTGGGGAAACAAATTACGTTAGGCTCACCAGTCTGGCAGTTAGGCCAAATCTGAGAAATTCATTAAAGCATATTGAGCTAAATTGCTATGTATTCATTGAGCGAAATAATTTTTTTATAATAAATATGATGAACTTTATCTAGTAGCTATTGTCTGTCAAATACAAAATACTAAAAAGTCAAGATAACACCTCTTTAGGCTTATGAATAGTAGTAGTTTCGACAGCAACTTTTATTTGTTTGTGTCACAACCCTACGCGTTGAGGTAGCTTGTACCTGTACTCCATTTTTTAATATGGGTGCATATTTATGTATTTACTAGTGGCCCATGCCGTCATTATAAATGACGGCAAAAAATTAACACTTCACCAAAACCCCCGCCGTCCATTTGGGCTTCCTCATTTTTCCCCTATCTAATAATACTGAAGAAAAAGATTCCAAGGTACTCAACTTTTTTTCGCCTTTTGAAATCTGAATTTTCTACTATCTGATTAGTTGTATTTTTCCCCTATCTAATACTGAATAAAAAGATTGCAAGGTACCCAACTTTTTTTTTCGCAGAAAAAAAATGCAAGGTACCCCACTTTTTTTTACATTTTGAAATCTGAATTTTCTCCTATCTTATTCCCATAGAGCGTGACAGGAAAGATATAAATATATAAATAAATAAAGACACGACGTGAATTATTATATAGTAGAAGATTTATGGACTAACACTCAGAATTTTCGAAATGCGAATGAAGCTTGGGCTCGTACTCTTCAGAACTTATATAAATCGACTTAATGTGCTACAGAAAACTGTTGAGTGCCGATGGCCAGAAGAAGAACAGGGTTGTCGCAGATTCTGCCCAAACTTTCTGTAACCACCGCAACATCTCAGCCTGCAACTTCACGGAAACGGCAGAGAGTTTCCAAGTTGTGGTCTACAACAGCATCGCCAGGCCCATCAACACGCCGGTCAGGATCCCTGTACCAAATTTGGCTTATAACGTCACCGACTCGCAAGGTGAGGGCAGTGACAGAGCGTCGAGGAGGCAGTTGGTGAGGCGTTTTTCCGTAAGACATGATTTTCCAGCTTCTTGTGGACCAACCAATGAGAGGCCGACTTTTCTCCAAGCACTGGGAACTTCGACAATCGACAAGTGGCTTTAAAAATATCCATCTCTATAGCCATAAAAGGGCTTCTTTTTTTTAGATAGTTACGGTATATATTATGTGAAAGATATGCACGAACTTACCGCTATGTCGCTAACCAATTTTTAATTCCTTGTATTCGAATTGTTATCCAGTGGAACCCCGACTCACGAACATAATCCGTTCCAGGAGGAGGTTCGTAAGTCGAAAAGTTCGTATGTCGAACTAATTTTTGCCTTTGTGATACATGTAATGGGATTAAGTGGTTCCAGAGGAAGTTTTTTCCATATGTAAAAGTAGAGAAACATACTAAGTTATAACTTAAAGGACAAAAAATATAGCCTTACCTGCAGTAGTAAATACCTTACATAGCTACTACATACCGTAACAATAGAAAATATAGAAACTGTTCTTACATGTGTACGTGTGTGTGTGTGTGTTTGTGTGTCTGCGGGTGTATCCCTTCTCCGGCTTCCTGCACGACACTGGTGCTTCGCTCGTGTTGCCTCTGCTCTCATCGTTACGCTTAAAGAGATTTAATAGAAGAAAGGAGCAACGGCAACGTAGATCAGAAGTTGAACGTTCCAGCGAGGCTAGGGCTAGTCTGAGTCACCAATTGACTGTATGAATGGCTAGGAGCCTGTGATTGATGGGGCGAGAGCACCTATTAAAGAATAAACTAGAGCACTCTAAGAGCGCATACCTCCGCCAAGCAGGCAACAGTAACTAATAATTGAAACTGGTGGTGAAACCGTGATTTTCTTTGCATCAACATCAAAATCCAATCATTTGTGACTTTTGATAGTATTAACATTTTCTGTAATTTTCATGAAGAGCAATTAATATCTGTTACAGTTATGCTGCTAACAAATATTATGAGAAACATAAGTCAAACACACAAACGAACAATCGATCATCGCCAAAATTTTAGTCATTTCTGTCTTCTAACATTACTAACAATTACTGTGAATTTCATAAAGATCCATTTATAACTTTTCAAGTTATCGTGCTATCAAGCATCAAATACAGCTACAAACAAATGAATGAACCAACAGATCATCACACAATTTTAGCCATTTGCTCTTCGTACTATACCTAACAACTCGTGTAAATTTCATGAATATCCATCAATAACTTTTGGAGTTGTAGTACTAAGAAAAAATAGGCAGCCAAGCTAACAGATGAACGGATTTTTACCAAAATGCAATCATCTGTAACTGTTAACGTGCCTAGCGATCCCTGTAAATTTTGTAAAGATCCGTTTATAACTTTTGATTAATCTTGGTGACAGACAAATAGACAGACATACACGACAAAAACATAACCTATTTAGCGGAGGTAAAAATTCCGTGGCCAGTACGGCGACGTGCGACCGTGTTGCTTCCTTCCATTAAACCTCCTTTGTTACGCGGTCGCGGCTGTGTGTATATCATCGCTGAGGTGGGACTTGGTGAGTCATGGGCTGGAAAGTCCCGACGCGGTTGCAACGCCGGTTCTAGTATTGAGTGACACTGGACATATTCCAAGTAAATATTATACAGTGCTGGATGTGGCTTCGTGAATGTTGCAGGGCTGCCACACTTGTCAAAATAACTCTTCAATTTTTAGTAGGCAGTTTTAGAATTGGATTTCTATTTCAGGTAACGCTGTGACCTCCCAGCTGGTACCGGTTCCGGCAGCGGTAGCGGCCATACCGTACCGGGAGTCAGCAGCGACCATGGAGCTCGTGTTCATAGCAGAGGCGGTGCCGGCGCTCGGAGCATCAACTTACGTCGTCTCGAGGACCTCCTCCAAGTCCCACTACTTCTCCCAGCTGTCCAAATCTACCAATGTGCCTGTGGGATCTGACGCTGTTATGTCGCAAGGGGTGAGTCGCAGGAACTTTAATCAGAGTTTCAACTTTTATCCGAAGTAGAGGGGTCGAATGGACAGAATCCGATGCTGACTCCTGGGTCTATACACGTAGTCAGTATTCCACTAAGACTCCAACTCCTGGCCTACTCGTCTCTGGCTCTACATCTGCAACCCTAGTTTTAACAAGTTTCTTTCTTTAGGAAGCCTTACTGCTTCTCCCAGTTGTCCCATTCTAACCAATGCGCCTACAGGGTCTGACGATATCGTATCACAAGAGGCTAGTCGCACTTAACTTCTTATTGAATCTTACATAATTATTCGTTTATGCAAATTCTGCAAATAGACATTTCTGGGGTTTGGCCACAGTCAAGATAGAAAATACAAATGTTTTATTTCAAACAACCAAAGTGCATAGTCCAAGCACAAGTTTTTATTCACCAATGCCCACTCTGTGGATTCCACAGCTAGAAAATTAATAAACATGATATCTCTATCATCAGCTGACACCAGCGAAAATCTATTGCGTCTCCTGATACGCATCGTCGCTCATGTATATACTAGGAAATTAATTTGAACGTACACTTTAGAATGTCGGTTTATATTTCCGATTATGAAAACCCAAGGCTCGTGCAGTGTTGGTTCTACTTTTAAGTTCGTGACAGTTCTCAGTATCAGGTTGATGAATGCTGCGCTGTACGAATTTGGTAATACTAAAAAAAATCTTTCACCATAGAAAACTCCCTTCTTAAAAATTGTCAGAGTCAATTTTGAATGCAATGGAACCTGTGTTATTTTTGGTGTATTGTAAGCTTTTATACTTTGGCTTTCTTTTGCAAAATTAACGTGTCTCAAGGCTTGGGTTAATGAACTACATTGCCAGTTAAAACCCAAAGTGGATATTGATTTCTTGCTGCAATAGCGCAACTGATACCGCTACTGTTTAGTTCATACAGTTGATCAACTGGCAGAAACTTGACAATAGTCATTGTGCTTTATTGTTCTGTTTAGCTAAAGGTACCGGAATAGTGACGCAGTTTAGCAAACCGATGCATTGATATATCGGTATTGATGGTACAGCCTTTACTAAAATCTATTATGGAACAATACACAGTTGTTGGTCGCCTTCTTCGCTCCCACTTGCTTATTATTATTATTTAAACTTTACGCTTGAGCTCCCACGGACAGGTCCTTATCTCCGTCACGTTCTTGAGGATTTAGATAAAAAAAAATTCATGTAAAAAAATTGAGACTCAATAAAATTTCAGCCCTTGGAGTAACTGTGACAAGTATAGCTTCTGAAATATATGGTTAAATGCGAAAACACACCAGTTTTCTGAATCTCGCTTCGCTTTGAAATTTATCTCGGTACTTTTTGGTATGACGATGCTGCTGCTGCTGCTTCTTCTTCTGAGTGGGCTGCCTAGATGAAAGGCGGTATCTTTGATAGAGTTTTAGTCCTATCGGGCATAAGCTATGTTGCACATTTTTCAACTGAATTTCTTCTAAGCAGTTCAAGAGGCTCTGACTTGGTTGGAGTTTTCGTTCCTTTCGTGCGTAACCCATTTCGTTTACGCTTTATTTTGCTGAATCTCTTCGAAGCAACGGAAATTTCACGCTGAGTGGACACCTTCTTGTAATGAATTTACATTTCAGCCAAATTTCGACGCTTGGGACTTAACTAACGGTTGGTATTCAGGTTACGGTGAGCGCTGAGCATTTCCGGTGAATTCTTTCGACTGAACTATGTTTTCTTTGTGCTGCTCAACGTTTGACCAATTCCAGACTGTTAACTGATATTCGGACCTTATCCTGCAGGGGGGATATTTTGCTCCCGCAAAACTCATGGCTGCGAAACTTGGGTTTCATTAACTAAAGATCAGGCCTACAAGGATAAGACCTATTTTACAGCCAAACCGATATTGGAACCGGAACAACAAAAAGCTTGAGCACAAAATTACAGCCGTCATTTTTGACGGCTGGGCCCCTACTGTAGTTATAATAAGAACTAGAGACCACTCTGAGAGCGTATACCATCGCTAAGCAAGGCAATGATAACGAAAATTTCAAACTGGTTCTGACACCATGATTTTCTTTGTATTAAATGCAAAATGTAATCATTGATGCCTCTTAATAATATTGACAGTTTATGCAATTTTTGCGAAAATCCGCTCATAACTTTTTTGAGTTATGCTGCTTACAAACATTATGTCAAAGATAGATCAAAAACACTAACAGGTCTGCCGATCATCACTAAAATTTAATCATTTATGCCTTCT
Organism: Parhyale hawaiensis; assembly: GCA_001587735.2. Classification (NCBI taxonomy): domain Eukaryota; kingdom Metazoa; phylum Arthropoda; class Malacostraca; order Amphipoda; family Hyalidae; genus Parhyale; species Parhyale hawaiensis. Next base: position 35,522,785 of record LQNS02278170.1, read on the forward strand.
ATCATTATAAACTAAAAAAAATTACGGATGGATGGATCTTTAGCAAATAAACAGGGCTCTGTTAATTTGCTAACAAGCATAAAATCAAACACAGCGACAAACACACGAACGAACAAACCGATCATCACAAATTTGGTTATTTATTGTTCGTATTCTACCTAACAACTCATCTAAATTTTATGAAAATCCGTCCATAACTTTTTGAGTTATGGCCTTAAGAAAAAATAGGCAGACAAACAAAAAATTAATGGATTTTCACCAAAAGTTCATCATCTGTTACTGTTAACATGCCTTACAATCCCTATAGATTTTTTTAAAGATCTCTTCATAAATTTTTGAGTAATTTTGGGGACAGACAAAGAGCTAGAGAGACAAATACCACAAAAACATTACCTCCTTGGCGTGGGTAATATTAATAACATTGTATTTACAGCCTGTTTCAGTGATCTACGACGGAACGGTGGGGTCTCTTAAGTGCATCAGCTATGAGACGATCAGCGGCGTCAAGGCGATCAATGTAAGTCACATCTCAGAAACCCAAATTTTATTAAGGAACTAGACGGCCCACGACCCGTTGGGTCGTCATCAAGATCGTCTTTGCTTGCCCGAAAAAAAGCAGGTGGTATTTCGCTGGTCATAGACCACATGCTATTCGGCCGTCCATTCCTGCCCGTGAAGCTCACTATCAACAGATTCTTTGATTCTATAACGAATATTCAACGCCCAGGCTATAAGCTTCGTCAATTTATATTTTACGTTTTCCAGTTGTATTTCCCTTGCCAATTCGAATTTAACGTGCCCATTGATGCAGTAGAGCTTAGGAACTACCGTATCACAGATACAAAGAAGACACTTGTAAAAAATCAGCTAAGCCACTGATACTGGCCACGAATAAAATTTCAATTCCTTCCTGCACTCAACGTAGCTATAAAGGGGTCGGTATCCACGTTACCACGCTCCATAAATATCTCTCTCGATCGGACTCCTGAACGATGACATGGATTGTATGGAGGACTCTAAAACTTTCCAAGGCATACATCCATGTGCACCACTGGGGCTTGAATTTTTCCCCATCTAAAAGAGAAGATACTGTGTCAAACAAGGTAGAAATGAATAAACAAGCAAGGTTCACAGACTTTTAGTATAATACTAGACGACCCGTGACCCGTTGGGTGATTATCACTATCGTCTTTGCTTGCACAAAAAAAAAAGCAGGAGTTATTTAGCCGGGCATAGACCACCCGCTATTCGGCTGTCCTATTCTGCCCGTCAAGGAGCGGCCCGTTCAGTTCACTATCAACAGATTCTCTGTTTCTCTAACGAATATTCAACACCCAGGCTGTAAGCAAAGTCAAATTATTATATATTACGTATTTCAGTTGTATTGCCCGTGGAATCGATGAATTGATCATGCCCGTTCTTGAGGCCCAGCTCAGTTTAACTTCCGTATCACACTCAGTCTAACTTCCGTATCACAGATAGGTGCAATCGAATAAAAGAGCTAATCCATGGAAAGAATGCCACTGCACCCCCTCCCAATACCTCGAATTTCCGCTTCCAATTAAAGGTATACCTGACAAAACAGTCTCCCAATTAAGGGTATTCTGTGTAGTCTGTAGTCATATGGTTTCCACAGTGAGTGTTAGCCCCACAGAGAGACGAGTTATTTTGATAATGAAGCTGCTATTTCGATATTAAATTAGAAATTAATATGAGAAATTCTAGTGAAATTTGATATGTCAGAATGAGTTAATTCTGTCGGATAAATAAAAATCCCAGGTTGTAGATTTCAATTTTACGATCCTTCTGATGATCGGATTTTTATTTGCACCGAAACGCTAATTTTTATTAGTCGACCCTGTATTTATTATTAGATAGTTACCTCAGTAAATTTCTTTTTTTACAAATATCTAGATAGATATATTGCACGTGTATACAGACGCATTGTATTGCGCAATTCAGATGCCAAATGCTATTTCTTTTCCTTATATCCTCTTTTTTTTTTTGCATAGTAAATTCATCATAGTAGGGGTTTAAAGTAAAAAAATATGTACAACAATTTTACACCAGTAATTTAAAATCCTTTACTGTTGACCAGATCACAACCGAAATGTGGTACTACGATGCTATGAGCGGAGACAACTCCAATTACCTAAAGCGTGCATCCGGTGCCTACATCTTCAGGCCCAACGGCACAACCCCAATTAAGCTGGACCTTTCCAACAGCGTCCAGTACGATGGTGAGTGGGTGGATAAATACAACTATGCTCGGTATGCCAGCTAAGTTTATTACTTGCAGTACGAGCGAAAGGTGCCCGTACAGAAGGTTTGGCTGTACGTCCAACTAGAGCATGAACACTGGTTCATGCTCCAGATTAACTCCTGCGAGTGTCCTGATGGACGCACGGTTATAGTCGACCACAGACTGTCAGAGCAATAGTGTTAAAGTTAGAAGACTCAAATGAGAACTACGACCATGACTGTCCCCGCTCGATGTGGTAGGTGCCTGCGCAGTGGCATATGAATCTAAAAAATAAATCAATAAATAAATGCTGGCGCTACATTCTCGATTTTCGCAAGGCCTCGTCTCCCTGGCTAGAAAACAAACCTCGGACTCTGAACCAACGAAAGCACCACTTGCACTATAGTACCATTAAAAATATACTCATAAGAAAGGAAGTATTGATGGTAATTTATTTTCTTTGGAGGAATGCTGAACTTCAGGCCCTTTGATAAAACTTCCTTTTCAGTCTTGGTTAAAGTACGACTTGAATATTTAAATATTATTCGTGCCCGAGGACTAGAGGATCAGACCGGAACGTCTGGACCCAGATGCAATAATATTTAACTATTCAAGTCGTACTTTAACCAAAACTCAAAAGGAAGTTTTATCAAAGGGCCTGAAGTTCAGCATTCCTCCAAAGAAAATATACTCATATATCGGAATAAGTACTTATCTTCTGACCAGAATAATGAACTGCAAAGACAAAACTTTAAATCATGGACAAAACGTCTGATGACCGTACACTTACGTTTATCATGGTTGCTAATGTGAAAATCTGCGGCACCAACATACTTCTAAGTAAGCTAAAAGCAGCTTTATCTTATTGCCGATGTAAAGCGATACATTATGATTTCAATCACGTCGCGAACTTTGTAGGCACACATGAGGTTTTGAAGGATGTACTGTATACCCCAGGCCCTACCTTACCATAGATAGCTGCTCACGCCACCCGCAGCTTGAAAAGTTATTTTTAATAGCTCTATGTAAATATTGTAAAAACAATTATATTAACCTCATATATATTCTCATATAGACACAGTGCCCAATAAATTAAGGATGCAGCACCCTGAGGTATTCATTCTTACATGTCCACCATATAATGATGCAAAGTTGTTGGTCGCTTACTCGCTTTCCCTCTCTTGGTTTGCCCTTCACTCCGTCGCGCTGTTAAGGATTTAGATAGGAGAAAATTCATCTACTGAAAAACAAGCTGAGATACCATAAAATATCAGCCCCTGGAGTAACGGTTACAAAGATAGCTTCTGAAATGTGCGTTCAGAAGTGGAAATACCACATTTTATTAATCTCACTTAGCTTTAAAACCAAGCTCCGTACTTTTTGATACGACGATGATGATTCGTCTGAGCGTGGTAGATGAAGGGTGGTATCTTTGATAGCGCTTTAGGATTTGTCGGGCATAAGCTATATCGCATATGTTTTAGCTGAATTTCTTCGTAGCAGTTCGAGAGGCTCTGTCTTTGTTTTGATTTTCGTTCTTTTCGTGCCCAATCCATTTGGCTTATGGCTTCATTAGCTGAATATTGTTGTTGCAGTTGGAACTTCCCACAAAAAAAAAATGCCTTTTTATATTCAACTTACATCGCAGCCAAGTTTCGCCTCTAAACGTTTACCTATCGGTCGGCATCCAAGTTACGGGAAGTCCAGAGTATTTCCAGTAAATTCTTTTGACTGAACTATATTTTCTTAGTGCTGCTAAACCTTTGACCAATACCAAACTGATATCCGCACCTTATCTTGCGGGAGGGGATATATTGCTCTCGCAAGACGCTGGGCGGTACAACTTGCGTTTCATTAATGGAAGATCACGCCTGCAGGCATGAGACCTACTATTTTGTAAAACCTATTCTGGCTACCGGAGCAATAAAAAGCTTAATAAAAAATTATTGCCGTATTTTTTTACTGCTGGACCCTCTTATTAAAATTTCTCGCCTGGGCCACCACCTACTATTCTGTAAAACCTATTCTGGCAACCGGAACAATAAAAAGCTTAATAAAAAAATTATTGCCGTAATTTTTTACTGCTGGACCCTCTTATTAAAATGTCTCGCCTGGGTCACCACGGGGACAGGTAGTACAACCCAAAGGAGCATTTTGCAACACTGAGAAGCCTGAAACGCTGCTAAAGAAAATACAGCAAAAGCCATTAACAGCTGACTTGAACGCCTGCAGGCCAGCACGACCGAAAGCCGATGCCGTCAAAGAACTACAAACCTCAACAGACCATGCCACGAAGCACCGACTGAACTGATAATTTCGGCATCTAACAATTTTCAAAGTGAAAGAGTACGCGTCAACCGCAGCACGTGTCAACTTCCCAAGGACCTCCAGGGCAGGGATAGAAGAACACAAGCAATGTCTTTCATTATTGTACCTTATAAAACGTACAGAGACCAGCCACCACTCTCCTATGAGACAGATTCACCAGATTACTTTCGGCGCACAACCTGTTGGCTGAACTAACAAGTCGGTCTAGCATACGCAAGTGACTGTCAGCAGCTGAAGCCCAGACCGGTGAGCAATGCTCCAACACAGGCAGCAAAAATATAAAAGCATCTGCATACAACACTCACTGTCACTAAACACAGAATTCACTTTACGCAGGAGCCCAATCTTACTAGAAGCACGTGACACCAGTTGCGTAATATGCGGCTTAACAGTAAGCAACACCGAGAATCTCCAAGGAACTAGACTTTTGAAGCAAAGTGTCATCTATCTTCAGATGTAAATGCTACTGTATCAGTGTCTGAGGCCCACTGACAATCATAGACTTCGTCATACTGCCATTCAGCTTCATACTCCAGGCTGAGCAGCGTGCACTAATGCGCGACAGATCCCTATTCAGAATTTCAGATACTAGTTGACATCATTACGGATTCTGGAAGCAGGTATCACTACTATTAGAGTGGAATCGTGGGCATAGTTGATCATCGTGTTCTCTATCGAAAAGAGTGTGTCACTAGTATACAGAACGAGCAGTAGGGGGCCAAGTACGCTACCCTGAGGGACGCCAGACTCCACTGCGACTGAGGCACTCAGAAAACCGTCACAGACACTCTGCGCTCGCTAAATACCAGAATACCAGCTCTGTCTAAAATGACAGCGATAAATGAAGACCCATCTTCATTTAACATACTTCCGTTACTAATATGGATCTGAAGATCACGCAACATAGGGCATCTAAAATTGTCGTAAGAGATGAGTGCTCTCTCTGTCAATTCTTCTATAGCAGCACAGTCGTCCCCCACCTTAGAAAAAAAAAAACAGAAAAACTTCAACATTAGCAAGCAGCAAAGCTTTGTTGTATCAAATTAACTCCACTCCTCATATCATAGATACCGAAGAATATGGCTTCATACATCTAAGTTCTTTTTTCTCTTGAGGCAAAAGTTCTCCGTCAGAGGAAGACAGTAAGCTAAAAGAATTAATTCTATCTGCTGCCCCGTGAGAAATCATCGCTTCGTCTGTGCTTTGTCTATCGGATACTGAATTTATACGAAGTGAACTTAGAAGGAACATTTGTTTTGGTGCATGGAGAAAGTGATAATTTAAAAACCAGATTCATGGCCGCAACAAAATAAACTGCAAATATCCCCGCTGTATCGATGTGAGGAGCTGTTTCAAGCGAGAAATACATTCAGATAATAAAGGGAAAAAGGTTTTTCACTTTTGCCATCTGCTGTAACCTGGTCATCGATATCCATGGAAACGCAACTTCATTATAAAATCTGCAACCTGGCCTATTTTGCGCCTATTTCGTTGAAAAGCGGACACGAAATAAATACATGTAGCGTTTTATTTTATTAACAGATTACTCGCGCTGTCAATAATGACCGTAACGATTTTTGACGACTTGTTTACATTTCATATACTTCTGTTGCTGATATGCTTCTGGAGAATACGCTACAAAGGCCAACTAAGAGGGCCCGCCTGATACGTAGTTAGGATGCGCTGCAGGAGAACGAAACGGGTGGTTTTGGACGCATCGGCTCTGAGGTATTCTTTTAAGCGAATGTGCTATATCTCAGGAAATTCAATAAAATCTTGAGAACAGAGGGTTGGGCTGCTCTGAGTGAAGAAATTGGCAGACTCTGTTTGATATAGCCTATAGCTATCGCATCAAAGAGGGCAGGAAAATGATGGGCTACTGATCAGTATCCACGGATCCCGTAGTCGTTCAAAACATCGTACATGCTGACAAGAAAATTGATTATAATCAGCTTAATTATCTGTAAGCCGTGAAAGATAGAGCTTTGAAATTCAGGCATAAATATAGGAAAACAATGCATGAAATACTGTTGTATGCAAGATTCACAGGTGAGCTAGAAAGACTAGAGTCTGTTAGACGAGGTGTGTTAAGGTAGAGTCGGTTCGTCAGGCGAACTTTAGATTAGACAGCGTAGGTTAAATAATACATGGGTACTACCCTATGTCAAACCTACTACTGAACTTGAAGTAAGTCAACGTACCTTTAAAAGTAGGCATTTTCGGATATACATCGATAGAGTAAAATATTGTTATTTTATTGTAAGGAACCTATAGTATCATTTTGTAGAAATAATTTATAAACACCCGATGTACATGTATTTGTATATTTGTCCACGCAAAGAGCGGTAGGAGTTGAGCAATGTTATCATTTTTGCAGTGAGTCTGGTTGGTCCACCTAGATCGATGTGACCCATGCCAAAAAACTAAAATTAGCTTGCCACCATAAACAACAGCGTTGAATTTGTAACTCCACCCAGAAAAAGCAGGAGGAGCTGAGCTATGTTCATAATTTTTTTTAGGCAGTCGGATGCATTGATTTAGATGTGAACATTTAATGAGCAATACCAAAACAACTAAAATTAGCTGGCAATCAAACATGACAGCGATGAAGTTTGTTGTCTGTCCACCCAAAAACTGGCAGAGGGAGTTGAGTCATAATAATATATATCGATATTTCATGCAGTCAGTTGAGTTGAATGAGATGTGGAAAATCCAAATCGTTAGAGTATGCTGGTCATGAAAAAATGACGGTGTTGAATTTGCCCGTGATCTTACACCACGGGTTGTTCTATATAGTTTAAATGGTAGTTTCAGTAGGCATGCGGCCCGTAGTTTGTCATACATTACAAGATATTGTAATGCTTACTTCTGGCATGAGTACCAAGAATCTTCATAGGGACTTTTAAACACCTGATAATTTGATTATTTCTTCAAACTTTGACTGCACTACTATATACTCTCTAATTACATAGAATATCCACTGCATCAATCACTTTAAGTGTACCTGAAACCTAGAACCCGAAGTCTTCAATAGGCTTAGATGTTTCCGAAGGGTGTCCACCTTAGGCTTACCTACCAACCTGGGTATGGGTAGTTCATTCAATGACATTGGTGACATGAATTTAAATTTCTCCCTACTGTCCGAAACCTTCGTAGGCAGTCACCAAGGCTTCAAATTTAGTACTTAAGTAATACTACGTTGAGGCATTTGCTTCCATCATTACCTCCGCCAAAGAGGTTATGTTTTCGTCAGATTTGTCTGTCTATCACCGAGATAACTCAAAAAGTTATGGACGGATTTTGACGAAATTTACGGGGATGGTTAAGTATGTTAGGAAGAGAAGATCATTAACTTTTGGTGAAGATCCGTTCATCAGTTTGTTTGTTTTTTTGTTTGTCTGTCTCATTTTTCTCAATGCCATAACTCAAAAAGTTATGGACGGATTTTGATTAAATTTACATGACTTGTTAGGTATGTTACGAAGAGGAAATGACCCAAGTTTTAGAACGATCTGTTGGTTCGTTCGTTAGTCACTGTTTCCAATTTTATGCGTGGTAGCAACGCTCAAAGATTATAGATGGATTGTTATGAAATTTAAAGGAGTTGTTAGTAATGGTAAAAGACATAAATGAATGAATTTTGGCGCAAGTCGGTATGTTCGTTTGTATGTTTGAATCATATTTGTCATAATGTTTGTTAGCAGCATAACTCAAAAAGTTATGAAAGGATCTTCACAAAAATTGCATTAATTTTTAATACCATCAAAGGGCACAAATGATTACATTTTGGAGATGATACAAAAAAAATATGGACTTAAAGCTAACTTGAATTTTTCTTAACCGTTGCCTCGCTTGGTGGAGGTATGAGCTCTCAGAGTGCTCTAGTTCTTATTACTATTATTATTTGTAAGGCTTTACACTCAAGCTGCAGCAGAAAGGTAGTGCAACCCAGATGAAACATTATGCAACACAAGGAAGCCCGAAACGCTGCCAAGGAAAATCCAACAGGAAGCCATTAACAGCTGATTTAAACGCCCTCAGACCAACTCGACCGAATGCTGATCCGGGCAATGAATTTCGACCGAAACGGACTAAGGCAGGAAACACCGCCTGAACTGACTAGTTTGGAACCTCACAGCCTCCACTCTATAGGACCGCCAACAGCAACAGTAGCAAATATTCTAAATTTTCTCCCACATTCCTTGGTCCATGCCGCCCCCTCTAGCTCCTCATCCATCCAGACACTTCTTATTGCCCCAAAGGAGGTGGCACTGCTCATAATATCAACGTTACTGCAAGACAACGACTCAAGCAAAAGATGAGGCTACTTAGAAAAGATCACATTAGATAGAGCATATTCAACGGTCTCGTGTCGTCCTTACATCTCTTGGTCATTCTGGCGTTAAGGTAAAAGATTCCATCCTGGCCTGATTACACAGGAGGGTAGTCAATCAGAACGAGACACCGACTCAATGTGTCTTGAAATATTTCACAGACCTTAGGGACTGCAAAAATTGCTCGGCCTCATAGTGACGTAGGTAACTTTTGATTATGTTGACTAAAGACACAGACATTCAGTTCTTCAGTATTTTTGGGTTTTTTAAAATTTTGTTGAATAATGACGTCATTATCATCAGGTTTTTGTTTTCATTATAAGTTGTGTACAAGATACGAGTTTTATCAACATAGCTCCAGTCGCTCGAAATTTTATCGACGCTCAATGGCTACAAAACTCTGAATGCAGAAGTTTTTTTTTAATTAAATCATCCTGAGAGTCATTTCAATTTCTAAAAAGTTAAGAATAAGCAGTATAGAGTCCTACATTTCCTCGAGTAAAGTTAAGACTTGTTAGATATTATATATCTGTAGTTCTGCACAGTTCAAATATTTTTCTCGTTATATGAAATTGTTCATGGCACAACGCTGATGGCTGAACGACGACGTCACGGGATTTTCTAAGTAGAGCTGAGCTGCGCTCGGAAGCGGTCCGTCTGTGCTTTCTTTAGTCTGTGGCCATGAGGAAAATAATCTATCGCTGCTGCCAGGAGATCACAGAACTGAAGTGCCGGACTTAGTTCAGTTAACACTGCTTAGTTAGCGCCGGTTCAGGTCAACGACTTAAACTACTCAATATAATAGTATTAATAATGAATAACAACGACGTATGCGAGATATTAGGTTAAGCAGAATTATAGACCGACCGGGCGGGGAGTTGCTGAATGCCAGCCCCGGAGCGGGGGCGGGCCCCCGGTCGGCCTATATGCCTAAAATACGTCGTTGTTGGAGGTCATAGCGGTGGCACTGTTCCACAGAGAGTACACGGTTATGTTATGTTTAATCTCACTAATCCTCACAAACTGGATTTGTGTTGACTGTGGTACATTGGATCGAAATTTAGCAATCGGTATTATTAAGACGTCACTCCGATGTTTGTCTCCAGTTAATCTGCTATCAGAGTTTGGAACCGCTCTTCAGCAAGCTACACTATAATGTCAGAAAGGAAGTTTGCGCGGTTTGCTCAGCCAAGCGCCAAACAGAAAAACTTCATATCTTTTTTGGATTATCTGTTACGTATCTCAACATGTGAATACGTGGTCAACGATTGCCGTTTTAGTCCAGTGGGCAAACGTGACGTAATATAGACATGAAATAATTCATCATTAGCAAGGGGACGAAACCAAGGCAACCGCCACCAGTTCCATTTCTGCATGACGCTACAAGATCCCTTCGAGCACTGTCAAAAATTAAGTCAGGAATACTGAGCTATCCTCTGAACTAGGTAGAATCTGGGGCCGCTGCTACTCTGCACATCTACTATTAGACTGAGCATAAGAGTGAAAATGGATCAGGTGTGACGGAAACTGAACAGAAATGAGAATATATTAGCAGATTCAAACATAACGGCCTTATTAATAGTGTTTGCTACCTCGCGCATCTGACGTACCCACGATACTGCAAAATTGGCTACACCTACCCCCCCCCCTCCCCGCGTAGCTTGAGAAACAAGCATGGGTACGGAATAATACCGTATACATCTTGCCAGTGTCAATTCAGCATTAGCGTCTATTCACTGACCTCGGAAATGATAATTCGCGTCAACGAGGGAAGAGATAAACGAAAGTAATATACATGCGCTCGAGTGTCGTTTCGTAAGTGACTATGTCATCTCATTATTCAGAAATTACTTAAATGTTAGTTTGCTTCCATTCTTTTACATTTTTTAGGCGGTTTGGCATTCACTTAGTGCGGATAAAAAAAATATATGAACATATATATATGTCTTTCTTATTCAGGCCGTACTTTTTCGAACAAATTATGTTAATTAGCGCCGCCGAGGAGGTTTTGTTTTTGCCGGGGTTTCTGTGTTTGTCTGTCAGTCGCGAAGAACAGATAGTTAAGTCTTGGTGATAATCCGTCAGTCCATTTGTTTACCCTTACTATCCGTCAGCTACCTTATGTCAAAAAGGTGAGAGGCGGGTCTTCACGAAATTTACAGGAAATATTAACAAGTTTGCGAAGTATAGATCAGCAAATTTTGGTAACTGTCCGACAGTCCATTTGTCTAGCTCCTTATCTGCCACTCTGTGTTCTATAATTCTAGTGCTTGGCAAAAACTTAGGCTCTCGGAGTGCAAATTTATTTTAATTACTAATCTTCAAGAGATTGAATTGCTCGTTATTTATTTAAAAAAATGTAGAATATTTCATGTTACTTCCTTTTTGAAAATTTTTCTTTTATATCAGAGACCATGTTTTACTGTTATTAATTTCGCAGAAACGAGCTAATTTTTCTTTTATCTTTCAGAGACTGGGTGGGCAAAGAAGTAATTACTCGCTACAACGTTGCCGGCATGCAAAGCAACGATACTTTCTACACTGACGCCAACGGCAGGGAGATGCAAAAGAGTGAGATGTGCCGCATGTTCATGTTCAGGCTGTTGGGAGGAATGGTGCAATTTCAGGCAAAAGGAGATTCACTTTTTATTATCTGCATTTAACTTCAAATTTCTCAGAAATATTATCATTAATGTATAGTGAACAAAGATTCATTCTCTATCGTCTACATTAAAGTTCAAGCCCCGTAAGCACTCTACTACTAGAAATATATTAATAATAAACTGTGAAACGTTTGTTGCGCACATCATACAGAGTTTCTTAAGAAGAGTACCATTAAAAAAAATAAACTAAACAGTCTTTGTGGGACTTCAGTAGTTTTGTTCATCATTATGTGCAGTTGAGCATCTAAAGTGTTATAATGCACGCTTCATGAGTGACGTCTGAGAAAATATCATATTTCTATATGATAAAAATTTTGAATTAATACCCAGCAAAAAGTTATATTGAGAATTTTTTTTTTATTTTCAAAGTACTTTCTCCACGTTGTTGATTAATTAATTTTTTGGATCATTCTAAATACTTTCAGTCGATTCAATAACTTGTTCTAATTTATAATTTTCCTTTCATGGTTTATGATAGCCTACCACTATACTTTGCTGTCTAGTGTCTACCCAAGTAGTCCCTATGCTGCTAAATGGTAAAATTTCAATAAAATATTTTCGAAGAAACATAGCGACCTGAAACAAACAAAAACTGTTCTTGGTGACTGAAGAAATTCATCAATTGGCAAGAATAAATGACAAATTTAATTTTACTCAATTTAAGGTCATCTTTGTGTAAAATTCAATGATCGTTGACCTCTGTTGTTACGAATTTGTGATTCTTGCTGATGAATAAATTTCTTGTTTCACCACGAACAGTTGTCTTTTATTTGATGGTCATATGTAAGTTAGAAAACATTTTAGTGAAACTTCATCTTGCAGCAGTCTTATTTAACTGAAGAAGTAATCATCACCCGCGAACGAGGTGAGAGAGGTGACAACTGTCAAGGTAATATTCTATTCAATTAGGATTCCAGTATAGTTGTTTGCCTGTCCGCCAAAGAAAAAAGAAGGAGAAGGAGTTAAGCAATGTTCATAACTTGTTGCAAGGGGTCGGGTGGATTGACCTAGATGTGGAAAATGCCAAAACACTACAGTATGCTGGCCATAAAAATGGCGACGTAGAAAATTTTCCCTACCACGGGGGATGGTCGTTCGCCTTTGGGCGTTCGAGTTTGTAGCTACGTTCGCTAATATTGTCACGGACGACTGAACTTCATGTTTGCATATAAACCATGTTGTTACTTATAATTTTCAAGAAATAATTGTCTATAATTGGAGGTAGTCTACTGAAATGTAGAAGGAAGCATAAACATGGCACAGAACTAAAACAATTTAATTTTCATAATTAGTTAGTCGTTTATGCAAGGTTCGAATACAAACAATTGCCTCAGTAGTCTGTGTCATAACGCACACTTAGAAAAATCACCCTTATGTGGTTGTACCCGATGCTCAGCATACGTATAATCAATGATCATCCTCCAAATCAATGGTTCCTAACCTTTTCTAGGCCCAGCATCCCTAGAAAACTTCTAATATATTTTTGCACCCCTTACAATGATAACTCATCTGATAGTAAAAAAAAATTGAATGGGCACCATATTTGTTGACAAATTTATTTATACGATTCCAATCAAGATTTCGCACTCCTTAGAAGGTCATTTCGCAACCCTCGGAGTGCGGGCAATCCCGGTTGAGAACCTCTGCACAATTATGGCATAATTGCACTCGTTCGAGCGACAATTTCTCCCTCTACGCCCGATCTTGGTACAAACATAAATTTCATTCGAGTCTCTCATATTAAATTTTGTTAGAAACGTTATGCCTGTTGCGCCAATTTTGCACCTATTCTTGTACATGCTAGAGACGGATATCACTGAGACA
>LQNS02278170.1:35608597-35624038 GCA_001587735.2 Parhyale hawaiensis
TGTGGTTTGCTTACATTGCATTTATTTCTAGACGTTTCGTGAACGTTCTAGAATCATTTCCAATTTAATTTATTCAAATTATGCTGTTAGATATCAAAAGCTCAACATCATATTTATTTTGGTCAAATACTTTTGTTCCTCATTACTTTTACTTGTGTTAAATTCTCTTGTTATAAGTGCACATTTGACTGTTCTGTTTATATTTTCTATTATATATATATGTTATATAAACTTACTGTGTTAATTAACCTAAAGCAGTCCCTAAATTTTTTAAATTACATAAAAACTAGTGTTGTGCAAATACTTATGTCTAGGGGCTGTATATTTGTATATAAATATATATATGTTTGTCTGTCCATCCAATAAGTGCTCGAAGGAGACGAGCGGCCATCATAATTTTTTATAGGGCGTTTGTGGGTTGCCCTCGATGTGATCCATGCCGAAAAACCTGAATTAGCTGGCCGAAAAAATGACGGTGCTGAAATTTGCTGTCCACCCAAAAACAGGTAAAAGGAGTTGAGCTACGTTCATAATTTTTTGCAAGGCGTTTGGTGGGCTATCCTCAATATCACCCATGCAATAAAACAAAACAAACAAACATCATTTATTATCTCGTATACAGGGCACAGTGGATACACCTATCGAGGTTTTCTATTAGCCTTAATTCTAGAATTTTGAAGAACTGGTAGTGTGAAGAGCAGGAGAAGCAGTCCGTGTTGAGAGTCAATTTGGGATCCCTCTCCGTGCTTCGCCTGACCTTCTCGATGCTGGAGTGCTCCACGCAGTGTAAATCCGTAGCGTGCCGTTTGGGGAATCGAACCCGGGCCTCCATTGGTGCGATACCGATCCGTTGTCAACTAAAAATAGAATTAGCTGGCCGGAAGACATGACGGCAATGAATTTTGCTCCCTACCCAAAAACAGGTAGAAGGACTTGAGCTTTCTTCGTGATTTTTGCAGGGAGTCTGGTGGGCTGTCCTCGATGTGACCAATGCCGGAAAACTATTATTAGCTGGCCTTAAAACAATGACGGCGATGAAATTTGCTCCCACCGCGGGTGATTGTCTTGAGCCACCTAAGCGTTCTAGTTTTCTCTGAAATTGAGAAAATACATTGCTCATATCAGCCCCATTAGCAACACTCAAAGTAATAGCTCAGATTCAGTACTGTGGATACGGTAGGTAAGCGTATACAGGTTCAATTTTTGCTTAGCGAAAGAAAAAATAGCGATAAGTACCGTATTCCAAATTTAGCCTTCTGCAATATGGCTTATTGCGTACTGAATCCCAGCAGAAGGGAACAGGGTCGCCAGTGTCTGTTGATAGGCGTGTTACTGGAAAGTTCTGCAATATCACTGGGCAGTGATACTGGGCAGTGCCCGAGCTATCATTAAAAATTACGGCAGAAAATTAGTACTGCAGAAGAAACTCTCCTGTCTCCTGTGCTTTTCATTCCTAAGAAGGCTTCTCAAATGTAAATTCAACATTCTGCCTGAAAAATTGGATTATATATATGGCGAACACGGTCATGCAGGCGAGCTCGTAACGCAACTGAAGCGCCCAAGTGCAAACGCCGTATCCAACATACCGTTTTCGGTACCTGAATTTTCGCCTGTCTAATTTGTTGAAGCGTGACAGAAAATAGATAAACAAATAAATACGCATCGGTCTTTATTATAGTGTAGATAAATATATAAACACACTACGTTCATTCTTAGTATAATATTTTTACTATGCCTCAGCAAATTCGTTAGGTTCTAAAGGTATTGACTCAGTATTGTGAAGGGCGCGCTAAGAATGAATATGTATAGCGTCCTGAGCATCGTCATCAATAAACAGTGATGTATCCAACAGCATTACTGATGAGTGCGTCATGATCATATCTTCAGTGAATGTTTGTTGGCAATCCGCACTCGCTTCTATGGCCAGAACATTATTTGGATTGTTTCTTCAATGTCAAATTAATGTTTGAGTTGGATCACTCAGTAAATATCATGGCCTGTTTACGCTAGAATCGTTTGACCGGGTTTTACTCAGTAAATCGTCCGAATGCAATGCTGTACCCTTACAAACACGGCCGTATTTCTGCCAGATGATTCGCTCAACTGTCAGCTGCCTTGCTGGCTTCGAGTAAGTTTGCTAGCACAGTTTCTGATATATCTTTAAAGTATCCAGTCAATTAGAACTCAGAAAATTTCGCACGATTCTGCTTTTTAGCGACATACTAGCGCATTCGGACAAGTTGAAAGAACCTTAACTGGACCAAAGAACTATGCCGCAAATTGGCAAAGTTGGCTTGTGCCACACAATGCAACTCGATCAGGCGCCTGCAATATGGATCGTCGTCTGCATGAAGCAGGGCGTCTGTTGTAATCGATGTCGCCAGTTCACATCAGCGAAAATGCCTGTAATGAACTGTACGGTAAATATTTCTTTTGGGTAATGCAAAGTCTGATATTGATGACTTGGACATGTCCAACAGATACAGCAGACGTAGTCTACTTAAGCTAATGTCTGACTGGGTGAGTTCTTTGTTCTTCTGGGAATCTCCTGGTGTCCGCGCCATGTCTCACTGGAGCAGGCACAAAAAGTAAGTTTTCGTCACTGATTTCATTCTAGAACCTGATTAGAAGGTATGTTCAATACCAACGAAACAACTTTTATTCCCACGGTAGCAGCAGGCCATGCATGTTGCACAGTTGTGCAGATGATGCCAGGAACGAGCCCCGAGCTGGTGAGCGATCATTGAGGCGCCAGGTTTGCTGAGTCAGTAAATTGGCTTGGTGTGCACAGCTACCGTGGTAGCATCTACTTACTGTACGATTGGGGAAGGGGAGTCGTTGAACCTTCCGCAATTATGCCATAGTTCTTAGTGACCCGTGATCTACTGCAGATGTACTTACTTCTCTGGGGCCAGTTGGCCTATATCTGTATCTCGAACCAGTGTGTGTGGACTCCCAGCGGAGGGTGCAGTCAAAGTTGACTTTACCTTGATGAGCATCAGTAAGAAATGCAAGAATTCAAATAGCACCTACAACCATCTTCGCACTGTGAGCTTTGTTCCTCGTGTGCAATGCAAAATGTCCTAATGTTTTAAGGCTTCCTAGTATATAACGGCCCCAGTCGGAAATTATGATTGTGATTATAGTAGAATATAGTGGGGTATGAGAGATTAAAGTCGTTTATGGATGATGAAACAATATGGTGGATATGTCGACCATAACATAACGTTGATTTTAGTATATTTAGGTCGATACGATATTGGTGGAGGCAATATTGGTTGTTTATTGTTTGTCAAGAAACGAAGGTCTATGGTCGTACATGGATGTTTGACGACTATATATGGTAGATGGTTGTACAAGGATGTTTAAGGACTATATATGGTAGAGCATATGTTAGAGCATAACTATGGTAGCTTATCAACGGATTTCCGAACGTACGATCATGAGGGGAATTCCTCCCATTATATGGGGCAGAATATGTAGAGATTGCCATGGATTTTAATGATATGGATAAAATTCCCAACGTTATCGACCAAAATAATATTGTAAGACTACCAGCTTCAATGCGAAACATCTAAAAATTCATATCATAGTGCAAAAATTGTGCATATTTTCAGTCTTTTCGTTCCTGTCGATAAAATGTAAACATTGCACAGTATAGGTATATGGATACTAGCGGCCTTGACGTTATTTTTATCTATTGCTTCCCGATTTTTTTACGCTTAGCCACTTTAGCATAGTTACCCATCATATCTATTTTTATTTGTTGTATTTCTTACAAAATAGTATTGCAGACCTTGATCAAATATTGCCATCTATTTTTATGTTTATTCAGTTTATATCTGTAAAGATTCATCAAGAAATTCTTCCCATTAGCTTTATATGGAAGAGGTCAAGTTTTATGAGATATCTAACCTTTTGTACCCGGACAACGATCGAGTAGCACCCGAAATTTATCAATTGAATTCAATCAGTTGTGATTTCCTCTAAATTGGGTAGAATAGCTCTATACCGACTTAGAGTTAAAGAAGTTATATATAAACGTGCGTTAACTGCACCGACTGGTTCAAGCTCCTGCTCTAGCATCGTTCTGAAGCTTAGAGCCTTAGACCATTCTGAGCTGCAGGCCTAANCCTTAGAAGGTTTTATTAGATTTTTGAAAATGGAAGGATGCTTCCGAAACGTCAAAGTTTTATATTAGTTCATGTCGACTTCATCTTAATTTTATAAGTTGACTTTACCTTGATGAGCATCAGTAAGAAATGCAAGAATTCAAATAGCACTTACAACCATCTTCGCACTATGGGCTTTGTTCCTCGTTCGCAATACAAAATGTCCTAATGTTTTAAGGCTTCCTAGTATATAACGGCCCTAGTCAGAAATTATGTTTGTGATTATAGTAGAATATAGTGGTGTATGAGAGATAAAAGTCGTGTATGGATGATGAAACAATATGGTGGATATGTCGACCATAACAACGTTGATTTTAGTATATTTAGGTCGATATTGGTGGAGGCAATATTGGTTGCTTATAGTTTGTCAAGAAACGAAGGTCTATGGTCGTACATGGATGTTTGACGATTATATATGGTAGATGGTTGTCCAAGGATGTTTAAGGACTATATATGGTAGAGCATATGTTAGAGCATAACTATGGGAGCTCATCAACGGATTTCCGTATGTACGATCATGAGGGGAATTCCTCCCATTATATGGGGCAGAATATGTATGATTGCCATGGATTTTAATGATATGGCTAGAATTCCCAACATTATCGACCAAAATAATATTGTATGACTACCAGCTTGGATGCGAAACATCTAATAATTCATATCATAGTGCAAAAATTGTGCATATTTTCAGTCTTTTCCTTCCTGTAGATGAAATGTAAACATTGCACAGTAGCTATATATGGATACTAGCGGCCTTGACGTTATTTTTATCTATTGCTTATCGTTTTTTTTTTTTTACGCTTAGCCACGTTAGCATAGTTACCCATCATATCTATTTTTATTTGTTGTATTTCCTACTAAATAGTATTGCAATCCTTGATCAAATATTGCCATCTATTTTTATGTTGATTCAGTTTATATCTGTAAAGATTCATCAAGAAATTCTTCCCATTAGCTTTATATGGAAGAGGTCAAGTTTTATGAGATATTTAACCTTTTGTACCCGGACAAAGAGTATCACCCGAAAATAATCGATTGAGTTGTGACTTCCTCTAAACTAGGTAGAGTAGCTCCATACCTACTTAGAGTTAAAGAAGTTATATATAAACGAGCGTTAACTGCACCGACTGGTTCAAGCTCCTGCTCTAGCATCGTTCTGAAGCTTAGAGCCTTAGACCATTCTGAGCTGTAGGCCTAACACGTACGTCATAATTAAACTATTATTATAAGCCACTAATCATCAGCAAACGAAGCAGGCATCGACTGCCTATATGTCAATAAATAAAAAAGTTCATCTTGGTAGAATATAGTTGTATTATTCGCTAAACACAGTCGATTTTGGATGTGAATAGTTTTTTTACGGTTCACTATGGTAGATAATGGTTGTGCAGCTAAAACCTTAATAGTTGTAATTGGGTATTTATGGTTTGGAATTATGGTTGATATTATAGTCGAAGGTTGTGACATATCTCTACCATACTGCACCCCATAAATGGTTGAATAAGCAGGATATATCGATAATAAACAACCAAAGTCTCGACCATAAACATAGTTGTTCTACTATAATCACAACCATAATTTCCGACTGGGGGGAAAGTGCAAGGTTTTTTAGTTACAATTCACTTGAACTTTGAAGAATTATCATATATGAAGCTTTTGCTGGTGGTATTTACCAAGCAAGCTAACTTAACAGCTAACATTTTAGCAACTTCATCGGTGAAGTCAGGGTTGTGCTCGTAAGGACGTAACGAGACATCCGAATACTTTGCACTGCCCATTTGCAGCAAACTCCTATAGTGTGAACTCGACTTTATAGCTTTATATTCAGTAATATTTTGCCCGAATGCTAGCGCATTCGGTGTAATAAACTGAGAAGTCATCTGTGTAGTGTTATGAATTACAGTGATTGTTGGAGAGCGGTTGCGTTGGCAGTAAGTGAGGCTTGAGACATCAAAATTAGGGACGTTGTTCGTACAGTTGTAGCGCATTTCCAAGGCGAATTTGAAGTTTAGTGTGGACATTGAAGGATCAATCATACCAAAAGAATTCTAATTGACGTCTCCTCTTCTCTTATGCACTGCAGATATTTTGTTGTCCCTGAGGCTTGTCTGCCCAAAGGAAGACGATGGCGAGAGTTTATTTGCAAGATTTTCCCTGCTGTTGGCTTCATAACCTGCTGCTTCATATTGGTTCTCCTGACTCTCCGAAGCTACAATATCTATGCCACCCAGCGGCCAATTTTCACTATGAAAATTTCAACATCAAGTAAATATTATTTGCCAGAGGTTAGCATTTGCTCTTTCTTTGGCTACAATGTGGCAAAGTTGGCAAAAATTGGACTTGAAATAAAAAACTTCCAACATCAAAGTTTAGTGGACCTGCGCGTCCTGCAAAACATTTTGGCTCTTAAGGGCATCGATTTCAATATGACAGCGAAGGAACTCGAAGTTGCAGCTGCCTACACCCTGGGAGATCTCATTGACATTCTCATTTTGAATGGAGAAACTTTTATTTACGATGAAAACACAACTGAAGCAAAATACTGGCGACTTACCTATGACAACCTGATGCCCTGCCTGAAGCTCACCCCACCGCCGTCCAAAAGCCCCAACGCTTCGCTGACTTTACGGGTGAGCAAAAGAGCTTGGGATTTTGAGCCTTGCTGTTGGACAGCTGACGATGGCAAAAATACGACCTCGTGTGCCCGGGGGCCCAGAGATTTTGACGCGATTGAAAAGCACTGCACTAGCTCGAGCTTTAGCTTAGAGAGAGCCAAATGCTTGTATCTTCCTCCCGAGTTTCTACCAATTTTTGCAGTAATGCACAATTTGGGTTTTAGAAAATCATACGGAGTGGCGGACTCAGCTTCTTCTTTGACTGTAAAGAGATACATCTATCAACTCGAGCAGTATGAAGTTCACCCTTTGAAGCACACTCAAAACTTAGATCAAGATGAGTGTATGCAGCAATGTCTCACAGAAAGAATTCCACGTATAAAAGACTGTTATCCCCTGACGAAATATACTCTTTTCAAACCAATGAAAGAAATTTGTTGGAAATTGGAAGTGGACTTCGCCACCAAAGAAACAGAATGTAACGTTCAGTGTCAAAACCGAGGTTCTGCTCGGTATTGGAGAACTGCGGGCAGAGAAAAAACTAACAGTAGCGTTTTGGCGTCCCTTGCTCTCAGCGGAACTCAGTCAAAAATCTTCTCAGAAGTGGAACTATACTCTGTCACCGATTTATTAGCTGATCTTGGTGGAAACTTAGGATTTTTGATGGGAGCTTCTATTCTATCGTTGCTGTCTTTCCTTTTGGCTGTGTTAAGGAAATATAAGAGTTCCACATGCACCCACACCCATGAGTTCCTGAAGACTTTTACGTTGATCGCGCTATGCTTTGCTTGTTCAATACACAGTGCAAACGTTGTACGTGAGTACCTGGAGCAGAGCGACCTGACGGTGTTCAGTGCGGTGGTGTCTCCTCAGATCCACATTCAGACGGCTCCTAGTAGCAACTCTCTTACCCCGCGGCGCACCAATTGACGAGCTTCTATACCGTGCCGCATCCCTCCTGCTTCTGAATACGACGAGTGCATCGCCCAGTGTGTGTATAATGAACTGAAGAAGACAAGTCCCCACGATCCTTCCTTCGAAGTCTCCGACTTACCAGTTTGTGAAGCAGCGGCGGGCATTGCTCG
Source organism: Parhyale hawaiensis (assembly GCA_001587735.2). Classification (NCBI taxonomy): domain Eukaryota; kingdom Metazoa; phylum Arthropoda; class Malacostraca; order Amphipoda; family Hyalidae; genus Parhyale; species Parhyale hawaiensis. The sequence goes on from LQNS02278170.1 coordinate 35,616,470, forward strand.
CTTGCGTATTAAGTACTTATCCATTAATGGCGCTGCTCTGAGCACAATAGATGGAACATTAGCTGATGTTTGCAGGAAGAGTTGTAAAGTGGTTAGCAAAGCCTGTAAGACGAGTCTACCAAGTATGAAACCTTCATTAGCAGCACAGAAGCGGATTGGCGCCATGCGGCTTGTATGCACTCTGTGCGGCCTGGTAGGTCTCTATACAGGGCTCTCTTTGACAGCCGGTCTGCCTAAATGTCGTCCTTTCATATTTATTTTCAAAGCTTGGAAGCGAAGTTCTTGTACCTTCCGTCGTTGTTTCAAATTATCGTATTTCCTTTTCCTTCTCTATGTGACAATAGCTGCTTGTCTGTTCCAAGCTGGAGTGTATTTCATGAAGCATCTGTGTCATGTCTCCAAGCACGTTCGTGATGTAAAAGTTGAGGACTTGCCTTATATTTCAGCCTGTCCTGTCTTGAAAAGTCGTGATACTCAAAATCTTAGGAATGTTTTTGAAGAAAAGACTCAGTTGAAATTACAGTTGTTACGTAACTTAACATGCACATTTCACTCCGGTATGAATTCAGAAAAGGCCATGCTTGAAAAAAAACTCACGGCAACGAACGAAGGTTTGTGTGCCACCTGCCTGACCAACATTACGGCATCTTCGTTATATTTTACTCCGCGTAAATATGTTTGTGCACATTTCATATCTTCGTATAACATTACCAGTTTGTTTGATATGATGTTTGTAATCCACCTGAGAAACCATGAAATAGTTCTGGATGGCATGCACGACTTAACTGAAGAAATAGGATCTGAAATGTCCATTATGATATACACATTATCTTACTTCAGAGAAACTGATGAACACTTGGAGTGGAACGCAAATTGCTACCTTAAGTGCCTTCGAACTTCCACAACGCAGACATCGCTCAAGCCAAATGTAGATTTTGTGAGCATAGGATATCTCGATGATATTTACAATACCTATCGCACGAAGTGCATTGATCACTGCAGAAGGAACCCTTTTTCTTATATGTATGTTTTGCCAACAACTAGCAAAAATCGCCGAGGAATACGGAGTAATATACGGATAATGTTTCGCAATCCCAGTAACAACTGGGTCGAAGCTTGCTACTTCCCCACCTTCAGCACAACTGAGCACTACACCACAAGCGATGACTACACCTGGACGCAGTTTATAGGAGATGTCGGCAGTGTCACTGGAGTCACACTTGGCTTTTCCATCTTAGGTTTCTGGAAACTCATCACTCGAAATGGTAGACTGAAGTTACTGAATGATAAGTTTTCACAAGTTACACCCTCGCAGAAAAATATACTGGAATGAAATCGAAGCAGAAATAGAAAGGTTGGTTTATTCTAAAGAAAAGTTTTATGTTTACAACATTTTTAATTTTATAATTTCAGCAATCCAGTATTGACAAGGAGTTCTTTACACGGGCAAAAATTAGCCCCATAGCACCTCTTAATCACAGCATTTTTTTCAGCGCTCTGCATGAGATCATTACAGTAGTTTACCTAACGCATTTCCAATTTCCAGGGAAGAGTTTCTGCAAATTGCCCCAATAGACAGAGCTAACACCGACAGGGATAAATGAAGGATTAGAAACTATTGAACCTTAAACGAAAAATGGTGGCACTTATAGCAATTGGATTAAACTGCAGTAGAAGTCATCAGTTAACGCAGCACCTTTTGCACAGCCCCGGTTTTTACTGTTGATACGACCCTACCTGGAACAGCCCTTTTACGTAAGTGAGAAGATTGATTGATTGATTGATTACTGTACGGAAATTCGGCAGGTATATTCCGCAGCAAATATTTACTTTTTACGTTATGATTCTTCGGACGAGATCCAGGAGGCGTTGTTCACGCACTGGAAAAGTTTCAGTGCAAAGTTAATTCAATGCTACATTGTTTATTCGCTTCTAATCTTGAAGACACGGATCGTCGAATAAGAATAAATACATGCATGGTCGTATAATATTTACATTACCATGGACCGCACAATACTTGACAATCCTCTTCTGATGGCAAATAATATGCCGTTCATAATAAATGCCACGTGTCCCGGGACTTCATACGCTATGACAACTGGTTCTCTTATTATTGATAAAACCTCAATAAAATATCTTCCAGTCAACATAGCGACCTGAAACGAACAGTTAACTGTTCCTGGAGCCACAAGAAATGCATCTGTTGATGAGATGCGCCCTTCCATGAACAACGGTCCATGGTAATATGCAGAGTTCTTTTCAGCCAATTTTAGGCAAATTTGTCCTATGAATCAAGTATCGTCTTCAACAATTGATATCTAGCAACGAATTTGTGTTTCTTGCTGCTGAACACTTTTTTTGCAACACCGAACACAGCTTAAGCTATGTTAGAGTTCACTCTGTTGATTAGAAAATATTTTATTGAAGTTAAATCAATTTGTCATCAGCCTCACTTGTGAGCTTGAGTTGGCAGTGAAGCAGCGTGTGGCCTGTGACGTAATGTATCAACTACTAATCTGATACCTTCGTGAAATTATTTTTCTTCAAGAAAAATCGCAGCTATTGATATAGGATTCGCTATTAAAACAGACACTTATATAGTTTGTTCGCGGATCTAGTCAGTTTTTTTTTTTCACTGGCTATTTCGTATAAATGCATAAAAAAATTAAGGCTTGAGGTGACTCTAAAGCAGCAATCAATAAAATTAACAAGAAGTTATGCTAACGCTATAGCTTCTCAATCTAAGATGCTTGTTGATCTGCGTAGTGTCGTGTAAACGTAGAAAAATATAATTTCATAATCTCCAGAGAAGCCAAAGGGCTCCCTATAACTCGAATGCATATAAAAAACCCTAACTCTAGACGTAGTCGCACGCTACGCAACTGAGACGAGTTATGCGTTAAAAGCTTGTAGTAAGACTATTCTGTTTGATAGCTAAATCTTAGACAATGTCTAGTGCTTAAAGATCATTATTTCATAACTTGTTGTCCCTTTTTGCAATCCTGAAATAACTATAAAACCATTATGATGATGTAATTACTCGGAGCTCATAATGATAACGATGTTGTTTGCTGTTCTACATTATAATAACGATATAACTTGAAGCACAAAGTGATAGCTATGTTGTAGCTTGCAGCCCATTGTAATAATGATGTTATTGCTTGTAGCACAGAATGATAGCCATGTAATAAATTATAGCACATTATGATAAGGAGGTAATAAATTACAGCACATTATGATAAGGAAGTAATAAATTACAGCACATTATGATAAGAAGGTAATAAATTATAGCACGATATGATAACGCTGTAATAAATTACAACACATTTCGATAACGATGCAATAATAAACAGCACCTTATAATAGTGATGTAATACTATCTATATCCGTAAACTAATACGTATCGAATTAGCACATTAAAATTTCAAGAAAAAATGATCTTTCTTATCCTATGAGAACTGAAAAAATTATTAGCGTTACTTATTACCAATGATATTGAGAACATTATCTAGTGGGGTCACTTAGGGCGGAAAAANAATACTATATATATCAGTAAACTAATACGTATCGAATTAGCACATTAAAATTTCAAGAAAAAATGATCTTTCTTATCCTATGAGAACTGAAAAAATTATTAGCGTTACTTATTACCAATGATATTGAGAACATTATCGAGGCGGCGCTTTTACTTTTGTATACAAAGCGGAATCATTTATGCTAGAAAGGGTTTCCGGGATTACACTTAGCAGGAGCACGTACGGGTACAGTAATTCAAGTTATATATAGCCACCAGAGCCTGGCACGATGGCCATCGCCGATTATACGATGTTACGGTGAAACATCGCAAAAATCCATCGGCGATAGCGATGGTCCGATGGAAATCGTATCAAACAATCGGCGATGGCCATTTTCTCCACCGGCGATGGTGTTATGATGAAGAAATGGCTCGATGAAATGACTGAACATACTATCGGCGGTGGCATAAGATGGGCATCGTCATCGGTTGTACTTCCGATGCCGATGATATACGGCTAAAACTATAGAAAATAGCCTTACGAGTTTGAAACATTCATCTTTTTAGTAACATTGAAACAAAGAGGGGATTAGAAAGTTTATTTCAATGCATTTCGCAGATCTAACAATGTCAGTTGATAACCTGGGCCTTACATTTCGCACCTCTTATCAGCTAGAAATAGTATTACTGGTTTGAAAATCGCACACAGGCCGAGGATATAAGAGATGCTGCTGTTAGTCGATGTTTGTGGTCTGAGATGTTTGTATTTTCAAAATGTGTTAATGCTTTGCCCAATCGCCGATTGTGACACCCTACGATGGCCAACGCCGACGGGTTTTTTCATCGTAGGTCATCGCCGATGAAAACTGGCGTTTTTGGTTCCGATGCCAATAGAGCGATGGCATTGCCATCGCCATTGTAAGTACGATGGCCATCGTACCATCGATTTTGCCATCGCACCATCGTAACATAAGCGGAGATGCCGACCTCTGATAGCCACGTTAATTTTCAAAAGTTATCACTTTGTGGATGCTAATACCCTCGAAGGTGATGCGCCGCATCCAAACAAGTCAAGTTTCATGCTGCAATAATTATTGTAGCTGCCTGTGGTTGAAGTGCCTCTGGCTTGTGAGCGTTTTTTTTTTTTTTTTATCGCTTAGCCGGGGTCCCGCGATCCCCATGTTGGATGACAACATCCGGACCAGCCTCGGGTACCAGGAAAAAAGCCCCTAGAGGTAAAAATCTCGAAGGAAAAACGCCAACCGGACAAAGCCCCCTAGGAAAAAAGCCCCGTTTTCTCTTGAAGCTTTATTCATTCATTTGAACGCAGCATTCTTGCGTGAACTAAACGGTACTGTGCTATGCTAAATTTGACCTAGCATTTGCATCTGCCAACGTGGGTTGCTAGAACCTTTGAAACAGGTTATGAGAGGTTAAGCTAAATTTAGTTTTGAAGCTGACAAAATTTTTAAAAATTAACGTTTCGGCAACTCAATTCCCATCATCAGAATCAAACTACAAAAGAACCCTAAAAAGACATTTTATTCAACTAACACGAACAATTTCAGGGAGATGTTGCTGCTGTGAGGTATAAAATGCGAATGGCCAGGGAGAGTTTGGAAGGTCCAGGCCATAATTAATGCTTGTACCATAGACCGCAACAGTACTTGACTCTTAGGTCCAAAAGTGGCCTTTGACTTTGGCAAAAAGGGAAAGATAGGATTTTCTCAATACCTTTCTTTGAACATGTCCAGACACGGCCGCAAGAAAAATGTTGGGTACCTTGGAATTTTTCTCTTCAGTATTAGATAGAGGAAAAGAATAGCTCTTGAGAAAATCCCATTTCACCGTTGCCAACTTTGGCCGCCAGCGTCAGACCTAAGAGTCAAGTAATGTTGCGGTCTATGCTTGTAGAGTCGGGCAGATTTGAAAGTAGCAGCGGTGACACGGCTATTGAGCGGGGAGAAGGAAGCTTGTACAGTCGGAGGTAGAAGACCAAACTGAGCTGTGGACCGAAATGAAAGGTACAGCCGTAGACATTGTATTGAGGCTGGGTTTTGTTCTAGAGATGTAAAGAGATCCAAAGTTGTCAGCTCTATTAGGTTGGAAAAGCCTACGATGGAAAAGTCATTCCTACTAATGGGGAGCCTTTCTTGTTCTGCATGAAGACGGGTAGCTGAATGGGAAGGTTTGGCAAGCGGTAAGCCTGTTGTACTGGATATACCTAAAAGTTTATCAACGTGGGCTTTGAATTACTGTCCAGTGCTGCCATAGTATAAAGCAGTGGAGCTCTTGCACTCAAATTTGTACACAACGCTGGACAGAAAATGTATGGGAAGTTTATCCTTGAATTTGAAATAGGATCCTATGGTAAATGTGTCCTCGTTAGAGTACCTGAAATTTATATGTGAGTGGAAAAAGTGTAATTTTTGAACCGTAGGCTTAGCGATACCGGGATGAAAAAATTTGGCAATAAATAGTGTGCAGTACTAATCAAAAAGATGATGTGGATAACCGTTAATCTTGAAGAATTGATCGTAGCAGTGGCTGAAGAAACTAGTGCCAAGGCCTGAAAATGTAGGCTTCCAATATATTCTAGCGGATAGTGTTCATCCAGATTTGTAACTAGGGTGTCTAAAAATGCTATAGAATCGTTTGATTGGTTTTCAGCAGTGAACTTTATGTTGTAATGTTACTATTCAAATATTGTAGAAATAAGCTTGAATCCGAAGGGTCCATAGGGCAGTCACTAACCACCTCCAACGGTCCCTAATTTCTCTCCATCATTCGTTTCCAGGCATCCCTGGGTCTCCTACTCTTCTCGTTCCCTCATTGTTCCATACCAGCGTCTGTTGCGGCAGTCTATTATCTTCCATTCTCAATACATGACCATAATATCTCCACCGGTGGCATCTGAACTTCTCCAGGACAATCTTCTGACCGGTTCTCCGTCTCAACTCTTCCTCATTGATATGTTCATGCCCTCTTATTTTGAGGATCTTCCTCAAGCAGTTACTCAAATCTCCTGAATTTCGTCTCTACCTCCTTTAAGCCTTTCCAAATTTTACATCCATACAGTAAAATTGGAATGGCAATGATGTCGAATAGTTTGAGCTTGTTCCTTAAGCTCATACTTCCCGCTGCCCACACCTAGATTTTAGCAAAAATCCCTCCAGCCTTTTCCAAGCGCACTTTCATTTCTCTTCGAACTTCTCCATCTGAACAGACCGTGCTCCCCAGCTACTGAAAGGAGTCAACCGTTTCTATCTCCGTTCCATCCAGCATCAGGGGTCTCACGTCCTCCGTATGCACCCGCATTACTTTAGTCTTAGCCTTACTGATCTCCAGTCCCACCTTTCATATTCTTCCGACGGGCCTCTTGTTATTCATTGAACTTCCTCGAAGTTTTCACACAACAGTGTCAGATCATCAGCGTAGTCCAGGTCCTGTTGCCTGGTGTTATTCACCAAAATAACACCCTCATCATCTCGTTTGACCTTCCTCATCACCCACTCAATCACCAAAATGAATATAACAGGCGACAGTGCGTGACCCTTCTTCACTGCCGTGGTGATTTCAAAGCATTCTGTGCTTTGTCTTCCAACTCTGACGCAGCTCATAGATCCATCGTACAGGTTACTAATCGTATTGATAACTTTTCAGAAAACCTGCAACACCTCAAGATATGGCACTGTACATCAGAAAGAAAGAAAGAATATCCCTGGATGGAATGATAATGTGCGTGAGCTTCACACAGCTAGTAGACTTGCGTATAATAAATGGAACGGAGCAGGCAGACCGCGTACAGGTGAACTGTGGCAGACAAAAAATAGGCTACACAATCTGTGTCGCATAGCGCTCAAGCAAGTACGTAGGTGAGAAAACGAGATCAGAGCAGAAAAGTTATCAAACAAACTCACTCAAAATAAATCTATCGCTTTCTGGAAAGAAATAAAAAAATTGAAGCCGACAGCTCACACTGTTTCACAGTCAGTGAATGGCATCACTGGAGAAAGAAACATTGCTGAATTTTGGAGAACTCACTATAGTGGTGT
>LQNS02278170.1:35645879-35659900 GCA_001587735.2 Parhyale hawaiensis
CTGCTGCCTCTATAACGGCTCCCGCTCCCAGTTCCGGGCTGTCAAGGCGGGGGTTCCTCAGGGCTCGGTCGTCTCACCCTCCCTGTTCAACCTCTACGTCTCTGACTTTCCCATCCCTCGGGACCAGCTCTGCTACCCCTCTGTAACATCTTACGCTGACGACTTCACTGTCGTGGCGTCTCATCGCGATCCTCTCACTGCTGCTACAGCTCTCTCGAACCACACTGCCTCAGTCAGCAGCAAACAGAGGCCTTACCATATCAACCTCCAAATCCAATTCAATTCTATGGACAACCGACCCCCATCAGTCAACACTTGACCCCCGGCATCACTATGAACGACTCTACCCTTCCTCTAGAGCGCCGCCCCAAAATTCTCGGCGTCAATTTTGACACTCCCTTCACCTTTACACCGCACATCACTTCCACAGCCGCCCGAGCCTCCAGCCGCCTCAGACTGCTCAAAGCCCTAGCGGCCACCCGCTGGGGCCAGTGCAAGGAGACCTTGCTTCTCACATACAGGGCATTTGTTCGACCTCTCATCACCTACGCGGCTCCAGTTTGGTATCCTGGGGCTCGCCAGTTCGCGGTTCGCAAGCTGGAGACGGTTCAAAACGCCGCTCTCCACACCGAGACCGGTTGTCTCCGCATGGCCTCCATGGACCATCTCCACGGTGAGTTCAAGATGCTGAGGATCGATCAATCCCTCGACCTCCAGGGCCGTCAATACCTCGTCTCTTCCCTTCATCCCGAATACCCAGTCCAGTCTGTTCTCACCGCACAGGCTGGCCCCCGTCTCATATGCCACAACTTAGCAACCAAATTCCAACCTGACGTCAACCACCTACTTACTGATAACGTCATGCCTTCCCCAGAGTACCAGGAAGCAAAGACCGTAACGGGAGGACTCACGAGAAATTAGCCCCAAAAAAGTAACGTCATCATCGACGAATCTTTGACTGAGCAGCCTAGGAGTATTTTAACTAATTTAACCAGAAAAGTCGTCTTAAACTGCGAAATTCCTCTCTAGCGTATTAATAAATTGAGATAATATACACTAATTTCGCAATTATCTATAGAAAATTGTAGTGCGTGCTAGTGGAATCTTTCACAGCACTAGCGCCGAATATGTTCCCTTTCAACGACCTGATTTAACTTCTTTTTCTTGATTGAAGCCTTATTTACATCTCATATTCAGTTCTCAGTGCTCTTCACATAATATATTTATTCCTTACCAACAAATATAAGCACCAATATAGCCAATTCTGTACGCGAGAGAAACCACAGTAACAGTAAGCCCATTGCTCGAACTTTATGTACTTGGCGACAACATTTTACGGTATTTTGCAGCTCAAGTAGCTGACCAGTCATGAGCAGGAGATTGAATGAAATCGGGCTGATGGGGACATGGGGCCGCTGGTGGGGACCGGGGTCCCCAGGTCCCCATCAGCGGCCCGATCTGCTGCCCAGTATCTGTCCACCTGGGCCTTGAAACCGTTGACGGACTCAGCCTGCACAACGCAGGTAAATCGTTCCAAGTCTGTACAATGAGGCTCGGGAAGAAGTCAGCTGCGATCCTTGTACGGTACCTCCTCCGAAGCAGCTTCAGTCCGTTGGTCCAACTCCTATCTCCCGGATCTAGCCTGAACAATTCTTGTCTTGGACCATCCACCGAGTGTAAGTATTTAAAAGTTTCAATAAGTTCGCCCCTTACTCTTCGTTTCTCTAGAGTAGTCAGTCCCAGCGCTTCGTGCCTTTGTTCGTAACTCCTGTTGCGTAGGGCTGGGATGAGCTTCATGGCACGATGCTGGATTCTTCCCACTTTCTTTATATTTTTCTGAATAGTCGGCGACCAAACTGTATCGTGTACTCAAGGTGCGGTTTTGCCAGCGTCTTGTACTGTAACAATATTACGTCCTTTGATTTGTAGTCGAAATTTCTAGCAACTACAGTGGCGTGCGAGAGTACAGCAGAACCACAAATCTTACCAGTTCTTTGATGTCAGCTTCCGTAGCGTCATCGGGAGTAGCGACAGCCTTTGAAATACTTCAGCAAATGTCTGGAAGCGATTTCTATCATTCCCAAGCAGTCTTTTAACGGAAGGAGCTCAATGAAGACACCGTGTCGCATCCTTAAAGCGCGTACTGGAATGGGAGACCTCTGCAGTGATGATTTCCGAACTCACTGGCAATGACACATGCTCCAACATACCGAAAGTGTGCAAAAGGGCCATAAGCTAACCAAAGTTCACAATCTTCCATGCTGTTGCAGGCACAATGGCTAGAACTAAGACGTCCGAGGCAGTAGCGTGCACTACGTTCCTAATCTCGCCATTGTAGGCATGGAAGCAGTGAAGCATCATTCGGTAGCCTGGTTCTTAATGTGAGCATGGTTGAAGCCCAGGGAGTTCAACTGCAACAGAGGAGGCAACATTCTGAACTTTCGCGGTGCCCATAGTATTTTCCCTGATGCTGTTGATTTTGATTCTATAACTATGGCTATAAATTTGAAGAGCTCCATCTTGTTGTCAATGCGTGAGAAGTTTTTCCATTTGTGTGAAGTCGTGTTTTCTCTGAAACCCGAAGAGCTTCTCTCTTACCTCAGCCCTTCCTGGTTTACGCTTTGAGACTGTCGGCCTTATACGCATCTAACACAGCATCTACTCGTGCAACATGTACAAGTTACCTCTTGAGATATGGAACAAAGACACACTCTGCATAGTCTTTCAATGCTTTCACGTTTGTTGTGCTAGTCCTAGGATCCAATGGATGGACGAGAGCAGCCCCATTAAATATCTTCACATATATATCAGGCGTGTTCTGTGGACGTTGAACTTGTGATTCTAAACACTGCAGCAATTCAGCATATCTCCGCCCATTTGCATCACATTATTTTCAGCCACAGATGGTGGCCAAGAGAGGGTCTCACACTGGAAGAAGACGTCTATTTCTCCATTCCATGCTTGGCAAGTGACGTAGATTCTGGAAAATAGTTGCAGGTCACTCTTCATGTTTGAAAATTTGGAGTTTATCGTTGAAAGCACATTCCGCTCTCTAGACTTGAGCAACTGAAGATTGTTCTTTGAAACAATTTCATAGAGTGGCTTTTCATCTTTATAATCCGTGAATCAGCGAATGTTTTGTATTTATTCTTTCCTATTTCCTCTGCTTCAGAGATGTTATTGACGACTTCTTCAGCCATGATAACCTTTGTGTCCAATATGAAGAGATCAATGCTCGTTCATGAGAAGTGATTACCAAGCTAATTCATAATATCTAACACGCTTTGTACATTTAAGGCGAATCTCTTTTGTGTGGCCAATGTTTGTTCATGTCGTCGGCTGTCATGGATGTCCTTCTGACATAGACTCACTTCAGCATCATGTACGATGTGGCACATGACCAGCGATCAACCATCATTTGAGGGCAGATTCATTTTCAGTGACGCTAATTATGCCACAATCTCCTGTCAGCACAGCATTCAGCTGCTCGTGCACATGGTCATGTGCCATCATGAGAAGCAATGGGCGATTTGGGTTAAAAAATAACCTCTGAATTCTTGGCAAGTAGCTGGACATTTATGTGTAGCTGCACTAAATCTCGCCAAGAACTGGTAACCACTTGACATAGTGTAAGTGATCTATGGCAGGCATCCAAAGCACAATTCTCCTCTGCGTGCTAATCTATTGCCCAATATGTCTATCTCGCTGGGATTGCATGAACTGAAGGAAGAGAATTTCAAGCTTGAAGAATGAAGGTCTGGTTCCAGTATCGAAACTGGGGATGCTGAGTCTCCATGAGTGTGCACCATTCATTGAATGACATTGCTGGGTGTGCCTCGACTTCAACTTCGTAAGAATTTTATGCTTGGTTACACAAGCAAAAATATGCAGCAGCTGTTACTTGATGAGCCCACCGCGAACGGGCTGTGAAGTTTACCTATTTTTGTTATGCATAGAAGGCAGCACATTGGATATTGTTTCAAAATCACATTTTACGGTATTTTAAGGCGTTTCATTGGATTCCTTAACCCTAAAAACCAATAAATCAGCACCAAGATCAAGTTTCTATGTCAAATACAACCATAGTTACGACAAAGTATCAAAATCGGCATTACGCAGAGTGACAATCTATTATTTTTTGATTTTGAGTAGGTTCCCTAGGTTTGCCAGCGTGGATCCGGTTAGAAATGGTTTCAGCATACTCAAAAACCTCTATCTACAAATATTCATTCCTTCTTCCGGAAGGGAATATTTTTTTACATAACTACTGGACTAGATAGAATATTCTAATCCTTATACATTCGGTCCAGTAACGTGGACCCTGTGCACGTGGGTATCCCACATAGGATCATTGCGCATTGATTCAGCAAGTCGGAGAGGAACAGAGAGAAAATATCGAGTGTGAGGGTATGCCGGGTGAAGGAAAAAGTAAGCCATATAGCTAAATGCTATTAATTCAATCCCATAATTAATTAGAGTACCTAAGTCATATATCACTGGTGCTACAGTGTGAAGAATTAACATTCCATGCTCCTGAATTTTCTGCACATCAATGCAAAGTCTTTTTTCTAAACCCGGTTTGAAATCAGAGTCTGGACACTCAAAACTTACTGTGAATTAATTAAAGGCAGTTACAGTACTCAACTGTTGACCCCGAGTACATTACAATGAAAGGCTGTTACATATATATTTAGGTTAGCAACTGAGACACATTTACTTATCCAATCATCCTTCGCTCTCCAGTTTAGAGAGTTTTCCAATAACAATAACTAAGTCAAAACCAAAAGTGCAAAATGAGAAAATCTGAGCGAAAACAGTGATGTTTACTTCCTAATGAGACTGTGTGTTTTATGTACCCTTAGCTTACGACTTCCTTTGAGTTACAGGGACCGGGGCAGCGTACCAGTAAGAGTTAAACCATATGAAAAATTTAGAATAAATTTTACGCCCGCCAAATTAAGTCATCGGTGCTGCGAAGTGCGCATATGCTCAGGCTCTAACAACTGATCAACAAGTAAGCTTGTATTAAAGTCTGGGCCTATCCAGTAGCTGAAGTAAGCTGCCCATAGACAGAAAAACCATGTAAACCTAAACTTATAACTCTTGATGATAGTTCCATGGTGAAATCAATAGTACGTAGCCCAGAGCTCTCACTCTTGAAACCGGGCAACAGCTTAAATCACTAAGTTCCATACCATCCCTATGCTAAATCTGCTATAATCAAAACCGAAACAGATACGAATCTTGTTGCAAAAACAACTATAGTATGCTCTCGTTAGTGTTTTTACTTTCACACCACTTCAGTCTCATTACTTTCATACCTTTTTACAACTAGGTCTGTATAGTAGCTCGTGAGTTTAGCAGTTACACATCGTGCAGATTATTACTGTTGGAGACGAGGGCTTTCCGCTGACTTACACGTACGGTACTATGAATTTGGGTTCCAACGTTTTGCTGAAATACTTCCTGTCCCTGCTCTCATCCTCGCTTGAAACTCAGTATGTATATATGTCATGCTAGTAATAATACATTGTAAAGCTAGTAATGCTTTCCAATTTTTAAGTCGCATTTGCTTTCTATCTTTAAATATCAGGCTATTTTTAAAATGTGAATAATTGACTTAGTGAAATAAAATAAACAGTTTAAAGAACGATGTATCAAGCGTAGTGTAAAACGAAAAAGTGTAAAGTAAAACATTTGAATTTATTACAATCACGTTTACAGGCAAGGTGTTTAGCAGTCGCTGGATTCACCATTCAAGGAAATTAGAAGACGATGAATTTTCCGGCAATGAATTTAAAGACTCCAAGAAAGCATCATCTCATGCATAGTAGCAGATTCAATAATCCTAATTTTCACTTCGCTTTCGAAAGACTATGCGAGAAGTATGAGAACAAAACACGAGTTGCATGATGGATGTTAAGAACGAGTAGAGTGTGCGAAAGCACGACTATAGTTTATCGTGTTGGAAATATGTCTCCACGTCCTGCCTGCAACCCATGAAAAATGTTTATTTTACTATTCTTGTCCAGGAAATTTACACCGAGAACGAAAAACGTTTGCCATCATGCGTAGAGCAAATATTTTCCCAATTCACTTTACAGTTAGTTACAGTCATCAGAATTCTAGAGATTATGCTTAGAAGTTGTTACCGTTTATCTGCGCTCTTCAGAAGGTTAAGTTGCAGTGGTTTTGACGGCTTGAGGTAACCCGGGATTTTATTGCGTCATAAAGACCCAGAGATCGCAACAGTAAAAAGCAGATCGGTTTGATGAGGGATAGCCTAGCGCTATTTGTACAACACATGGGTAAGATATAAGCAGCCCAGTGTTCATTATTCAGGTGCAAATATTATAGTTTCATGTAGCTATTCGACGTACAAACATAGGTACCTTGGATTCGTTCAGTGTCATCATTCCTGCAACACTATTGCTCACATCCAAAAGCCGTACTACGCCCGCGCGTATATTTGTTTTATTTTACTCACTTTAAAAACATGTGTTAATTAACTATTTTCGGTGATGAATAAAAAAATGATTTTTTATTTTAAGTTCTTTTCTGTCTCACTTAACTGTCAGTGAATCGTTAAGAAATATTGTAGTATTTCCTCGAATAGTTAAACCTCTTATTTTTTCCCCATCATCACAGACACGATTCGAGGCGGAACTTCACGACTTGTCTCCGAGCTTAGGGACTCCAGATAGACCGGTACTATCGCGCTCCTGAACTGGTCTTTGACCTATATAACGAGACCTTTGTGTACACGAGTTTATTGGCGAGACTGCTCATATTGGTCTTCTTGGCTCGGCCAGGAATGTTTTAACCGGCGGGACCCATACAGGTAACCGGCGGGACCCATACAGGTAACCGGCGGGACCCATACAGGTAACCGGCGGGACCCATACAGGTAACCGGCGGGACCCATACAGGTAACCGGCGGGACCCATACACAATACAGCTTCTCAAGTAGCGCCCAGCTTTATGGTTGCCGGGGGTGCAGGTAGTCGATACACACGCAGACTGATGTTATCTGTTCATGCAATGATGGTTGTGATGATTATGAGCGGCATCGCGGGTATCGGCTACAGATGCATACCAAACTGTTGATTATAATAACCATAAACTAATGTGTTGCGAAGCGGGAAACCTAACTTTGGGGCGGTTAATGGCAACTTTTTTGCGTAGTGGTAAGCATTCAATTTCTTACTGTAGCGAGTGGTGATATGGAGATCTATTGTTCGTAAGTGAAAGGTTTTGCAACATTCAATTACTAATTTTAAATTTACCAACGTAGGCTCCAGTTGTTTCCTAAATGTGGTGTTCTTTTTAAAATATTCCGAGGTAAGACAAGGTAAGACAAGAAAAAGCGCAAGGACTGATCATAATCTTGGATCATAAGACTTGGTGAATATGGAAGACTTAGTTACTGCCATCGGCCTGGGCAGATGGAGCGTGCCATACTTCGCTGTGCCCTGTCTCGGTGAGTGTAGCAGGATCGCAATATCGAAATACTTATTGCACGCAGTAGAATGTAAGTGTAAGATCTTACGTCAGTTATTATGTAGATATTGAATAGTAAATTAGATTAGATAGGCGGCAGTAGACGAACCAAAAGGCCCATTCCCAAAAAGACACCGGGACTTACACCCCGGTCCTCTATGAGCTATTGTTGAATACCTTCTCTTCTTTTCGTCGTGCACAAGCTCGGGCTCAAGTTTAGTTAGTCAGATCCAAGCATGTAAAGCCCCAGCCGTATTGTGTTTCACCGATGTAACTTGCAAGTTCATTTACGAAAAGAGCAGCTGTAATTTAATGCTTACAAATTTTACTTCAGTCAAAGAGGTTATGCATTATCGAGTTGGTGTGTTTGTCTGTTTCTCTGTCTGCTTTTACGGAATTTACAGGGATTGTTAGATATGTTAGGAGGAAGAGATGATTAACGTTTGGTGAAGATTCATTCAGCCATTTGCTCGTCTACCTCTTCTTCCTCGGTAGTATAACTCAAAAATTTATGTCCCGATCTTCATGAACTTTGTGGAAGTTATTGGGGTTGCTACTAGGAGCGAACGACCAAATTATTACTTTGATTTGTATGCTCGTTTACTTGTTTGTGTCTACGTTTGTTTTAGTTTGTCTGTAGCATAACTCTAAAAGTTATAAGCCGATCTTCATGAAATTTGTAGGAATTACTAGAATTGTAAAAAGACATAGAATATGATCTAATTGTGGTAACGATCAGTTCACGTGTTTTGGTATATGACTAATGTTTGTAAAAATGTTTGTCAGGATATTTATGAAATTTGCAGGATTTTAAAAAATGTTAAAAGACTCAAAAGACCAAGTTTTTGTGATGACCGGTTTGTCCGGTTATATTTTGACTAATGTATGTCTAAATGTTTGTCAGGAATTAACTTAAACAATTATGGTTAGATCTTCAAGAAACTTGCGGAACCTATTATTACTGTCGAGAGGCACAATTAAATGACCAAATTTTTTGTTAATAAAAAGTAAAACCTAGTGTCAGGACCAATTTGAATTTTCAGTAACATCACCCTGCTTGGCGGATGCATACGCTCTCAGAGTGCTCTAATTATAGATTCTGGGTATCGTTGAAGGTATTGCAAACTATTTTTAATATAATTACATGATCATCTCTTAAACACGATTTTATTACGATGTTTCCCGAACACTTGGCCAGTGCCTTCGGTTCCGACCGACTTCGATTATGATAGTTATTAAAGAAGATACTTTCTCTCGCAAGAGCTATTGTAATTATGCAAAATTAAGAAGACCTTAGTGAACTAAATAGCTGTATGTAGTTTCATCTGTATAGGAATTTGACCCCCTTACAATATGTATTATTTTTATTTTAAAGTTTACTGACGTTCAGGCTGTGTCTGTTTTTCCGCTGGTGCCCATTTAGAGAAATTAAAAAATCACTTTCTCAATTGATTAATTCTAATTTAGAAAAAGATATCAAAAAGCTCTATATCCAAATTTCCATAACGTTTTATAAATTGATGTTCACATAAGAGGAATTGTGCCTGGACACAAATGAGAACAAAATCTACGACAAGAATCGCTCTTGTGTATGAGGAGGTACTTCTAGAACGGCGCAGGGCTACTGGTCAGTGTAAACCCAAGTTGCAAGTGAAGAGCTTTTCCCCTGGCCAGACGCTCAGTGGCTTGTGAACACGTACTAAAGTTAGTCACATGTACGGGGTTAGTAAATTGCATTTCTCTCGGATTGTTGAAAGGCTGTACTTTAAAAGGGAGCTAGTAGTAAAGTCCTAAAATTTTACCCACGAATAATACCCAGGATCCATTCTCAAGCTAGATAGAACCTTGTAAACTCTGCCCGCATCGTAAGTTCCCTTACGACGTCCAAGCACATTGAAGGCAGTTGTTGATATACTGTATGTGCAAGACTTATGTAGCAGCTGCAAAAAAAAAAAAAAAAAAAGAATTGCCGTTTCTATTATAATGCGTTTACTTTCGACAAACATTGTACTGAAATTACTTTTCACAATCATGATGTTGTCTAGGAAGTCAAATTTGTCTCATGATCGTAAATACGATTTTTTAAACAAAGTTTAGCAATGGCTCAGCCAGCCATTGTCTCTGCTTCCTCGCTCCCTTTTTTGACAGCTCGGGCACTCTAGTGATATTCGTCGCTATTACATCCGCGGAGGAGGTTATGTTTTCGTCGTGTTTGTCTGTCTGTCTCTTTGTCTGTTTTTTGTTTGTCAGTCACCACACCAACTCAAAAAGTTAGGAATCGATTTGGACGAAATTTACAGGGATTGTTTGGAATGTTAGGAGGAACAGATGATTAACTTTGGTGAAGATAAGTCCATCCGTCTGTTTGATTGTTTGTTTGCCTGCCTCATTTTTCTCTATGCCATAACTCAAAAACGTATGGTTGGATTTTTATGAAATTAACATAAGTTGTTAGGTATGTGACAAAGAGTAGTGCTGAGTAGATGAACAAATTTTAGTAATGATCCTTTGTTTCGTTCGTTCGTTCGTTCGTTTGTCATTGTTTTTAATTTTATGCTTGTTAGCACAATAACTCAAACAATATTGAATTGATCTTTATGAAATTTATAAGGATTATCAGTAATGTTAAAAGATATGATTGTTTGAATTTTGGTGCAGATCGGTTCGTTCGTTTGTATGTTTGATTCATGTTTGTCTTAACGTTTGTTAGCAGAATAACTCAAAAAGTTATGAACGGATCTTCAAAAAAATTGTAGAAGTTGTTATTATATCAAAAGGCACAAATGATGATTTTTTTGCTACGGTTGCCTCGCTTGGCGGAGGTATGCGCTCTCAGAGTGCTCTAATTCTTCTTGTTTCTCCCGACATTCCTTCCTTCTTTACTTCACTCCTTCCTTACTTATTTCCTTCCTTACTTATTTCCGTCCTTAATTATTTCCTTCCTAACTTATTTCCTTCCTTCCTTCCTTACTTAGTTATTTAATTCGTTCCTTCTTTCCTTCCTTCCTTTCTTCCTTCCTTCCTTCCTTCCTTATTTCCTTCCTTCCTTCTTTCTTTCTTTCCTTCCTTCTTTCCTTCCTTCCTCCCTTCCTTCCTTCCTTCCTTCCTCCCTTCCTTCCTTCTCTCTTTTCTTCCTTCCTTCCTTCCCTCTTTTCTTCCTTCCTTTCTTCCTTCCTTCCTCCCTCTCTTCCTTCCTTCTTTCCTTCCTCCCTCATTTCTTCCTTCCTTCTTTCCCTAGTTCGTTCCTGCGTTAGTATGACCATTACGTGTTCAGTACTAGTTAGGGAAAATTAGGGTAGTTTGGACACCATCTCGGCAGGGAAGTGAAGGAGTCAAGTTCCCCATGTTTATACTGCTAATGCTTGTAGATCACAGGTTGATGATTTGCTTTCTGACTTGAAATGTATTTGCGCATTTCGTAAGTCTGATATAAGTGTGAGACATCATTGGACAAAAACGCTTTCGTTCTGTGAAATTTGGCAATGTTCTGAGACCAGTAACTCTGTTCCAGCTTTTCAGCAATCGTACGAGATTATCAAAGTTTCACTGTGCTGGAGCTTTTGTTGGAAAGTTAGTATCCTGTCTACGTTCGTACGATGCTAGAGAAAACTGCGAAAATACTTTAGGGGTGCATGTCTATGTTCATTTGGTTATGAACCGGTCACGTACATAGAATTTAGGAAATGGGACAGCTACACTACATCAAAAAATGTGAATGGAAGTCATAGAAGTAACCAAGAACCCAGAACATTCAACAACAAAAATCGTTTTTTTTAAATGCATCAGGTATACACAAGTTTTTACTGTATACTAAAGTGCCTGCGTTGTCAAAAAAGATAGCATAGAATTTGAAATTACCCTTCGTCATAGACCTAACTTTCGTTACTAATATGCTTGTGAATGATAAGCTACAACGGCCAACTCAAACTGTCTTAAGAATGAGTGTTCTCTGTTTTAATTCAACGTAGCAGCACACTCCTTTACTGCCTTAGATTTACATGAATCAAGTTTACGCTAGCTGAATTTAATTAAATTCCTCTCGTCTTGTGGAACTTTGATACAACATTGACACTTTTGCGTTCAAGCGCAAACTGCTTCGATGAAAGAAGAATGCAAGTTGAAAAATGTAATTGATCTGTCGTAATTGATCCGTCAACAGTACCTTGCGAAATAGCTTCTTCCATGGTCTATTGATCATCTGCTCAGTTTGTACAGTTGGATGATCCTATCCAGCCTAACAGGAGTTTTTCTGGGTCTCCCACGTTTCCGAACACTCGAAACACGTCCAAGATCTTCATAATCTTTCACAATTCTTCCAACAATACTCTTTGAACGATTTACCTGTTCTGCGATTGCCCTGATGCTGAGATTNAGTTTTTCTGGGCCTCCCACGTTTCTGAACACTCGAAACACGTCCAAGATCTTCATAATCTTTCACAATTCTTCCAACAATACTCTTTGAACGATTTACCTGTTCTGCGATTGCCCTGATGTTTAGATTTTGTTTGAGTAAATTAACAGTTTTCATGCGTAAAGATTTATCAACTTTTTCCCGGGTAGCCATGCTTGCAGTACCTGCAATGTCTACCTATGACGGAGGCAGTCTTCTTCGGAAATGGGGAAATTGAAGATTTAAACTACAATATTTGAAAAGTGTCCCTTAATTCTGCTGACACTAAATTCATAATTATAAGTTATCGTAATATCCTTCGGATCGTAATAAATTCTTAGCATATTATTAGGTATCACAATACCTCTTTTTTGTTAAAATTAAATTGAATTGTTAAATTGAACCTTTAACAGTTTTTGAGATATATATATTTTTTATTTTTGTCCCTTAATTATGCTCGCAACTGTACATCGGGAACTGAATGCAAATATCTTTTCGATGCATGGAGCAAATAATTCAAGATAGAATTCATCTTATTTTTCTGTCTACGACTTTGCTCCCAACTACGATCCGCAACAGGTGGAGATTCCAGGCAGGGGAAAGAAAGTGGAGGGAGATAGTCGAAGGCTGGGCAAGAAGAAAGATAGCCAGCAACGCCAAGGGGGTCCATTCTGAGTTGTGACAGAGCGAGGCTCTTCGAAGGGAAAGGCAAGAAAAAAGATGACTGATAGTTTGCTCTTCCGAAAAACAGAGATGGCAAAGCGGCGAGCCGCAAACCCGGTCCTACGACTGTATGGGAAGCGAGGGTCACAGAGTACCCGGATCGTAACTGCGATAGAGTAGTGCGGAAGGGGTAAAGAAAAAAAAGTTGTCTCAGTCGGAGAGTTAGAAGAGGGAGGGGTACCGAGCACTTTATTGACCTTTATAAGTCAGTAATAGCCGACGCCCCTACCTTTTTGTACGCCGATGCCACAGCCTCCAGCACAGAGGGGGCAGAGACGACTCCACCATAGAGCAGATGAGACACCAAAAGCAGTCATCTAAATGAGGGAGTTTGGCGGACGCGGCAACCGCTAGAATGTAAGCCGAGTGGCCGGGGAGCAGGGTTTGGGTAGTTTGGAGATCAACTAACAGGAAGCAACTGAGTTTCGTGATGAAGAGGGTTGAAAGTAGCCAGGCGGTGATGGCCTGTGGCTACGCGCAAAGTCGAATTTTGTGTGGATTCTAGCTTGGCTTCGGAAGAGGCCGAGACATTAAGGAACCGTACAGGGGAGGCGTCAGTAATGATGGACCGGGATGAGGGCTCTTTATGTTAGGATCGCAGTTTCCTACTCTTGGCCCTAACTGGTGCCAGCAAGGGACTTATGCATGCGACATCTGGAGATTGTTCGGTTGAAGGTTTCCTTAGCATGAGTTGTGAATCTTAGAGTCAGGTCAAAATGTACTTCCAAGATCTTCGGTGTTTCTCTGGGAGGAGGAGATATTTAACAAGAGTAATCCCTGGTTTCGTCTGGATTTGGGCTAACCGTGTCTCTCATTGTTTTACACCTTTTAAATCGCACAGGTCCCAGCCACCCCTTTTTTATGAGACAGATTGTGATTCAGGGTATTACCAACAAGTACACGAAAGATGTGTCCTATAAAGTGTATTGAAGTGATAATTCAAATAAATCTTAGTCACGAAATGATAGTACCATAAAAAGTAAATTTCGACACAGGAGCTGGCATGCACAAGTGATGTCAGCGCCAACTCCTTGAAGATTAGATTAGATAGGCGGCAGTAGACGAACCAATAGGCCCACTCCCAAACAGACACTGGAATATACGCCCCGGCACTCTATGAGCTATTGCCATTATGTTAGTAGGATATAGAGGACAGGAGAAACGAGAAAAAAAGGGGATGAAGATTCCATGCCCAAGAGACGATCTTGAATGCACGCAAGCACGATCAAGAGCCACTGACATGCGGAGCTTACAGATAACAAACTGTGTAGTTGGAGCGAGAGAGAGAAGGAGACGGATTAAGGTGGCCTCGGAAGCTTTGGCCGTTAAGAGTTTGCGACTCCTGGAGGAGGAGTTCTTAGCTGCGGAGGATGTCTCTCCCAATACACGTCAAGACGATTTTTAAACG
>LQNS02278170.1:35775287-35787738 GCA_001587735.2 Parhyale hawaiensis
GAAGAGCAGACTGCGGAAGACTGAGTACCCAGCTATGGCACCAGCCTGTTCATCTCCTCTCAGGGATGCCGTTGGACCAAAAAGGTCTCATCCGCCTTTAGAGAGGCATTTCCTCCAACTCAGGGGCTACCCAGAGCCCTAAACCCAAAGCCAGCTCATACATACAAACAAACAAAGAGGCGTCCGGTGGCCGGACAATGGGGGCTGCCTGATAACGCGCAGGCCACGCGTAATTAGCTCGAAATCATGGAATGAAACTTTCAAAAGCAAATACTTCATAAACTATGTCAAACAGCTTCATACAAGGAGAATTTATGCGTGTAAAGTAGACTAGTGTGTGCTAAAATTAAGTTTTTAGAATGTTACTCTTAGTTATGAGAAGATGCGAGACTCCGAAATAAGGTGAGTCTGCCTATTTAGGGCCCGTGAAAATTCCTCGCTAATGCGCTTCTATAAAAGTAAACAAGAGAAACAGATAAAATTAGCTGAGAACGTGCACTTATTAGTTAATATTTTATCACAGACTTCCCTAAACTTGTGGACTTCATTTTTTAGTACTAGACGGTTATCCTATTATAATAAAAGACTTCGTGTATGTATTTATTTATTTAGTGTCCGCTTCTTAATAAAATAGATAGCTGGAAAATGAGGCATATTGCATGCAAATTTTGTAATTTTCCTATAATATTTAAATAAAAATTCATTTATATTCCAAGGGCAATGAAGGTAGCATGGATGTTGTCGGGGGAAGCTCTAAAACGCGAATGAACAGAGCGATTTTGAGGGGCTGGTTGTCAGCTCCTGTACAGTCGGCAAATGTGAGGCTAAGTGTGGATAGTATGAAGCGGTACAGCCGAGGTCATAATGTTAAGACTGGGTCTAGTTCTGTAGATGTGAAAGGACTCTAATAATTTGAGCTCGATGTGATTGGAAGAGTCTATGATGGAAAAGTCATTCCCACTGATGGAATAGTTTTTTAGCTGAGCATGTAGGCGGGGCATGAATATCAGGGTTTCACTAGTGGTAAACCAGTACGACTGGATACAACCAAATGTTGATCAATACGGGCTTTGAAGTGTTGTCCAGTGCTACCGATCTATGAGGCACTGCAAGCCTGGCACTAGTAACGGTAGAAAACACTTGACAAAAGAGGTGTGGGGGGTTTGTCGTTGAATTTGATGTAGGACTCTATGGTAAATGTGTTTTTGTATGAAAATTTGAAGTTGATTTGTGGGTAGGCTTCAGAGAGGAAAGTTGTTAAAGTGTTTAATGCACTGACAGATGCTTTTTTGTAGTACGGTAGTAAGTCAAAGAAATCCAATTTACTGACCGAGGGGTTGATAATGCCGGGATCAAACAGTTTGTCTAGGAACAATTTGCAGTAGTGGTCCAGAAAACTTTGCGAATAACCGAATTTTTAAAAAATATTCGGAGAAAGTCAACTTCGTTTGAAAATGCAAGGTATGAGGAAGTCAAATGGTATGCTCGAAATAGTAAAGTTTTTATTGCATTGATTTGAATTGATCGCTGCAGTGACTGAAAAAACTTGTACCGAGGCCGGAGAATGTAGGTTTTCTGTAATTCCAGTGGTCAGTGTTGAGTCTTGGTTAGTTATTAAAACATCGAGAAAAGCTAAAGAATTTTTGATTGATTTTCGGCAGTGAATTTGATACATGAATGTTTATTACTCAAATATTGCAGAAATAGATCAGAATCTGCTTGATTGTTGAATATGAGGAAGGTGTTATCTAGATAACAATTCTAGTGGATCGGTTTGAAGTCACGAAGTCACGTGGGCAGTCGATAAGCCAAAGGGTTTCATCATGGCATAGAAAGATATTTGCCAGTGAGGGAGTAAGCGGGGAGCCCATGGAAACTCCATCTAATTGCTTGTACAGTCTATTGTTAAACATGAAGAAGGAGTCTTTGATGGCAAGGCTGAGGAATATTCTGAAGGTAGGTGTATCCATGTTGTGGAATAGGTCCGTGTCATTGAAGACATTGTTACAGATAATATCTATGGTTTCCTTTACGGGGATGTTGGTGAAAAGAGAGGTGATGGCAAATTTAGTCGACTTCTATTTAGTACTTAATTTTTGCCTTATCGTAGTTTTGCCTTAGTTTTTAATTTTCCCGTCGACCTACAGTTTAGGCCTTGATGTTCTGGAGTATGGTCGATGGAATACGGTTTGTTGACCATACTCCAGAACGAAGCAATTTGTCCGTCAAGGGTGCCATTTCCTTTTCCGTCTCTTACGCGACTTACTGCGGAGACACAGTGTACTTTCAAACAACTACCTCATAGCTAGGAACAATTTAGCGATTACTCTTCTAAACCGTCTGAACCGCCAACTGCAAATTGCTCATCATTGCCCTAGTCTACGTCTTCCTCCTTAAAATTAGGTTTCCAGAAAACAAATCAATAGCCGCCACAATATTGAAAAGATGCGGACAACATGGTTTGCCAATCTGCAGAAAATATTAAAGTTTCTCCAAGAAACTTGAAAGATCGAAGCTAAATGTAAACTTTCTCACTTGCTGCAAAGACTATCAAGTCATCCCTAAGTTCCTCCGTTTCCGTTAATACCGTCTATCACATCCCTCCAGCATAGCCAACTATACAAGTCTTGGGTATCTAAACCCTTAGACTTACAAATTCAAACCCAATAAAGTAATATTACTAACCATACAAATTTAGTGAAACACTTTTTGTCCCAAATAAAAATTTCATTCTCATTTATCGATAATCTCAGTCTTGTTCATTTCGTATAACGCCACAATAGGAAATTTATAAGTATTTATAAGTAAAAACAAAATCCGTCCACAGCAGAAAGTTAAACGCATTAGGAGCTTCTCCGAACTTGACCTTTTGTAATCCACATAACGTAATTTTCAACTACTCAAATGTTACTCTTCAAACACGCCTTAAATTTTTGTGATCCTTTGGTCTGGAGTTTTGCCTACCCGTATTCAAACCGGATTACTATGAACGTTTCATTGGTTTTGAGGGCTTAGCTAACACACTGGAAACTGAACCACTACACCCTAATGTCTCGTTTGCAAAGTAACAAACAAAATAAAAGAAACTTGTGACAGCACTTAAACCTCGTACAGCAAACATAAACTGTTTTCTCCATTTTTTTCTAAATCCGATCTATCTTTATTATCTAATTTCCACAAAGAAAATTCCGTTGTCGCGTGAAGACCTGACGCAGGAAGAGGTGTTGCAATTCTAAATAAAAAGTCAGTACCATCAAAAAATGAATGCAATTCTGGCTGATACTACGAATTTCACAGCTTATGACTCCCATACCGATCCCTTCAAACTCACGCTTAAATTCATTGATAAAATCCACAGAAATTTGAAAAAATTTTAGACCAAGGCATCATTACTGATTCGATCTACCGTTCACTTTACAATTCAGGTACTTCCCCTGGAGTCATGTACTAGTTCAGTAAATCGAGCAATCATTTTAACTGAACCCATAACAAATTGTAATTGAAGGTCTTTGGCTTCAACTTGTTTATTAGGTCCCTCTGTTGAATATATAAAAAGTCTCCAACTTTTGGACACCGGGAAAGTAGTTAATTTTCATAAATTCAAGATGGCCGCCGTCCAAAGCTTCAATTTACAGACAAACTTTTCTCTTGCTGCTCGTAGACGCTAGAAATGTGTTACAACTACTTTTTTTGGCTTCAACTTCTTTATTACGTCCCTCTCATGATCACATAAATAGTATCCAACTTTTGGACGCCTGAAAAGTGGTTAAAATCATGATGGCGGCCGTCCATATCTTCAGTTTATAGATTACTTTTTCTAGCTGTTCCTAGACCCAATAAATGTATTACAATCATCGTTTTTTGCTTTCACTTATTTATTGTAAGAAGTATATAAGATAAATTCAAGAGCTAAAGAATGAGGCCTAAAAATTCTGAAATGACGTCACCATGACGTCATTCACAGACTATAATGTCATTCATTTTAGCAGTTCTTCTTCACTTGGATCATCGGTGCTTGCATCACAGCTGCTATTTTGACAGAGTCCTTTACATTCACCACATGCACTGGAACATTCAAGCTCATTCCGACTACTGCGTTGAGTCACAGTTGTCCTTACACTGACGTCTGACCAATTTCAGTAGTAATGCACGAGCCACTGGCGAATCCGTCGTCTTCGGTTCAAGCTGTCCCTCAGCAGAGATCAACCCCATTTCTCGGGTCAATACAGTTCCCCATTTCATTCCTGGACCTGACAATAAACTCGGAACGAGTGCTATTTAGCTGTATCGGCTGTTTGGGAAGGCTGTGTACATCAACGGTAGTTCAACTTTTTTCCTTGTTACAAAACTTGGTCTCTAGCAGTGCGTCAAGGATGTAATTTCCTTTCCCGCAGCACAAATAAACCATGGTATTTTTCACCAGATGATGATATCGCGCAATTTGTTCTAGGTTCAGCCCCACTTTTACTGGACTGTAAGGGCTTCCAAAGGTACACAAAACCGGTACCTCCCTACGACCAATTATAACTGCATATAAAACACCGTCCAACCCTATTGCAAAATTCCTCGTTTCATTACTTGAACCTTTAACAACAATTTATTATTATTATCGAAGGGATTTCACGACCCAAATTGGATCGGTTGAGCGATGTTCAGCTCTATACTCTGGCGCCGGGTCACATCCCGCAACCTAAGGCTCAGAGCACTTTGCGAATAATATGCGCTGCTTCAAGCAAAGCACTTTTCTGGAGGGTTTCTGGGTGGAGATGGCCGCACTTCAGCTCTCGCAGGACAGTCTTGAGATTCTTGGACATTGCCCCCAGAGCTCCGATGACCACTGGAACGACGTCCACCTTCATCTGCCACAGTCTCTGGAGTTCGATGGCAAGGTCACGGTACTTTCCCTTCTTCTCCGCTTCCTTGTCCACGATTCTCGAGTCGAAGGGGATTGAAATGTCGATCAGTTTGGCCGATTTCTCCTGTTTGTCTTTTACGACAATGTCCGGTCGGTTGGCGAGAAGTACTCTATCAGTTTCCGTCCTCTTGTCTCTGTAGATCTGCACAGCTTCGTTTTCAACCACGGACGCGCGTTCGTGCTAGTACCACCTCTCACTATTATTATTATTAAAACTTCGCGCTCGGGCTGCCACGGACAGGTAGTACAACCGAAATGAAGCAGTTTGCAACACCGGGAAGCCCGAAACTCTGCAAAAGAAAATTCGACAAAAAAACATTATTTGCTAACTCACAAACGCCTGCAGGCCAACACGACTGAAAGCCGATGCCGGCAATGAATTCCAAACCCCAACGGACCAGAGCACAAAGCATCGACTGAATTAACGAGTTCTGCATCTAACAGTCTCCAAAGTTAAAGAATGCGCGTCAACTGTAGCACGTGTAATCCTCCTTGAGACCTTGTGGGCTGGGACAAATGAATACAACCAATGTCTTTCATTGTTGTAAACCTTATAAACATGCAGAGTCCAGCAACCTTTCTCCTATGGAACAGGTTTACCAGATCATTTTTCGGTACACAGCCTGCTGACTGAACTAACAAGTCGGTCCAGCAGACGCAAGTGACTGTCAGCAGCTGAAGCCCAGACCGGTGAGCTATACTCCAACACAGGCAGCAAGAAAGCATAAAAGCATCTGCAGTTAACCTCCCTGTCACCAAACTCAGAATTCACCTTAGGCAGGAGCCCAATCTTACTGGAAGCACGTGACACCAGTCGCCTAATATGCGGCTCAAAGGTAAGCTTCTTATCAAAGACAACACCGAGAATCTCCAAGGAGCTAGATTCCTGAAGTAAGGTGTCATCTATCTTCAGATGTGGATGCTGCGGTAAAGGTGTCCGAGACCGACTGACAATCATAGACTTGGTCTTACTGGCATTCAGCTTCATACTCGTGGCCGAGCACCATGCACTAATGTGCGACAGATCCCTGTTCAAAGACTCGGCGACTTCGTTACGCCTGCAATATTTTAATATTAAACGTCGAAACATCAAATTCACTGCCGAAAATCACTCAAATAATTCTTTAGCTTTAGCTTTGTTTTAATAACTAACCAAGACTCAACACTGACCACTGGAAGTTTCAGAAAACCCACATTCTCAGGCCTCGGTACAAGTTTTTTCAGTCACTGCAGCGATCAAATCAAATCAATGCAATAAAAACTTTACTATTTCGAGTATACCATTTGTCTTCCTCATACCTTGCATTTTCAAACGAAGATGACTTTCTTCAAACATTCTTTAAAAATAACGGTTATCCTCACTGTTTGCTGGGCCGCAACTGCAAATTGTTCCTAGACAAAATGTTCAATCCCGGCATCAGCATGCCGGGCATCAGCATTGAACTCCTTTCACTCGCTTCCGTACTACAACAAAGCATCTGTCAGTGCAGTAAACACTTTGAAACCGTTCCTCTCTGAAGCCTACCCACATTTCAACTTGAAATTTTCATACAATAACACATTCACCTTAGGATCCTGCTTCAAATTTTAAGACAAACCCCCACACTACTTTTGTCAAGTGTTATCTACGTTATCAGTGCCAGACTTGCAGTGTCTCACGCATTGCTAGCACTGGACAACACTTCAAAGCCAGTATTGATCAATATTTAGGTGTATCCAGTCGTACCGGTTTACCGCTTGCGAAACCCTCATATTCAGCCCCCCGCCTACATGCTGAACAAAACAACCATCCCATTTGCAGGAATGACTTTTCCATCATTGACTCTTCTGATCCCATCCAGCTCACAGCATTAGAATCTCTCCACATCCACAGAACCAAACCCAGTCTTAACATTATGACCTCGGCTGTACCGCTTCATACTGTCCACACTTAGCCTCACATTTACCTACTGTTCAGGAGCTGACAACCAGCCACGTAGCTCTGTTCATTCGCGTATTAGACCTCCTCCGACAACATCGATGCTCCCCTCATTGCTTTGGAAATGGAGAAAATTTGTAATCAAGTTCAGTCTTCATGGAGATCAATTACCAGGCTGCAGAAGATGGCGAAAGTGGGATCATTATCCCTTTGTCTGAGAGCACTTCTTGCTTGAAACACTTCTTGAAACCGAAAAAAGATATTTGTAGTTTTGGGAGTCTGATTTTATAACTTTTCTTCTCAGGTCACGATGTATAACTTCGGAAGATGATCAACGAAGCACTGACGAAGTGATGATTTTTCACGGGGTAATAGACAAAATTGCATCTTCTAGTTTACTGTTGTTAAAAGCTTGTTTTCATAGCTATTGTGTAATGTTTTCCGTTTATAGGTGGCCTTTCTGTACTTGTAGTTCGTCGCTTCGCTGCCTTCTGTTGGGTTGATGGTCGAAGGAGATCAAAGGAGAAGACATTTACTCATATATACTGATTCAGAAGAGCAGTACATATACAGTGGAGTAAAGTTATTTGACATCGGTGGTGAGTTCGGGATGCTTTCAAAGAGCAAACGATGGAGATTATACGGAATGCCTTAGTATACAAGGAATTAGAGACTGAACGACGGGTCTGTCGCTGGGATTTAGACCCACGTGGAAACGATGCGCGCGACACAAGACCAGACTCTTGCTAAGGAGCTGCTTATATTCACCGTTTTGTGAGAGGACATTGTCATTTTGGCCTCGCTACTTGAAAGTTAAACAGTTGTTTTTACCTGCAGGTCGCGACAATTTCTCGAGGCCAAACGTCAGCATTCAGCCTTTCGGCTGCTGATGTACTATGCGAGGTTGTTTTTGGAACTCCTATTTCGGTGCATGAGAGAGGGGGCTACTGCTATTAGCATTAATTTGGATTGCGACATGCACAAGCTACGCGGGATACAATGAGACAAACATATGAGCTTTAGCAATTGCGCCGCTCAAGCTAACCTCGAATTAACTGCGAAAGTGTAAGGGATTAGACAAGTGGCCGTGGCCATTAATGAAGCTTGGACCCGCAGTTGTAAGACCCGCCTTGGTTGGGCCCGTAGCTGTGAGGCCCGGTCGGGGTGTGTTGGCCCACTGGTAGTCGCTTCTCTTGAGAGGACCAAGTCCTTAATAGTGCTCCCACCACCGGGAGGTCACCAGCGACCGTCGTTCGACGTTGCCGATTGTAACTTGTGTTGCACGGCAAGGTGAAGTCAACCACCAGAGTAGACTCGAAGCTCGGTAGAGAAAGGTATAGAAAACATAGAGTTAGTAAGCGTCTTAATCGATATACAGGCATGTCTCTCTCACTACGCGTTCCTAGGTGCGTACGATCTTTACGTTAAGTGAACTTCATTTGTAATTGAAGGTTAGGGGTCAGTAACTTTAGCCTGGGATGTCCGTAGGCCACTTCAGTCACCTTTACATGTGACTAGCTGGGTACACGACAGTTTTGACGTGACTTTGCTGGATAGTGCAGAGTGGCGTGCACTTATAACATGGCATTAATTGGCTAATGATCGTTAAACGTTATTTCCATGGAAGATAATCGCACCGAGGCTACAAGAAGTTGGTTCTCGGTGATGGGTTATGCCATTTCTTTACATAATTAGAAGGTATAGGGGATATGCCGAGTACGGCAATGTAAAATAAGACCACTAAGATAGTACACATTGTGCTTGTGCAAACGCACAAAGTACTGAACTTAATACGGGTTAAATTACCGTATAATTTTCCTGTAAG
This sequence comes from Parhyale hawaiensis, assembly GCA_001587735.2. Lineage (NCBI taxonomy): Eukaryota > Metazoa > Arthropoda > Malacostraca > Amphipoda > Hyalidae > Parhyale > Parhyale hawaiensis. Next base: position 35,783,946 of record LQNS02278170.1, read on the forward strand.
GAAGGACACAGGTTAGTTATGTCACTAGTTATTACTACTCTTAGTAGTAGCAAAAGAAGCTCTAGAAGATTGAGATTCCTTCCTAACAATGTGACTTCACTACCAATATCCCAGATATGTTCTGCCCTGTTATAGTATTAATTCAAAGAAATACGCACCTAGGATTTAATTCTGATCCAGGCGTTGCCGCTGGGATATCAGCGGTTCAAGTCCGGTGGGCGCGATGTGGCACCGAACTGGCTCGTGACGTCTGACACCTCTATGGCCCAGGTCACAGGCTTACATACTGCGAAATTTGTGAAACATACATGTTGGGTTAGTTGACCTATTAAGTTTAGGTTACAAGGTTCGTAGCTTGCTTACTAGATGCATTATGAAACTGTTTTGTTTTAAGGTTTGATATTTTCTCTGTATAGGATACTAGAAATCGAGTACCTTATTTTCGTAAAAACTGAGAATTCAATAACACTTACAACACAATCGGTTGACTAAGTCGAGTAAGATACCATGTAGCTACAGTAAACTACAGCAGTAGTTAGCTACAACTACGCAAGGTTACAATAGAGATTGGCAGGTGGTACACGGGTGCGTGGTGTACAAACCATTGTAGCTAAGCTGAACACTAACTGAATTCCTTATGTAGCAAGGGCGTGCCTAGGCACTAGCTGGATTTCGCGTGAGAAGCAGTTCCCCCTTAGTGTCCGTAAAGGAAGAACACAGTTTGTGGATCTCACAGAAAACTTCGCCGGAGGGGCAACTGTTCTGTTTGACTCACTTAATGGACACCCATACAATAGATTCATCTTGAAGAATTTAATGGAGAACCCATAAGTTAGCAACCACTTCAGGGGACGGGTTCTCACTAACATGTAATCTCGAAATTCTCGCGTATTATATACATACATAGTTATCGGCATTACAATAACGTCGTAATGTATACACAATGGGAGACAAGTCAGTACATCTCTACATACACGAGTTAATTAACCTGCGCACTTGTGCTGCAGTTGGGATTGCTTTAACATAAATTTAATCATGGTCACACAAAAATATTAATATCAATTCAAGTAGTTAACGAGAATAGATGCGATTAGTTTCTCTACTTGCAAGGAAATTATTTTCTGTGCTCGAGCTGACATTGTTCGCTCGGGCCGATGTTTCGACTGGCGATGACTGCCTATATGACTTAATAACGTCTCACGTTTCAATTTTCTACTGCACAGAGATAGCAAATACTAGCCGCTCATTGAACATTACATTTGTAACATCAACGTATGTATTCAGCTGCTTGCTTTAAATCACAGGCATATACGTTAGATAATTACTGTTGGTGGTGCACGGAGAATTTTGTTAGGGCAACGCTAAACGGGTGAAAAGATACACTTATTAATGACTTGATACCCTTAAATTGATAGTGTTGCCTAAGCACATTGACAGCACGTTATTTTCACTTTACCGTCTAAAACTGGCAATAAGAAACTCGCCAAGTACCCACAACAACTCACTAAGAGTGTACTAGGTGGATAAGTTTAACGTCTGAGTCCAAATCTCTGGATGCGTTCTGCAAGCAGATTCCAATAAGATGTTATTACGATAGGTTCAGGCTCAGTTGGCGCCGTAAGTGATTTAGGTAGCAAGTCCGCGTTAACCACGTTCGCGTCCCATCGATAGAAACCGTTAGTAATATACCCCCTAACGTGTGCCACATTTCCGGCTGAAGTGATCGGATTAATGTGCACGAAGGAGAGGTTGGGCGTTTCAATTGGATAGGGTTTCACCATTTTGGAGGAGTAGTAGGTTCTCAAAGTACACACGAATACACGAATATCACTGGTATGTAACAACTCACTTTAGCAACATTAGTATTCAAATTCTTATTCGAAAAGAAGAATACACGGGAAAGTTGTTGGTGAACCCGGAAACGATGGGTTACATATTCTCGAGGGTATTTTACAATTACAACACTCAAACACAAAAATCAGCATTAAGTGCTGGAGGATGTCAGTTACATTCTATCACATAAATCCGTCAGAGTTAACGGCTAACGGATGAAGTTCAGCTGCTTATGTCATGGTCTAACCCCAATATTACTATGCCTACAATTATTTCGACTCTGATGCAATATTGTCGCTGCGCCTTGTAACGTACGAAGTTTGTTCACAGGCTGGCAGTGCAGCTCTACCTCACCTTACTGTAGAGGAAGGGAAGGCGGGGAAGAACGGGGCTTGCACTGTGGTCAGTGAGAGCGCTCGCAAGGGTCAGGTGCGACCCGCTTTACTATGTTTGTAAAGGAAGTGAAGGAAGGGGTGAGCAGGGGTGCGCCCTGCAGGTCAACGAGAACGTTGCAGCGGCCAGGTACGACCGCCTTATATGGTGTTGACGCGGTCACCCAAGGTTTGGTAACGCTTTCTCACGGAATAATGGGATGCTATTCGTAGTTACTATAGGTTTATCATACACACTCTGACGCAGCTGCTTATCATGGTGTGACTACGTTAATACAATTAGAATTCTTTTCTTGAGCTAGACAATCTTCAAGTGTTTAGTTCACAATAGCTGTATAGGCAATTCTATTGTAATAAAACTATACTGTAAAATCCTTATCACTTGCTGGGTTCCAGCGGTAACATACGCATGAACGTCTTGTTGAGTAGCATTTACCTCTTATGATCGCTTATTAGTTGTTTATTGACACTTCCTAGTCGAACATACAGTTCTCAAAATTCGCTGTAATGCTTAACTCATGAAACACTGTTGCGCTTATACGCTTCCATCATAAATAGTGTAAAAATCTGTTTTGGCCTCGCAACACAGATGAAGTTGAAAAGGCTACAATAATTGTGCCTTTTATAATTTGTACGAACTGGTGGAAAGTCATACATCCTGCGTCTAACTCGCGTAGGGTTATCTAAAGGCACTCATTGGCCTACCCTATTTAAAAAGGATTTATAATCATGGTATACTCAAGGTAAATTGTTGACTTTAGTGACTCTCTCGTCCTCATTAGCTTTTATTGTTCGAGGACTCTTTACTACGGTAATTACTCAACAGTGATCTCTTGCGATCAACTTACGAGGACTATAACACATATATAATCACTCGACAGCGATTGGAAAGTTTATTATTATAGCTGGTTATCTAGAACCACACATATGTATATATAAATTGCCTCATTTTCTGCACGAGTGCCTTTACTCGTACAGATATAACATGATACGGTTTACAACGTGCATTCACGCACTAGTACTAACAATTTGTGCCAAGTTGTTCCACCCGCGGAGTATTTTCTCTGACCGGTGAAAGGGAGAGTGCCGTATGCGCAAGGTCAATGCCGTGCTCTTCCGCGTCCCGACTTAAGACTGGGAGAATTCGGTTAGTCTTACTCCCGCAATACCTGTCTTTACGTAATTATAATTTCACAATTCATTTATACTCTCTATCAACAGAGTTATTAATGGATCCAGTTATTAATTTACTCGCCTAGTCCTGTTGGCTATTCCACTACAACAAGGAGACAATAGACTCTTCGTCTGCAAGGTAATCAAGTCTGTTACCTACGAACAACTTGAATCAGATAATACTTTTTACATCAATGGCAAGTTTTTTATCTTTACGCTAGCGCAATCATATGTCTACGCATAGATTTGATCCGATGAGTTTCCATAGTCATTCAAGCTACACTGATCGTGCTTAGTTAATAACAATTCACAAGATTACAATAATCTACATACATTTGGCTACAAAATTTGCCAACTGCAACTAGCAACAAACAACATTTTGGCTCTCGTTATCT
>LQNS02278170.1:35809160-35819880 GCA_001587735.2 Parhyale hawaiensis
GCATTCAGCTTCATACTCCAGGCCGAGCACCATGCACTAATGCGCGACAAGTCCCTTTTCAGAGACTGCGCGACAGCATCACGCAGGCGAGGAGTAGGTATAACAGCTATCAAAGTGGAATCGTCGGCATAGTTGATCATCGTGTAATGCAAAAAAATACACTTAACGAACCCTCCTACATCTAAATCCTTCATTAGCTATATACATAAACAAGTTTCATTGAAGACCACGGAGAATTTGCAATTGGTAATTTTCTTTTCGGTTTTTTCAATTTTCTGTACTGCGTTCTTTTGTACAGGATTAAGTTGCCTTAAAATATCACTGAGATTCATGATTTTATTATACAGCTATTTACAATTGGAAATGTCGACCAACGTTTCGAATGTGCGTACATTTATCTTCAAGGTTCGTAAGTTTTCGAAAGGGATTTCTGGACAAGTTTGAAATTTTAGATTGATATTGGTTTGAAACGTATCTAGGCTACTGATTAGAAAAAAAATATCCAGCAAATAATTTTAAAATCCTTGTGAAGCCGGTGTCCTGTATATTGATGACAGGGGCTCTTTATATGATGGTTAGAGCCTCCGCGATGGCGAGTCTTTTGATGTCATAGAACTTGCGTAAAATCTTCGTGTTCTCAACGAGATCATTTCTTGTGAGACTCTGTTGATGCTCAGTTTGGGTGTGCTTCTGCACTACTTGATACAACCCCAACATCCACCATATAATAAAACACAGTTGTTGGTCGCTTGCTCTAATGTTGGTCCGTCAATCAATACGTCACGCAGTTAAAAGTTTAATAGGAGAAAATTCATGTACTGAAAAACAAGTTGAGATACCATACGATTTCAGCGCTTGTAGTACCGGTGACAAATATAGCTCTGGATTTCCGGTCTCTGGATCCCGGGCTCTGAATCCCCAGCCTCTGGATCCCTACTTTCATTGCTGAATGATATCGTAGTAGTTGAATCTTCACGCTGAGCAGACGCCTTTTTATATTGAATTTACATCGCAGCCAAAGTTCGACGCAGGAGGTTCAACAATCAGTTGGTATCCACAATACGGTGAGCCCTGGGCATTTCCAGTGAATTCTTTTGACTGAACTATATCTTTCTTAGTGCAGCTCAAGGAGTTTGTATAGAGAAGGAGGGAGCCAGTAGCCTAGCCCGTTGGAGCTCAAGAGTCTCTTATGGCTGTCCGCCAGTTGTCCCATGCACCAATCATCTATCAGTAAAGAGTCTCTTATGGCTGCAGCCAGTCACTTAAGCACCAATCGCATATCAGCAACTCAGTTCGTCTGCTGCTCCCCAGTGAAACTCAGTGCTCCCCCATCTTTTCCACCAATGAGCGTCTCAGCCATAAGAGATCTGGTTGACTCACTGGCAAGTCTGTAACTGGGCCACAAGGCTCCCTCCTTCTCTATTGAAGCTCCTTGGTGCAGCTTAACGCGTAATCAATTCCAAGCTGATATTCACTCCCTATCTTGCAGAGGGGGATATCTTACTATCGCCCAGCTCATGTTTATACAGCTGGCGTTTCACTAATGGAAGATAAGGCCTGCATGGATGAGACCTGTAATACAGCAAAACTTGCACTGGGAACCGGAACAATAAATAGCTCAAATCACAAAATCTTTGCCGTATTTTTGACGGCTGGGCCCTCTAGTAATTTAAGAATGAACTAGTGGCCCGTGCCGTCATTATAAATGACGGCAACAAATTATTACTTCACCAAAAAACGCGCCGTCTTTTGGGCTTCTTAATTTTTCCCCTATCTGATACTGAAGAAAAAGATTCTAAGGAACCCAACTTATTTTTTTTTTTTTGCCTTTTGAAATCTGAATTTTCTCCTATCTTATTAGTTCTATTTTCCCATATCTAATACTGAAGAAAAAGATTGCAAGGTACCCAACTTTTTTTTTCGCCGAAGAAAAAGATTGCAAGGTACCCCACTTTTTTTACAGTGTGAAATCTGAATTTTCTCCTATCTTATTCCCATAGAGCGTGACAGGAAAGATATAAACATATAAATAAATAAATAAATAAATAAAAACAAGACGTGAATTATTATATAGTTCTGATACCTCAGGGTGCCGGTGCCCTAATTTGTTGGACATTGCCCCATATGAGAACAAGCATGGTATATCTATCTTAACGTTCCATAACCTGGAAATTGTTTTTATTTTTCTATAGGTAAGACTTAAGATGTCTCCCTTGCTCCAAAATGTGTAACACATGACTACATTTACTCTCTGCTGTCACTTGCTAAATGCAACTGATCGCTTTTGACCGGCGGTGCACACCGCCAATATTTAGCATGCTGAATGTTGCCGCTGGCCGTGAGCGTGGCGATTGCACTGCTGTGGGCGGAGCTTAGTTGACCGGCGGTGTGGAGCGACGGTCATGAGCGGCAAGAAACCGTCAGTGTAGAAGGACCTTTAGAGGTCAAAGTTGCGTTCTCTTGTACGCCATTAAGCTGTTAAAGGCTTCTGTAGACCTTGTAGGGAAGACCCGTTCAATTATATTCAAAGCTCTTCTCTTACAGTTCACCGTACGTGTACATGACAGTGTTGTGTGTCGTGGACTCCATGGCGTACTTTGCTGCTGGCTACGCGGTGGACAGAATTGGCCGTCGCGTCAGCATTATGGCATCTTTTCTGCTGTTGATGGCTTCGCGCTGCATCGTCATTATCATCGCTCTAGAGGAGCAGAAGCAACGCATGCGAGGTGACTTTTTTTTAGATTGGGGTTCTTTGTTTAATTAGCATACATAATGCGCAGGCACTACAGTCTCGAGGATTGCCCGCCAAACGATATTTAGCAAATGTACAAAAGCTCTCCTAAACTGAGATCGATAGTGGACGTAAAGGTAGAACAGGTGAATATTTTCATCTACCTCCCTCATAATTTTGCCAAAAAAGAAGATATTCACAACAGTTGGAAAGCTTACAGAAAGCCTTTATATAATACAAGGCGTGTCTACTCTCTGTGTGAAGCACACCGAATCAGAGCAAGCTAAAACTGCAAGCGGTTTGTAGCTCGTGTTGTTAAACGCATTCGTTCTGATCGAATGAATAGGTTGCAGCTTTTTGTTAGTTAAGGCGTATTCGATTGGGACATAAACTCAGTGTGCTTAGCATAAATCGAGCAGAAAGTCAATTCAGACCGTTTTTTCGCCACTTAAACCTAAAGCATAGCCGGCTTGGGCCAACGATTCAGTTCTGTTCCGGAGGTAGCTTGAGTTCTTTAAGCGTAATGCACTTGACTAGCATAGAAATGAACTTTTTTTTTCCTTTCGGTGAATTAATATTAAAACAAAAGGAAGAATTTCTTTCAATTTTAACCTCCTAAAAATTATTTTTTAAAATCACTAGTTCGTTTTCTTTGAAAACAGTAGAAGAAAACGTATTTTAGGGTTAGCTTGAGTATATTTCCCTGAATCATAATAAAGATCCGTAAAATAATAGAAACGTACCAGCCACTGTGTCGCTCACTCAACGGTCCAGTTTTGTGTTCTGTATAGGTAGTATCATCACTGTTGTGTCCGACGCATAATAAATATGTAATATTTACTGGCAAAAAATGAGCAGAGCCAGCTCCATACAACTAACATATCTTTGGTTAGTGAATAACAAGTCCATAAGTTTTACAATAAAGGATACTTCATTTTTTAATGTTGGGAGCGTTGGACAGAGTCTGCTTGCGACATCAAAGCTTATGAGTACATTTTACTACTTAATTCCTAAAAGCAGTTCGATTGGGACACGCTTGAATCGGTCCGATAAGTCAAGTCAAGTGCACTTAGATATTCGACAGCGATCTCCCTATCGAGCATGCTTTCAGTCTGCCGAAGCATCTTTCGTTAAGTAGCTGGAAAGCCTGGGAACACACACGCTTAGGGTTCGGCCTTGATAGTGCCAGATGTCAGCGCTACGAAGACTACATGCTGACCACTGATTAATGTTTGACTGTTTGATGGTTATTCTTATTTTGAGTCTCGTTCTCGACAGCGATCCATGCTGTATTCTAGTTCTCTTACTGACAGAATCTCTCTACACGCCCATACAAGTTATCGATTCTGAGACACTGGAGGTGTTTTGCCAGTATTCGGGAGAAGTCTTCAAAAAGTATTCAATACCGTAATTTACTTTTGTGTGCTGGTAGTCTGGTACACCTCTACTGTATAGCAGAAAACCATCAGTTATGTGGAAAAAGTTGGATGATAGTATTAGGCTTTGCATTAAGTACAGAAAGAATAGACAGCGCATATTTGAACGTTTTGACGGCATTGCTCATGCCGAAGCAGACTTCATGCTCAATTCTTTGCTTGTGAGTCGCTGCTCCAACTCAGTGCAGTTGTTGCCTTCCAGTTCTTCCTTCTTTCATTGCCTTTTCCTTCAACATTTGCACTGATAGGTATTAAGAGACTTCTCCACACTTACTTTAATTGGGCCAATGGAAATAAGTCAGGAGAAGTTTATTAATACCGATCAAAATGAACCCGCCCAGACGTCAAGCAATGTTCTCATTATTATGCCCTAATATAATAATTTTGCGTCGAACAAACAAGGAACGAGCAAACCAATCAACCACAGAACTAGGGCTCCACTTTATAGTGTCCTTTTTTTAGTAGAAGACTTTCTGTTACTCTGGCAACATCTATGACCGTTTTTTGACTTCTGCGGAGACTTTTCAAGGCTCTTCTGGCTTTACCAAGTTTGGTGAGCTGAGGCTGTACGTAGATGATAATCTAAGGTCTTTTTATTGCACATTTGTCAAGCAAATACGTTTCCCTTCTGTATATAGTGGTTGATACAGTATGCTATTCTTCGTAATTTTTTTATTTTTAGCTTTTAGCTCAATGTCTTCGTACCACTCGAAGCTCTACGTTGAGCGGAAGCTAAATATTTTCACTTCTTACTGCCGTTAAATTTTTATCTTGATGGCGTCAGTACTGGTAGCCAAGATACGCTCATCAGCGTTTCCAATAAATTCATTTGGTTGAACTCTATTTTCCTGGAGCTGCTTGGTTTCCAACTATTTAAAATAGGCAATTATATCTGCCGGTTCAAAGAATGATGGCATCGATCATCAGTATAGCAGCGGACCTTGCGAGCTGCTCAGTTGTGCTGAAGATCCAGGGAATTAGCCCCATGCCTGGTGGGCGGTATTTTTGGCGCGGGTCGTTGAACCTTCCGCCATTACGCTACAGTTCTTAGCCACCCGTGATCGGCTGCAGCTGTACTTTTTTCCTCTGGGGCTAGTTGGCTTACATCTGCCGCATGAATCAGTGTGTGCGTGGGTTTCCCAGTGGGGGTACAAATGAAGTTGGTTTCTACTTTTATACACGATCGGGCATGCACTTGTAATGCAATTTTTCCGACATATTCTGCACCACAAGTAAGAACTATGAAGAGATTCATTACAAAGCTATTGTCGTTTAGCCATTGTATGGTGCACCAGTTAACGTTTGGTGTTACCCTTCCTTAACCAAAGTGAGCTTCAAATTTTCAGAAGAATGTTCATATAAATGAAAGCGTTGTATAAAAAATATGTTTAAGGTATTTTATAATGAGCAAAATTAGAGAGTAATTCCCAAATTGCAAGCAATATTGAACGAACTATACCTGCATGAGAATCATTTTGTAGTAATGGTTCCGTATGAACTGTGCAGGCCCTGAATTGCTACCAATAAATCTAATTTATCGACGTCAGTATGATGTCGTCAAGTTCCGGTGCAGTTGTGAAATGATCTTATACAATTCCCAGCGATTTTCTAAAACAAAGTCGTCTTATCCATAGGCTGGTGTTTACTTATATTATCTTCATTGATTTTCTACAACTTCTCTATCGGGCTTTGGGCAGGAAATTGAGGTGCTAATTTCATTACAGGCACATATTTAGCGGCAAGTACTGCCTTCTTAGCCGTGCGGCTCGGTGCGTAACCGTACAAAAACATAAGGTTCAGAAACCAATAATTCTCTCATTGTTGGTATGACAAAGAGTATCATCTTAGTATTCTATGCAAGTGGCAACTCATTGTTCTTTTTCTCTATGACTTCGTTAATCTTATCTTGCGAGATTTCTTCTCTAATTATATCGTTCAAATGTTGACATTAATTTTATTATGTAACTCTTTTATTTAATTAGAAATTCCACAGGTAATTTACTTAGAGTATTACAATCGGGAAAAGGCTCAGTTGCTTGGTTGAATTAAAACGTAGCTATTCAGACTGCAAGCGTAAATCTGAATGAGGTTAAATGCATTTCATTCTTATATCCACAGATGTTGCCAACCTTGTAATGTATGCAATCGCCTTCATATTTGCATCCAGTGCCACGGCGGTAAGTGTGGCGGCCACTGCACTCTGGCTGCCCGGAGGAAGGGGGGATTTTAGAATTTGTTAAAATATGAAACCAAAAAAATTGAGCATATTCTCTATATTATGAGAAAAGCAGCACATTCGCATTCAAAACAATCTCAAGAAAAGTGGTGTGTTGAAGGAGAAATCCGCCTCTTCTCAAATTGTAGACGCCAAATTTGGGCTTACATATCTACACCATATATAATTCATAATAACGTACACCATGTGTCGCTTAATATATTCAGCCGTGGACAAGATTATAAGGTACTTTACAAAAAAGTCTGAATAATCTTTTTAAACGTACTTTATTGTTGGTACCACGTACCACACTCAGATATGTATTGTTAATAATAATAATCTGCAATATAATAAGGACCAATGTGTATTTATTTGTGTTTATTTGTTTATTTATCCGTCTTTTTTCTATCACGCTCAAATAAATAGATGGGTGAAAGTTAGGCCAGGTTGCAGACGATGGCAAAAGTATATGGCAACCTTATATTTGCCAGCACCTCTTTCTTTGCCGAAGTTCAAATCAAGGCACTGGAGCCATCTGGAGCGTTCCTTAGCACTCATTTACCCTGATTCGTAGATTCTTCCCACAGATAATTTCGTTGCATCAGTCATTCTTCCAACTTTAGTTCAATCGTCGACGAAACAGCTTTTCGCTAAGTAAAAAAAGTTAAACTTATAAAATATGCTGGCGTATTCAAGCTACAGAATGGAAATTAATATCTTGAGGGATGCACGACTACCTGCAAGAAGCAATTAATTTATCTCCATGTCCCGTGTAGGTTACCTCAGCCATTAGCTAGTGTGAAGACGAAAAGACACCAAAGATGTGACACGCCTTACCGAGGTTATAAATACAACACCGCAGACTTAGGGCCGGACTGCCATCCTGTCTGGTTCGGTTCCCGCATAGTCCGTTAAGACTAGAGACCTGAATGATACCTCATCGGGTCCCGCGCCGCGTACTTATTGAGTATTAAGACTTGTGACTGAAAGTCGTATTATAGACTTGATTGTGCCTGATCCAGCAGTACAATGTTGATATAGTGTAGCAAGCCCGCTATACGCTTGCCATGAACATCTGCCAAGTGAATATGGACAATGTAACAGTGAGGTTACAACATATGAATTATGAGTATTCGTGAGTGTCATCACTACCTACCAACCAATCTGGCCGGACTTACGATTGTTGGCGTAGTGAGAAGTATTCCACATTACCAGAGATAGTGGATACCACAGTGAGAGAAGATGTATTCTTAGGCTATTGGAGCGAGTGACGGCAAGCTGTTCAAGCTGGGAACACTTGCATGCCACTGGGTGATATGTAGATGCCAGCGGATCTGTACGCAACGGCTTGGCAGCAGATATTGTCTGGTTCTTTTTGGTGACCGAGTTAGTGCCTTCTCCGCCAGGGATGTAGCATCTGGCCGCAGTTCCTGCTGAGAAGGTTAGTTTTGTAGGGTTAGGTAGGTTCTCTATATTTCCCCTTCTGTTCTGCGGGGTGGGCCGCCGAATGGTGGTAAGCGACCCATCCCATGGGACTCCTATCTGCTACCGTGTAGGGAGCCACAGAAGGGACCCACCGCACGAGTAGTGTTCGCTTTCTTCTGTCTTCTTCTCATTTCGTTTTTCGTCTCCATCTCTGCGCTGCACGACTGAGCGATTTCGTTCGACCGAGCCGTGTGGAATTGGAAATGCTCGCGCTTTATTTCCTGCCAGACATGGAGCACCTGGCCAAGATTGTTCTAATGGAACTCATCTGAGTTCGACTTAACTTCTAAACTAAATCATACAGAATTGGATCGCTGTTATATAGTCTTCGTTTCCAATACGGCGGGAAAACCCACAATATAATAATAATAATGGTGACCGAGTTTACGTCGCCACATGAGTAACGTAAACATCTGGCGCCACACTAGGCCTTCGGGACGTGCCTCCTTTCGTGCTCACTTTTCTTCTTTCCCGATGTCATATTCCTACTTGCTCATGCTTCATTCTGTTCTTCCTGTTCTTTCCTGACTTGCTGTTCCCATACGCGTTGATGCATGGGTCCCCCATGCATGGGTTTCCCATTTCTCTTGGCATAGGTACTATATATATGCTCCTTGCTTTTTCCTCTGTGATATCGTTCTGCATGGAAACGGAGGCTTAAACTTCCTAACTATAACTATCTCCATGTCTGAGAAAGAATAGAAGGGATTCGTTCCTGCGCAACAAAGGTTTCACTGTTCAGCAATTGTGAAGCTGTGAACGTTCCTCTAAATGCTCCTCTCTATGTTCCTTTTATTGGACAGCGGTATTAAGGAAAGAATGATCAATTAAAATAGATTATCACAAAATCATCGCTGTCATTTTTTGACAGCACGGGCACTCTACAGTAGCAATAATAATATGCGTTATTGGATACAAGTAGGGACATGGTACACGAGGGACAGCTTATTACTAGAGTTACAATAGATACAAGGATCGAGTAATACAATTGTTGCAAACTACTTTGCATTGCAGCCTATTGTTTGACCCCTGTTTGGTAATAGTACGAGCTGCCATCGGCTAACCTTGAGTAAGGTATTGTCAGATTTTGCTATCCCGAGCTGGAGACTGAGAACGCATTTTCTTTAGCAGACTTTCACGAAATCGGTATACTTTTGAGCAAAAATCATACCAGCACTAGTTGACCTCGGTACATTCATCAGTCCCCGAAATATGACACTATACAGGCTATGCGTCAGCGAGCAATAGACTTCTACTTAAAGTTCGACCAAAGTGAGTTACAGTGCAGGGGAGAGCAATCGCTCCGAAGCAGCTGGCGTTCGGCCTCTTCTAAACAGTGACCAAACTTTTTTTTTAGCATGTTGTCCACTGCGTTGAACTTTTGCGTTTTTTCTCTATATTCTAGTTACAACCAAAATCATTGGTGATTTTATGACCCAGGTAAGAGTAGCTGTCCACATCAATGAGACGCGTGACGTCATCGAAGGGAATGTTACTTGTCCAAGATTTAATGTACATGCAGATAGTGTCAACAGTATAATATTCAATAAGCAATTTGTTATCTTCGCTCTCGTCAATTTAGAGCAGTTTTTGCAGCCCAATGGGATGGGGAGAAGCAAGGATCATGTCATCAGCATAACTTAGTGCATTCACTGCATTGCCATTAATATGATGCCCCACTCCAGCTGCGTTCAGATGGTTCTGGATGCTACCAATGAAGATACTAAAGAGAATTGGGGAGACTAAGCCTCCTTGTCGTATGTCGTTAGTCATGTCGAACTCCGATGACATTGCCGCTCCCCATTTCACAAAGCATTTATGAGATTGAAACAAATACTTTAGCTTCTCAACAATATAAGGAGATAATTGTTTCTCAGACATGTAATATTTAAGATGCCCTCAATCCTTGGATGCGAGAGACTAAATTAATACAAGTGGCTTGATCAATTTTGAGTCATTTTTCATCTAGTATTGGCTTTCAACTGCTGTTTTGAGGATCATTTATACGCATACTAGTTCTTTTCCCTAAATGTAACCGCCGATGATTGATAAGATTTAAGTTGGGAGACTGAGGGGACCAGTCCATTACCATTTAAATTTGTTGGAGTGTTTTGCTCAAGATGTTACTTCTGCCTGTCTATATAGAACATCTAAGGATGACAGCACGGCAAAGGATCAATGAAGAAAAGAAGAAAATTAAGAAGCAAATTAGAGAAGAGGGGATTCCGCACCGGCCTAGAGGCATTAGGCAAACGTAGAGGTTATTGCGTGAATTTTTCACGCACGGGTCCACTAGTACTGAAGAACTGCCTGTCTGTACCTTCCCTAACTATATGTGCTGACCACTGCCACTTCAGCCAGTTTAAGATCTCCAAACGCCAGATTCAGTCACGTGACAAAGCCATGTGTTTACTCGCCCAAGGAAGGCTTGCGCGTACTCCTCCCATTGAAGCTCCTTAACTAAGAATGACCGCCATCTCAACAAAATATATATATATATATATATATATATATATATTGATATTCGTTTAGAATAGAGGACGTCTTGGTAATTCTCATTCCATGATGTTAAATAAGAACTTCTTCAAGACAATATTTTTAATGTGCCCAAGCTTTCGGCATGAATTTGCTTCAACCGTCACCAGGGGAAAGATGCATATCAGTTTGGAGCTATATACAAGGACAAGTATCCATGCTACACATTAGAATGATGGAAAAATGAAAGAAGTATTATTCAAAATAATTTCAGCAATCGATGAGTAGAGGAAGCAGCTGCTGAGGGACTTCTAGGTGTCTGTTTATTTTCTTTGACTCTTGTACGCTATAGAAAGCTTCAACTACCTTACGAGTTTA
>LQNS02278170.1:35928154-35942989 GCA_001587735.2 Parhyale hawaiensis
AAAAAAACATAAAATTGCCTCTATTGAAAAATCTACATTTTCAGACTAAAAAAGAATAGAACTGCCTCAGTTTTCATGCTAGAATAAAAACAAAGACAGTTTTGAAATCCTTGAAAGATTTCCTACAACAATTACGTTTCGAAATTTTTGTTTTCTTTTTCGTTTTCTATTGACGTGAGATTTTAGATGGGTGACTGAAATAGTTCAGTCAATCATCTAAAATCTCACGTTGAATGATGTTGAATTACGTGGATGTGCAACTTTTGTGTGAGTGTGCACCCGACATAAGCGGGACAACAGGTTGGACGCTACCGAGCGATTTTCGCTGCGTCCTACAAAATCGCAGCAACAAATTTCTTAAAAATTGGCCCCAATGTGATCAGGTGGAAAATCATTAAACAGTATGGTAAAGACTAGAGGGCCCGCGCTGTCAAAAATGACAGCGAAGACTTTGTGATGACCTTCTTCATTACCTCATCCCAGGAGATTATGTTTTTGTGGTGTTTGTCTGGCCATTTGTCTGTCTGTTTTGTTTTTGTCTGTGACCAAGATTACTCAAAACGTTATGAACAAATATTTACAAAGATTGATAGGCACGATAACAGTAACAGATGATTAACTTTGGTGAAAATCAGTTCATCTGTTTGTTTATTTGTTTGTTTGTCAGTAATTTTTTAGTACCATAACTCAAAAAGTTATAGACGGATTTTCATGAAATTTACATGAGTTGTTAGGTATATTACGAAGAGCAAATGAACAAATTTTTGTAATGATTTGTCGGTTCTTTCGTTTGTTTGTCGCTGTGTGTGATTTCATGCTTGTTAGCACAATAACTCAAGAAGTTATGGATCGGTCTGTATGAAATTTACAGGCATTGTCAGTTATGCTAAAAGACATAAATATTTAAATTTTAGCGATGTAGCGATGATCGGGTGGTCCGTTTGTGTGTTGAACTTAGGTATGTTTATCATAGCTATTGTTTGTTAGCAGTGTAACGGGAGAGGGCTACATCGCCAAACTCACGCGTATATTTTTGTTTTCTTCCTAGAAGCACGTCTACAGTCGGCGCACTATCCAAGCTATGTCGATAAGGTTCAATCAAGGAAAACTTGAAGACAACTATATTTATATTAATGAAACATGACAGAAGCAACAAAAACAAAATCTTAATTCTCTTAAACCTCAGGAGCTCACAAAAGTTTTGAGTTTATTAAGGAATGCAACGAAACGCTAGGGTCGGTATTAGGAATAAGACAGTCGCAATACCTTACAACACTTACCCTGCACATCAAGAAGCATTGTCCCATCATTGTCATCCCGTGTCACCAATGAGCCAGGCCGCATTTAGGCCGCTTGGAGAAACTGTCTAAAGACTGCCATGAACTCATAATGCCATCTCCGGTCAAATTTTATGCAGTTTCGGCACTTTATTCCAATAAAATTGAATTTCATGCTAATAAAAACAAATCCATAAGAAAATATAAGCTGGGGATGCAAACTGAAAACTAAGTTAACGTTTTAAGGAAAAAGAGTATTTATCTGAATTTTTGCAAAGTAAAATCGATGATCCAACGGACACCTCCATGCGCCCCTCGCGCTTATATACGTGACCATCAAGAAAAACTATTGCCAACCGCAGGGTCGGAGATACAGTTCGGGAGACTTGTGGTACCATATTTAGAGGAAGACGTCCTGCGCTCCTACAGCAGCATAACTCTAAAAGTTATGCACGGATTTTCAATAAAATTACAGAAACTTTTAATATTATGAAAAGGCACAAATGATTAGATTTTGGTGCTGATACAACGAAAATCATGGTTTCAGAACGAGTTTGAATTTTCGTAACCGTTGCGTTGCTTGGCATGAAAAAAAAATTGTTGCTTTTGCACGCCGTTCAGCAACGGTCAAGCTAAGAGTTTCGATTTGGCATCATGGATGCGGTAGGATATCATATAAATGCAATAGTGTTTGCTTAGCGAAAGTTGTTTCGTCCGAAATTCGTCGACGATCGAATTAAAGTTGGAAGAACAGCCGATACAACTAAATTATCTGTGAGAAAAACCGAGCATCAAGATGCATAAGAGTGCTAATGGAAGTTTCAGATATCTTCAGACTTGCGACGTCAACTTCGGCAATGCAAGAAATTCATTCAGACATATGGTCACCCTATAGGCACTTCGTCAAAGATTCGATGCGATGTATTGAGAAGATCAGACAAAGCCTTTGATATTTTCATTGTTTGAATGTCGCTGATTAGTATACGTTTGTCATCAACTGCAACCTGGTCAATTTTCTAGCAATCTATTTTCATTGAATTGACAGAATGACCACGGTCTCCAGCCTGGCCTAATTTCGGCCTTACTGTTTTGTTAAAGCGTGACAGAAAATGGAGAAATATATAAACAGATAACTACGCATCGGTTTTTATTATATCGTAGATACATAGTATTTAACTGTTAGTGTACATATGTTTATTAGTCCATTTTCTGTGAAGTTTCAGGAAAACAGGCAAAAATTATGTCGGATTGAAAACTCTGGCAATGCTGTCACGTTCTGTTCAAAACCGATTGGTGGAAAATAGACCATGTTGAAGTTAATGGCAAATACTGTATATGATTCTCTATTTACTGTACTTTAACAACTCTGATAATTATGTTTGCTTGGTTGCCACCGTACGCACAATCTAATCTTCGCTATTGCTAGACTGCCCGTGACCCATTAGGTCACTTAACCCTACAAAGGGACACCCCTATATATAGCGAGGAGTTATAACGGGAGAGGTGAGGTGCAATGTACCTCAGCCTAAGGATTTGCTAATAAATTCATTATTTATTGGTATTTCGGATCATAAATCAACAGGCATACTCTTCAAACATTCATACATGAGTTGAGATATAATTAGATCTATCAATTCAATCATAAATGATAATAAAACACCATAAAATGAACGTTTCTATGAGAACGCTAGAAAGCTTACAATCATATACATTTTGTACGATAACAGTGGCAGTTTGCTCACCAATGCAGGCAGTGTGCCAGTGTTCGGGAACTGTGGGGCACCTGCTGTATTGCAGGGACTGTACTGTCTACGTACGCAGAACAATCAATGTACAACGAGTGTATACTATAATATCCATGCAATGATACAGTATATAATGGACTGCGACTGCACTGATGTAGCCTCATTTAGCTAGGGTGTCATATTTATTATAGATAATGTGCATAAAGCTTCGTAGTCCATCAGTAATTATAACCCTGGGATGAAGTTACATGCCACTACACAGAATAAACAGACGTTGACACGTACGGGGCTGCCGGCCGTAAGAATGCAGGGTGCAGTGCACTATCTCGCAGGTCGCCCTTTAGAGGGACCATTTATCATAATAAAAACCTATGGTATTTTCACTTATGTATGATATATTTACTTAAATTTTTTTACAAAACATGAAAAGTGCCATTTTATGAAAAGTCACAAGTTTCCAGCAACTCAACTGAAATTTGAAAACAATAAATATGCAAATTTCTACAGGGTGAGGTGCAATGCACCTCAGGTCTCCCTTTGTAGGGTTAAAGCCTATTCCAAATAATATCATCATTATCTTCTGCTCGTTTCATGGACTTGGAGTAGATTATGTCAGATTTTTAAAGTACCAAAGTAGAGAGAGACGAATATTTTTTTTTTTTTCAAATACAAGTACTGCCTACAATTTATTTCAATTGATCAATAATATAGCTCTGTATATAGCCCCGGTTGGTCGATATAACATGCAACACGTAGGTGTCCAATAGACTTCTGCTTAAAGTTCGACCAAAGCGAGTTACTGTAAAAGGGATAGCAGGAGCTCCGAAACAGCTGGCATATGACCTCTTCCGAGCAGTTACTAAAGTTTCTGATTAGCATCTTGCCATTGCGTGAAGCTTTCGAGTGTCTTTCTCTATATCCTTGTTATTACCATTGGTGACTAACTGTACATGCAGACAGTTTTATAATTCCACTCCCGCCCTGCACGTGGCGTAAGAGACAACCAACGTGGGCTGTTGGAACCCACATGCAAGGAAATGCGTATGACAGACAGATGAGCTCCATGGAGCCAACGACAGCCAGAGAGGAGATCACCTGGCTGTTGACATAGCCGTGTGTCCGGCATACCACAGTCAGCTCCTCTCCCTACCTCTCGATGGCACAGTCGAACTCTTCTTTCTTCGCTCTTCTCTTCATCGTTTCCCCTTTTTTTTCCTCTTCTGTCCTAATACCGTGCTGCGTGTGGCAGCGCCATGGGAGGTTGGTTGTCCACCGTGACTGTCATCCCCCATAACCTGCCGAACCTGGGGGTTGTATAAGCCTTGCTCGGTATGCAGCTCTGCCGAGTGGACCGTAGCCCTCCATTTGCAGTGACGATCTTATCTCTGAGCTTAACGACTTGACTGAGTCTATTTTGGAGAGGTATGTCCCGCAGAGGACTATTCATGTTAGGTCTCGGAACAAACCCTGGTTTAACGACAAGTGTCGGTTAGCTTTGAAGCTAAACAAGTGGATTATCGGGCTTGGCAGCGTTCGCGTGACTCCTCGCTCCGGCAGACCAATGGGATCGTAGGGCTGAAGCTAAGCAAGAGAGGGCACAGCATCGTCAGAGATAAGGTTCCAGTGAGTCTCTACTGAGCATCGACCATCCACATCGTTGGTGGAGTGAGCTAAAGGGTTCAGTTTTTGCTGCTGAACCTTCGTTGCCTCCCCTTGTTGGTCTCGGTGGTGGTATCATTGATGATCCTTTGGCTAAGGCGGAACTCTTGTCGGCTCACTTTGACGGGAAGCAGAGCAGAGATGTGTTGTCATTGCCTCATGGATGTCACCCTGAACATCGTTCAACGACTTTGGCGTTCAGTTCTGATAATATCAGGGTGCTGCATGGGGGTCTTGATCCTTATGGTGGTGAGAACCCGGTGGGTATGTTTCCTCTGTTTTATAACCTTGCTTGCATTCTCGCCCCTTAGCTTGGAGTGATCTTCCGGCGCCTGATACAGTTAGGAAACTTTCCCCGTTGCTGGCCTTACTGGGAATGTTCCTCCTATTCCCAAGGGTCCAGTGTCGCTCCATGTCACCAATTACCGATCTATTACGCTGACGCTAATTTTGTCGAAGGTGTTCGAGAAATTAGTCGCTTCGAAGCTTGGACGTTTTGCTTAGGCTACCTATGGTTTGCTGCATGCTAATCTGTTAAAGTACAGAACTGGTTTGGGTTCTCTTGACGCACTATTGCCGGTGTCACTCCATTTACAGTCTGCACTGGATTGTTGGTCTGAGGCACGCCTTATATAGTGCGACCTTGGCGCGGACTTTTGACAGGGTCAACCACAGGGGTCTATTGTGCAAGTTGGAGTATTTTTCTGTGGGTGACAGGGTTCTATCAATCATCCGTGAATTTGTTTCTGAGCGAATTTAGAGTGTGTCTGTTGACGGTTTTTTGAGTCTCTCAGTCGCAATAGAGTCTAGCATCCCTCAGGGCAGCGTACTTAGCCCGCTACTGTTCGTGCTGTATACTGGTGACATGCACTCTTCGCTAAAGAACACGATGATCAACAATGCTGACGATTCCACTTTGTTAGAAGTGATACCTGCCCCCAGCATGCGTAATGATGTCGCCCAGTCTCTGAACAGGAATCTGTCGCGCATTGGTGCACGGTGATCGGCCTGGAGTATGTAGATGAATGCCAATAGGACCAAGTCTATGATTGTCTGTCAGTCTGTGACACTTTTATCGCAGCATCCACATCTGAAGATAGATGACACTTGCTTCAGGCGTCTAGCTTCTTGGAGATTCTCGGTGTTGTCATTGATAAGAATCTTTCTCTTGAATCGCATATTAGACGACTGGTTTCACGTGCTTCCAGTAAGATTGGGCTCCTGTGTAAGGTTCATTCTGTGTTTGGTGACAGTGAGGTTGTCCGTAGGTGCTTTTATGCTTTCTTGCTGTCTGCGTTGAAGTATTGAACACCGGTCTGGGCTTCAGCTGCTGACAGTCACTCGCTTCTGCTGGACCGACTTGTAAGTTCAGCCAGCAGGCTGTGCGCCAGAAATGATCTGGTGAATCTGTCCCATAAGAGAGAGGTGGCCCGACTCTGTATGTTTTATAAGATTGAAAACAATGAAAGATATAGGTTGTATTCATTTGTCCCGGCCCTCAAGGTCTCAAGAAGGATTGCACTTGCTGCGATTGACGCTCACTCTTGCACTTTGGAGTGTGCCAGATGCAGGACTCGTCAGTTCAGTCGGTGCTTCGTGCCCTGGTCTGTTGGGGTTTGGAATTCGTTGCCGGCGTCGGCTTTCGGTCATGTTGGCCTGCGGGCGTTTAAGTAAGCTGTTAATGGCTTTTTGTTGGATTTTTCTTTAGCAGCGTTTTGGGCTTCCCAGGATTGCAAAATACTTCATTTGGGTTGTACTAGCTGTCCGCAGTGGCCCGGGTGTGAAGTTTTAATAACAGTTAGAGAGCACTCTGAGAGGGCATACCTCCGCCAAGCAAGTTAACGGTAACGAAAAATTCAAATTGGTTCTGGAACCATGATATTGTTTGCATCAACACCAAATTCCAATCACTTGTGCACTTTGATAGAATTAAAAATTCCTGTAATTTTCATGAAGATCCGTTCATAATTTTTTTGAGTTATGCTACTAACAAACATTATGACAAACATAAGTCAAACACACAAACAAATAAACCGATCATTACCAAAATTTAATCACTTAAATCTTCTAACGTTACTAACAACTCCTGTAAATATCATAAAGATCCATCCTTAACCTTGTGAGTTAATGTGCTAACAAGCATATAATCAAACACGAACAAACAATCAGATCATCCCGAAAATTTGGTTATTTACTCTTCATAATATACCTAACAACTAATGTAGATTTCATGAAGATGCGTTCATAACTTTTCGATATGGCCTTAAGAAAAATAGGCAGACAGACAAACAAATAGACAAATGAACGGATTTTCACCAAAAGTTAATCATCTGTTACTGTCAACATGTATAACGATCCCTGTAATTTCGTAAGGATCTGTTCTTAACTTTTTGAGTAATCTTGGTGACAAACAAACGGACAGACACAATAACAGACAAACAGAATAACAGACAGACACGAGAAAAACATAACCTCCTCGGCATAGGTAATAATAATTATGCTGAATACACAATTTGCTTTCGTCATTTTTGCAAATAGAGAGTAGGGTTTGCAACTCACTGAAACGGGGACAAGCAAGGGCCATTAATATGACACCCCACTCCAGCTGCTTACCGATGGGTGTGGATGCTATCTATGAAGATACTAAAGAAATTGGGAAGAGTACGACTCCCTTTCGTAAGCCTTTAGTCATGTCAAACGCCGATGATATTGCCGCTCCCCATTTCACAAAGCATATCTGAGTTTGAAACTACTATTTTAGCTTCGTAAGGAGGTATTTTCTTCTCAAGCATATGTACAGTTAAATAGAGAGTAAGAGTGAACTCGGTCAAATGCAGCCTTACTATCCAGAAAGCATCAGAACATGGGAGATGCACTATCCATGAAATAATCTGTATCTCTATTCAAAATTTTTAGCACGTCTTAATTTTTATCCGAGACCGTTGGCAAGCTCTGCTAATTAGGAAGTATCTTCTTTTAAATGTCACTAGTAATCAACACAATTCGTGACGTTACATTTTTAGTTTTCATGTATCCGAAGAACGAGCGTCTCTGTTTAGGCAAGACCAGTGCTCTCGTCGGGCGATCATAGCCACTTCTCTATAGCGCCAGGACTTGAAAAATATGGAGGACCTGATGTCTACCATCGGCGTGGGGAGGTGGAACGTTCCGTACTTCATGGTGTCTTGCTTGAGTGAGTATTGCAGAAAATATCAAATTTCCTCTTCTGTTTAGTACAGTATTGTAGTGAGGAGCCGGATATGTTTCTGTGCTTCATGTACACTCTAATAGATGAATATAAAGTTGACAGATAATAAAATTTGACGTTTCGGGAATATTTCCCATCATCAGAAACTAGAACCTAGCAGCTATGAATTAAACAATTTATTTATTTTATTTCCTTTACAGGGGAGTATAGGTCTTATCGGGAATAAGTCTAAAACGCGAATAAACTAAGCTGCTTGGAGGAGCCGGATACCGGCTCCGTACAGTCAGCGAATGAGGGACTTACTATGAACAGCGTCAAGCGGTACAGCCGAAGTCATAATGTTATGGCTGGGCCTTGTTCAATAGATCTAGAGGAACTCTAATGTAGTGAGCTCGATTGGGTTAGAAAAGCCTCTGATAGAGAAGCCATTTTTGCTGAAGAGATGGTTGTTTTGCTCAGGATGCAGGCGGGGAGCTGAATCTGAGGGTTTTGCGAGTGGTAAACCGGTGTGAAGAGATACATCCTAATGTTTGTCAATACGGGCTTTGAAATGTTGTTCAGTGCTACCAATGTACGAGGCATTGCGACCTCAGCCATTGCAGCGATAGATAACACATGACGAAAGTGATGTGGGAGGTTTGTCTTTAAATTTAAAGTAGGACCCTACGGGGAAACTGTTTTTGTTTTTGTATAAAAATTTGAAGTTGATATGTGGGTAAGCTTCCGAGAGAAATGCTTTCAATGTGTCGTCCGTACTAACAGAGGCTTTGTTGTACTACGAAAGCGAATGAAAGAAGTCTAATTTACGGACAAAAGGGTTACTAATGCCGGGATCAAACAATTTGTCTAAAATCAATTTGCAGTAGTGGTCCAGATGATGGTACGGATTACCGTTATTTTTTTAAGAATGTTCGAAGGAAGTCGACTTCATTTGAGAACATAAGGTAGGAAGATGACAACTGGTATGCCCGAAATAGTAGTATTTTTATTGCATTAATTTTAATTTGATCGTAGCAATGACTGAAAAAACTTGTCCCGAGGCCCTGAAAACGTGGGTTTTCTGTCGATTCTGTGGTCAGTGTTGAGTCTTGATTAGTTACTAAAACATTTAGAAAAGCTCAAGAATTATTTGATTGGTTTTCGGCAGTGAATTTGATATTTGGATGTTTGCTATTCTAATATGCAGAGATAAATCTGAATCAGTTTGATTTTTTAATATAAAGAAGGTGTCATCTACGTAACGATTGTAGTGGATTGGTTTGAAGTCATTTGGGAAATTGTTGAGCCTGTGAGTTTCATGATGGCATAAGAAAATATTTGCTAACGAGGGACTGAGCGGGGACCCCATGGAAACTCCCTCCGTTTGCTTGTACTGTCTATTGCTAAACATGAAGAAGGAATCTTTAAGTACAAAACTAAGGAAAATACTGAAGGTAGGTTCGTCCAAATCGTGGAATAAGTCCGTGATGTCAAAAACTTAGTTACAAATAATATTAATAGTTTCGTATTCAAAAATAATGGTGAAAATGAGAGGTGATATCAAAGCTCGGTAAGTGGGCGTTGGGAGGTAGTTGAAGGTTTTTAATACGATCTCGAAATTCATATAAGTTACGCAAAGTATACTGATTAGTTGTTAAAGGCTCAAGTAATGGCACGAGGAATTTTGCAATAGCTGGGAGGGGTTTTATAGGCGACTAGAATTTGTCGCAAGGGGGTGCTAGCTTTGTGTACCTATGGAAGCCCGTATATGATTCTAGGGGAAGCACCAGAATTGTAAAGTGAACAGTAAATGGAATTAGTGTTGATGCCTTGGTCCAACAAGTTAAAAAAAATCTATGAATTTTGTCAAGAAATTTAAGCGTAAGTTTGATAGGATCGGTATGCGAGTCATAAACGGTGAATTTAGTTATATCGGCTAGGACGAAATTAATTTTTTTATTATACTGATTTCTATCTAGGATGACAACGCCTATTCCCTTGTCGGGCCTGCATGCGATGACGGAGATTTCTTTGTGAAAATGAGATAAAAGAGATAGATCAGACCTAGAAAACGCTTTATGTTAACTGTCTGTATGAGGTATAAATGCTATTACAAGTTTCTTGGATTTTGTTTTTACTTCGCCAAATGAAAACTTTGGGCACAGAGGCTGGGATTTCAGTCTGTTGGCTAAATCCTCAAAATCAATTAAATGCTTGTAATAATCCGGTCTGAATACGACTAGGCAGAATTCCAGGCCAAATGGCAATGAAAATTAGAGGCGTGGTTGAAGGACTACTTTTGAGTAATTGAAAATTACATTGTATGGATAACAGGAGGTTATGTTTGAAGATGCTCCTAGTGCATTTATCTTTCTTTTGTGGAAGGATTTAGTGCTATCGTTGAATTTATTTTTGTTGGTTTGTACAAAATCAACTAAGCTGAGTTAGTCGAGAAGTTAAAATGAATTTTTGATCGGACGTAAGTAGTGGTGGGCAGAATTTGTATGGTTTGTAATGTTGCTATGTTGAGTTTGAATTTCTAGGTCTAAGAGCTTCAGTTGCCATGATCTGTACAGTTGGCTATCCTGAAATGACTGACGGTACAAACGGAAACGGAGAAATTTTGGAGTGACTTAGTATGCCTTTTTGTATGAAAATTTGAAGTCGATATGTGGGTAAGCTCCAGAAAGGAATGCATTAGTAACCCTTGTCCGTAAATTAGACTTCTTTCACTCGTTTCCGTACTACAGCAAAGCCTCTGTTATTGCGGTAGACATATTGAAAGGAGTTCCCTCTGAAGCTTACCCACATATCAACTTCAAATTTTTATAGGAAAGCTCTTTCACCATAGGGTCCTATAATAAATTCAAAGACGAACCTCTCACACCACTTTTGTCAAATGCTATCTATTGCTTCAGCTGCTGAGGTTTCAATGCCTCGTACATTGGTAGCACTGGACAACATTTCAAAGCTCATATTGAGAAACATTTAGGTGTATCTAGTCGAACCAGTTTACCACTGGCAAAACCCTCATATTCAGCTCCCCGCTGGCCGCATGCTGAGCACAACAACCACCCCTTCAGTAAAAATGACTTCTCTATCATAGGCTTTTCTAACCCAATCGAGCTCAAAACATTAGAGATTCTTTTCATCCATGGAACAACACCGAGCCTAACATTATGGCTCCGGCTGTACCGCTTCACACTGTTTACAATTAGTCCCACATTCGCTGACTGTACGAGCGCCGGCATCCGGCCCCTAAAAGAAGCCTGGTTCATTCGCGTTCTAGACTTATGCCCGATAACACCTATACTCCCCTGTAAATGAAATAAAATAAATAGATTGTTTTTTTATTCATAGCCGTTAGGTTCTGGTTTCCGATGAAGTAAAATATTCCCGAAACGTTAAATTTTGTTGTCTGTAGACTTTATATATTTATTATGAGATAATTGCCTCAGTTTAATTTCTCTCTTAGAGATTAGCAAATACTCTTTTAACACTGCATGTGATCTGCTGATGATCGGCGATGCGTGGTGCCACATAGACATGAGACACACTATTCACAGTGTTTGGTATGGCGAGATCAATAATGGTGCTACTCATTTGTGTTACTCGTGTTGCTACATGCATCAACTGAAATAGCATTAGGAATTTCAATGTCTTTAATTGTTTCATTTGTAAAACGGTTGTGGGCTCGGTACTGAAGAAGCGAACAAGATTTGTGACGGTCAGTATATTGCTGCCGTATGTCACCGTGTGTAAAAGTGACATTAGTGTTGACAATTTTTTGATATGTACAACTCTCAAGTTGATAACACATCAGCGCATACATCAGCGCATAACTAATACATTATAGGCGCGCCGCTGTAAGACGATTTTGAGTCTCTGTGTCAGACGAACATAAAGAGTGGACTGAAACTTCCGATGTTTTCAAAAGCGCGGCATGTTCATTCCACTGAAGCAAAATTACAGCGAACAATGCAGCAACTGGTGAAGGTATGTAGTAGTCGGCGCACTCTGGTGACAGCCAATACGGTGAAGAAACTCTATTGATCATTGAATGTAAATGCCACGGACTTGCGTCCGAAACCTCTACTAATCCTCTAACTCTGCCGTCTTTGGAGTCTGATACTATTCTTGAATTTTCTCCCTCCTACGAGCTGTGGATTTGAACTCAAGCACGAGTGGGGCGTAAAATATAAAGTACAATAGTCTTATTATTTGTGTCACGAAGCTCGAAAAGTATACATGCGAATTTTCCCCGCTTTATTGTTGCATGCTCATTAGTCGCCTGGCAGTGGGACGAGTTGAAGCACAAAAACGCTGGTTCAGGCTAGTAGTTGCATTCGGGTCAACAGTTCAGGCTAGTTGTTGCATTCGCGTCAACAGTTACTGTCTTTTGTGATTTGATGGAGTGGCCGCAGAAATACCGCCTGAGTAGAAATCAAGATTTGTAAGTTAGGTAAATAATGCACTAAAACTGTCTAAAGAAACCCAACAGACATCGAAAAGAATATGTGTCAGGAAGTGTTCTCCAACGTCCAAGCCTTATTGTATTCGACCTGTACCTTAGGATGCAAGCGTTACAGCAACGGTACAGTGTATAGTTAATACTTAGCTAAATCACTCGCTGTAAAAACAGTGTACCATAAAAAACATTTGGCCCTATCTAAATTTAGTTAGGCTACTGTCCAAAGCTGAGACTCAAGTGCTCGGGCAGAGTGCTTCTCCTTTTTCAAAGAAAGCCAACTTATAATAAGTCGGCAGTATGTAATAAGCAGCGTTATAACCTTATTACCTCCGCCAAGGTTTGTATGTTTGTAAATTTATATAGTTATCTGTCTATCACCGAGATAACTCAATAAGTTGTGGACGGGTCTTGACGACATTTATGGGGATTGTTATGTATGTTTAGAGCAACAGATAACTAACTTCTGGTGAAGATTCCTTCAACAAGGGAGTGATAATAATAACAACGGGAGGACAAGACATCAGCTGATCGCAAAATCGTGACGTCACAGCCCGAGCGGCGCTCCGCTCTGTGACGTCATCGAGGACCACGCGCGCTCTAGGTTAGAAATAAAAGCACAGCTTTCTACCCAGTATGGCTGATATGAAACCCGATATTAACGTTAACAATGCAACGTATGTATGTAACGTTGTACTCAGTGATGGGCACCGTTACATGATATTGGAGGTCGTTACCGTTACTCGTTACTAGCATAAAATTACCGGGGCGTTACCGTTACTCGTTACAGTAACGACCGCTACTTCGTTACTCGTTACATCTGAGTCCTTTTTGTATAAATAACCTGAATACAATACAATACTTGCTACCTACCGTTATAAACTGAGGTCGGCATCTCCGATTATGGAACGATGCTACGATGGCAAATTCAATGGTACAATGGTCATCGCCATCGCGCTTACGCTGGAGAATGCAATACAATCGCTCCATCGCCATGGGAACGAAAAATCGCCAATTGTCACCAGCGATAGCCTACGATGAAATAACCATTGGCGATGGTCATCGTAGGGCGTCACATTCACACATTTTAAAAATACAATACAAAGATCTCAAACCACAAACATCGAATAAAAGTAGCATCTCATATAACTTTGGCCTGTGTGCGATTTTCGCACCAGTAATACTATTCCTACCTGATAAAAGGTGAGAAATGTAAGGCCCAGGTTATTAGGGTTAATTACAGCCTACAGCCTGCTTCCCAAAGGTTTATTATTTGCCTAGTTGCTTATATGTTCCAAATCTAATGCTAATGACCTTTCAAAACCCTAATAGTAATTTTGCATTGTTATATCTGGGGAAGGAATAAAATAAACGGTCAATTTTCCGAAGAGGTCAGTAACGATAGTTAGTATTTTCATTGACATATCTAGGTAAAATAATGCATTGTGGGACGTTTTTCATGAAAAACGTTTTTGCCGCAAATGATTAGTTTTCGAGAAATTTGACTTTAAAGTTCTCATTGTTTTTGTATCAGAAGAAATAAGATTCGCCATTACGACTAGCACAATATCGCTTCACGCTGTCTATTTTACATATGTATATTTTTCGTAGTATATTAGCAGAACCAGTCCTTGCTTGCCTAACCTTAATGAGTAAGAGCCACGTCGTAGCCGAAAAACTATTACGAGGCTTCATTTTTGATACCGCGCCACGGCCATAATGGCTCATCTTAAATGCTTTCACTCGAAACAATGGCAATTTTAAAGTCTACTACCTATAAAAGAAATTGCTATGAAAACGCTATTCTTGAGAAGTCGTAGAATGCTGTATCTTACCTAACCATGCCAACAAAAACTAACTATTACGTATTACATCACCAATACTGATAAAATTAACGTACAACGAAAGAAACAAACACCACCACTGCCGGCAGTACAATCTAATACTAAGAATGACCGTCGTGTGTTTATAAATATATTTATATGTTCGGTGTCACGCTCTTAACGAAAAAGATAGGCGAAATTTAGCCCAGGTTGAAGGGTCTCGTTGTCCTCTCAAGCTCCATCGAAAGTGATAGGCAGAAAATAGGCCGGGTTGCAGAAGATGGCAAACGTATCTTAAGCAGGGACAGTTGAAATTTCAACAATGAAGACATTGCAGGCTTAGTCTGATTTGTACGAGTATTAGCTTCTCCATGCATCGAATCTACGGCAAAGTATAGGGCGACCTTATGTCTGAATGCACTTCTTGCACTGCCGAAGCTGAAATCGTAGCACCGAAGATATCTGATGCTTCCGTTGGCACTCTCATGCTTCTTGATTCGTATTTTTTTCCCACGGATGATTTCGTTGCATGAGCTATGCTTCCCACTTTGATGCAATTGTCAACGAAACTGACGAAACATAAGTTTTCACGGGCAGTAGACAATTATTTCTTCTAGCTTACTGTTTTCCTCTGACGAAGCAGTATTCTCTTCATAGGTCGAAACTTGAGCACCTC
>LQNS02278170.1:36113120-36123644 GCA_001587735.2 Parhyale hawaiensis
AGTCTACAGCCGTATCACAGATACGCCAGCTTCCCGAACTGAATAAAGCTCGAATTTCCTTCTATCTATTAATGATGAAGAGCGTGACACAAAAGGTAAGTAGGTAGGTACGTACTTAACGTAGGTACTAGCGTATTAATGTATAGATTTTTGAAGAGCGTTACACACGAAGGAATTAACAAAGCTATTAATATTATAGATTTGTCGACGTAAGCTTAAAACATATAAACTTATTTGCTTGCTCTAAGGCCGCTGTGTTTACTTGTTGCCTATTTACATAATTCTGGCGTTTCCTTTATTTGTAATTGATTTTTTGAGCGGTGACTTGCGTAACCGTAACCCGTGTCGCAATCATCATTTGAGCTTTGATTGCGACACGAACTGACACTGGCTGGGTCACCGGTAACCCAGAAAGGCGGATTACAAAGCACCTCAGGGTCATTGCTATAAAACGCAACTATATGTTAGATGCATTTATCGAATACTTTTGCGTTAGCACTGTTGATATTTTTCTTAATAAGTGATTAAAAAAATTATGATTTTAGTATCCTTTTGAGAACTCACTATTTGCGTTGAAATGAAAACAAATAAGTGATGTCCTTTTAAGCTCCTATTATTGATCAGAATTTGAAATTCTTACAATAGCACGATGATTAAGTACTCATACATTTCACTGTATAGTTTGCGCACGAAAGAACGTCGAAAGATAGCAAAGGCACCACCTATCAGCTCCTCAGCAGATGAAACTCCACCTCATTGTATCGTGCTCGAAATGCTTCTTAGAGTCGATAGAGTTTTCTGTACTCACCTCATGATGGCTGATGTATACATGCTACAGCAATAAATTCTTCTGAAACAGATGTTTTCTTTTCCACAGGCAGGGGTCCCACAGCAGCAGTGGGCTCACACAGAGCTGCCCCACTCGCAGAGAACAAAATCTCAGCATGTCTGGACCAAGTGACCCCAAGGCTGACACATACTGGGGCTTTGTGTTGCCCGCTCGCCAGACATACAAACAGTGATCTGAAGCAACTTTTTTTAGCTGAAAAAATAAGTCTACAAGGACCACCTTTGTTAATTAACCTAAGCTAAAGCAATTAAACTACGGAGATAAGGTAAAAAAGCGGGCTTGGGCTCTACAGCCCATAGGTGCCGCTCACCGGGTATGGCAGGTTTGACCAGTTCGGAACAGAAGCGAATGAAGGGCGATGATAAATTACTGTATCCGTGTCAGACCATTCCTGAAGTTATGGGAGCTGAGAGGTACTTGCGATCCTTACCACACAGACTACCAGATACCTTAGGATAGTTGTCGTGCTCTACACATGATTAGCAACGTTTTTCTGGTCTGACAACACCTCTACGATAAAAATGCCATAATAATAGCAAAAGATATTCTAATTTGTCGCACTATTATTGTAATATCGAATCCTGAATGAAAAGTAATCATAGATGATAATAGATGACTTTATTTCAGGCACTGTACACTCGGAAGAGAATATTTATTGAAATTTGCTGAGTGGGGCAATAAGTGACACATTTTACTGCAGCTGACTGCTGAAACGCAGCCTTGATTCCTGCGGCCCAGCCCTGGTTTGCAGCCTTTGTAAGTTTTTGCCAGAACCGCAGCGGAAAAAATTGTCCCTCACGCCAAAAGTGTCTAGTAGCAAACCATCAATCACAAGCCTGCTCGTACAACGCATGTATTTGTATAGGAACTTCAAAAACCGCCGGAAATTTACAGAGCGCAGACATTGTTGCAGATATCGGCTCAGTTGTCGGCATAAGTGATGGATACGATGCAAGAAATTCTTTCAAAAAGTTTACACCCTACAAATGCAGTCGACGATTTCTTGTTTCGAGGCCTCTACAAAGCTAAAAAATTCACCCATGCTGTAACTTGTGTGTTTGCAGCGAGATAGGAACTGCGCCTGAACTTCACAATAGGTCAGAGAAAGTGCGTGTCGTGATTCACGTGGCGAAGTTCAGTTTGTGCAAGACGAAATTACAGGCGCACTTTTGGTGGTCCAGGACGGGACGAGTGGTGCACAGTTGCATGAGGAAGTGCAAAGAAAATAATAGCTGCCAACCCTCGGGTCACATCTGGCCAGTTACTGCTCAGAGGGAACGATGCTCTTGTGATAGCTTCATTATATTGCGTGATGTTCATGACCCCTGGGCCGTCACTGTCGACAACATTTCCAATTTCCTTAGTAAGAGCTCCTGAATATTCTGCTCAGTTGAATTTTCGTGTTATAGAAAGCAACCTTTTCAATTCTTGTTTAGCAACAGCATTTATGCTTTGTGCTTGCGAAACTGCCCAAGCTTTCCTGTTATATTCCGCAACAGAAGTAAATCTGGGTTGAAATAAATTAATATCTTGTCAAGTTATACCTAAACAACACCAGTCGTTGAACTCCGTTAATATTATTCCTTGGCATTTATGCTAAGGGTGGTCATATGGTAAATTAATTTTTATGTTTGGAGAGGCCACAGATATCGTATGGAAATAGTTTGTTTATATTTTACATTAACTAGTAACCTCCGGCAAGAAAGCTATGTTTTTGTCAAGTTTGTCTGAGTCTTTGTTTGTCCGTCACCGAGATAACTCAAAAAGTTATGAATGGATCTTTATGAAATGTACAGGCATTGTTAGGCATGTTAGAGATAACAGATGATTAACGTTTGGTGAAGATCTGTTCATTTTTTTGTCTGGCTGCCTCTTTTTGTTAGTACCCTAACTGAAAAAGTTATTGACGGATTTTTATGACTTATACATGAGCCGTTAGGTATATTACGAAGAGTAAATGACCGAATTTTTGTGAAGATCTGTGAGCCCGTTTTTTGTCTCTATGTTTCACTTTATATTTGTTAGCAGATTAGATCAAAAAGTTATGAATGGACCTTTATGAGATTTACAGGAATTGCAAGACGTGTTGGACGACATAAATGATCAAATTTTGGTGATGATCGGTTGGTCCGTTTGCGTGGTTTACTAATGTTTGTCAGCAACCTAAATCCAAAAGAGTTGTAAACGAATCTTCAAGAAAATTCAGAAACTGTTGTTACTATAATCAAGAGGCACAAATTATTAGATACAAAGAAAATCATAGTTTCAGAACCAATTTAAATTTTTCATTACTGTTGCCATGCAAGGCGGAGGTGTGGGCTCTCAGAGTGCTCTAGTTTTTCTTGTTTCCTTGATGAATATTATTGTTAGATCGTAACGTCACCCGTAGCTTGGGTCACCTCTGCATCATATGTACGTCGACGCCAATGCTAGATGTGCTGGAGCAGAAATTTAATTGAAGCAGCTGTTTGAGTTTGTATTCAGTGAAAAAGCCTCAGCAATTACAAATGTATATAATTTTTTTTCTTGAGATGGCATAAATGTCGATTT
Organism: Parhyale hawaiensis; assembly: GCA_001587735.2. Taxonomy (NCBI): domain Eukaryota; kingdom Metazoa; phylum Arthropoda; class Malacostraca; order Amphipoda; family Hyalidae; genus Parhyale; species Parhyale hawaiensis. The sequence continues at coordinate 36,116,521 of LQNS02278170.1, forward strand.
CGATTAGAAGCAGTTAAAGAAATTTTGATACCCGCGACATGCGTTTCGCTGTTCTCCAGCTCATCAGGTGGGAGGGTCAAAGTTGGTTAATTTAGTTCATGAAATCGTGTGAAATTTAGAGAGGTTACCGTAAGAAGGTATAGCTATGATATAATGTAACGATGATATGAGCCATCATCTGTCCAATATCCGTAATTAATAACCTTTTTTTTTGTAATTACGTAGCCTTTGGCAACTATATCGACCTTTGCCAATTATGAAGCTGTAGTATTAATTTTCCGATTTTGTGTATTTATACCTAAATATACAGTACAGTATATATGTATGTATTAACGAAACTTCAGTAAAAATATCTATCATAAAACTATCTTCTTCCATTAATTGCTCATATTTTCTATTGCTTCTGAAATCTGTTGGGAGTCATGACACCACCTGGTAAACTTAACTGTCTCAATGAACGCTTTGCTCACTTTATTTGGCTGTTAATTCATGACATGCATTTGCTTTATAAATGACGCACGTGCAGAATTTGCAGGCTCAAATTTCTGACAAGTGCAGCTGCGGGTAAAAACAATCACACTTCAATGGGCATCTGACTGTCGGATGACTGCACAGCAACCGTCATAAATTAAATAAAACGCCTGTACAGAGGCACATGTGAAAGCGTTTAATGGACGCTACAAATTGCATCAGGTACAAGACAGTTGTCGTGGCTAACAAGTATCCAGGGTAACAATGTTGCCGTTTCGTCGTGTGTTGCAATCAATAGACAGAATGAGCTGTGCCGGGAGCACGGTTGCAACCTATAGCCAGTAATCAGCTCCATTCGAATGCTNCCAGGTACAAGACAGTTGTCGTGGCTAACAAGTATCCAGGGTAACAATGTTGCCGTTTCGTCGTGTGTTGCAATCAATAGACAGAATGAGCTGTGCCGGGAGCACGGTTGCAACCTATAGCCAGTAATCAGCTCTATTCGAATGCTGTTCTTAGGATAAAAAATAGCGGCTTTCCCGAGAAATTTTATTCAATTCCTAGAACTAGTTCTGTACGTGTCACTTAATTCTCATGGCCTCAAATGGTTAAGAAATGCAACTATTAGAGCCTTCTATGCCAAATGTTGACTCTCAGCAAATTTCGATCCGTCTTGTCCCATTGCTACTGCATGATTTCGCCATCCCTTGTCAGCTAGACCCCAGGGAGCCCATACCTGAACCTGTGATGCTATTTTTATACGTTTACATGTCTTAATATTTAGTAATTGAGGTTTCTGGAGTAATTTCTATTAGGATTATTCTGGACATCAGGTTGCAGGGAAAGTCCTCGTAGATTTTCAAGCATGACCGAGTGAATCTTTGAGCTTAAAGTCGCTATTACACAAGTGTTTGAACCAAGCTTGGGCAGTGCCTTCGGTCCCGAAATCCACTAATAATTATTCCTATGACGAGTGGAGGTTTCTGCTGATTCGCCAAGTTTGAAGCTTTGTAGTAAAAGACTACGAACGAATCGTTTTAAAATTTTTACCTTGCTTCCTTAGAGTATGTAGACGCTGACAGTTAATCCTAATATGATATAACGCTTCGGGTATTCATTTTGAGTCCGCATCTCAACTATAGGTGTTAGATAGGCAAGGTTTCAGATTTCGTAATCAAGCGGTGTTTTCATGGAGATCGGTGACGAGGTTGAAGACGATGGCAAAAGTGAGATCCTTATTTCTTTATCTGAATGCATTTCTAGCTTGAAACAGTTCCTTAAATAGAAACAGTAAAGATATATGCAGCTTCTCTTATCGCGGCCATAGTAGTTATCTGATTCTTATTTTCTTGGAGATCCGTTCATAATTTTTTTAGTTATACTCCTAACAATCATTCTGACAAACATTGGTCAAACTCACTAACAGATCAACCGACCATCATGAAAGCTTAACCATTTATGTCTTTTAACATTACTAACAACCTCTGTAAATTTCATAAAGACCCATTCATAACTTTTTGAGTTATTATGCTGACAAGCATATAATTACATACAGCAACAAACTAACGAACAAACTACCAGATCATCACGACAATTTGGTCGTTTACTCTTCGTGATATACCTAACAACGCGTGTAAATTTTACAAAAATTAGACCATAACTTTTTGAGTCATGGCATTAGAAAAAGAGGCAGACAAACAAAGGAATAAGCAGATCTTCACCAATAAATTAGTCGTATGTTTCTCCTAACATACTTTACAATCCCTGTAAATTTCGTCAAAATCTGTCCATGACTTTTGAGTTAACCTGCTGACAGACAAACAAAGAAACATTCAAACGCAATAAAAACATAACCTCCTTGGGGAGGTAATTATTATTCTTTCAGCTGGCTGTCTTCTTTTGACGAAAAATTTTCGCTTCAGGAGCAGAAGGAACTTAGATGTACTGAAGCCTCATCTTTTGGTAGCTATGATGCGCGGTGGAGACATAATTTAATTCAGCAATGATTTGCTGCATGCCTATGCAGAAGTTTTTTTTTCCTCTTCTTTTAAAGTGGGTGACGATTGCGCTACTTAGTTGAATTGAAAGAGATAGCACTCATCTCTTATGACAATTTTAGTTGGCTTTTGTAGCAAATTCTCCAGAAGCATATTAGTATGGGAAGTATGTTAAATGTAGACGGGTCTTCAGAAAATCCTCGCTGTCATTTTCACAGCGCGGATACTCTAGAGATAATGATAAACGTGCACACACGTAAGCTCATCTCAAAGCCCTAAGAATGACCGTTGTGTGTTTATTTATTTATTATTTATTGATAGGATTCGTGTCACGCTCTTAACGAAATAGATACGCAAAAATTAGCTCTAGCCTTCCTGGTTTCATCATTGAATTCATCTGCTTGAAGACTGTGGTCATCCTGCTAAACTTCAAAGAAAACTAATAGGTAGGAAATATTCCAGGTTACAGATAATGGCACTCGAACGATTATCTGATTCCGGTCTTTCTTTGAAAACGTTGTAGTCCACTCAATGTAGATGCATACGGCTTCTCTAAACAATCTCTTCCATCGTATTGAATACTCTCTTCTGCGATTTCTTTCATCCAAACTTCAGCTCATACTCTTGTTTTGTTATTTTAGTAATTATCGAGGCAACTCGTAAGATATTCTTGAGGCCAGGAGGCGCGTAAAGACCACGATGATTTTTCGGCTTTGTCAACAGAGCAAGTTTTCTCTTGAGAAAAAAATTTTCTGAGTCCAAGTTATACAGTATGCCACCCTCGAGTATCTTGGATATAGAGCGCCTTATTTATTAGAAGCAATATTGACTTCGTGCAAAAAACACCGCTTATTTGCGTATCACCAAAAGAAAGCTTGGTTATCTTCAGCTTTGGTTACTTATCTGTACGGTTCTCTAATTCAAGTAGGCAGTTGCGCAGCATTTTACACAAGGAAGTTAATAAGAGCCTTACATGTATACAAAGGAGCTCAACCGTCTACCCTAAATAGTTGATAGCCAGCTAAATCATAAAGTGCATGTCCCGTCAACACGCGGCACTACCCAGACTGAAAGCTCCCTTCTATACATGTGGCTCTGCCTTAAAATCTTCGCGATGCTGCTACAGGCTACACAAGACGGGTCATCACAAATTCTTCGCCGTCATTATTGACAGCGCGGCCACTCTAGTACATGTATAAGATAAGCTTCTGCAATATGCACTTTTCAGGGAAAAATAGAAACTTATGACAAAGGCAAAAACTTTCCTTACAGTTAATTTCTATCTCACAGTGAAATATTTCATACCGATGATACTCTGCAGTGTGTACGACAAGTATGCGTGCAGCAATCTCGTATATCTTAAGCTGGAGCTTTGGTTTGACTATAGCAAGCTATCAGTTACCTAACACTAAATAAATCTCTCTGTGCCGAAATCATAAATAGAGATAGTTAACTAAAGCGGCCTGTTTTACCTGCTGCAGGAATATAACGTCTTCCCGGAAACAATTTTTATCTCAAAAGCCATTGTAATCTCATAGACACTTTATAATGTGCGCCACTCAACTGAGAGCCAACAGTGAGGGCCGCGCGGTGACTAGCTTACTACAGGTCACGCTCCTGCAGACCTCACGCCTCCTACAGCAGCTGGAGGCCCCGTGCGTGCAAAGGGCGAGGGCTCTCTGTTCTTATCTCCTACCGAACGTATTAGCGAGGCTCTCAGAACGCCCTTATTCCTACTTGTTTCAAATTATAGCTGCACTATTAAAGTAAAAATATTGACCTTGGGTCTTCTTCTATAAGTGTATGTACGAGCTCCAACTCGTGCAAAAAAATGGAAAGTTGCAATTGTTTTTCATTTGTAACGAGTGCGGAATTCATGCATGTCCAGAGTCAAACATTTACGGGGAAAGCATATTACTTGCTCAGAGTGTGTTCTTATGAAAAAATCACTACAATGTTGAACTTGAAGTAAATACAGCAGCAAGAGCTTTATCAAAATTGCATAAAACTTATGTCACAAATAAAAGATTTTACAGAAGTGGACGCTTGCTGGCACCTGCGACCAGCAACAAAATTAAAAGTAAACCCCAAGGTGTGCGCTGCGGCCCTTTCCTCTGTTGGCTGAACGTGGCCTCAAGTTAGTTCTCTTCTCGCCTGCGTTAAACAGTATTTATGGGACTATTTTTCAGCCAATATGGGCAGCGAAATTGGGCCTCCGAGACTTGACTGATACGAAACTTGAGACATGTGCACCAACTCGACGAGTTGATTGAAGTTCCCGGCGATGTCCCTGACTCAGATAACCGTGAGACTTGAAAGAACTCAACCTTACCTTGTAAAACGGATAGTCAGGTCGGCTCGACATAATCGTTTGCTTCTAAAACCTGCAACACGATTTTAAGTGAGGATGCCAAAGTTAGTCTCTGCCAAAAGCCCAGTCGAATGGACGACATCGGGGCTTAGGTCGATTTTTTTTGACGACCCAGTCGAATTACCCCCCGCTACTTACCTTCACTTCATGCGTGATGAACATTTGGTGGAACAGTCTCAAGAGAGCTAAGGCTAAGCACCTAGCCGAACAGATCTATAATAAACTAGGGCACTCTGAGAGCGCATATCTCCGAAAAGCAAGCCTGGGGGACTAAAAAAATTAAAATTGGTTCTGAAGCAATGACTTCTTTTGTAGCAACATTAAAATCTATTTGTGCCTTTTGACGATGAAGACAGCTTCTGGAGTTGCGTTGAAGACCCATTCTCAACTTTTCGAGTTATGCTGCTGACATGCAGTCTAACAAACATTAGCCAGACAAGCAAACCGATCATCACCAAAATTTATTCATTTATGTATACCAACATTACTAACAATTCCTGTAAATTCCAGAAAAACTTGTAGAAAACTTTTTATTTATTTTACTAACAAGCATAAAATCAAACACACAGACAAATAAACAAACAAAGATAGACTGTCACGAAAATGTATTCATTTACTTCTCGTAATATACCCAACAACTCATGTAAATTACATAAAAATCCGTCCTCGACTTGCTGAGTTATGGCATTAGGAAAAATGAGGCACACAAACAATCAAACAAACGGATGAACGGATCTTCACCAAAAGTTAATCACGTGTTTCTCCTAACATACTTAATAATCCCTGTAACTTTCTTTGAAATCCGTTCATAGTTTTGTGAGTTGTCTTAGTGACAGACAGGCAAACAAACCAACACACTCGAAGAAAACATAACCTCCTTGGTCGAGGTAATAATGATCATATTTTGTGTCTCGCATAAAGTGGATAGGTACATCCTACGAGGTTTGATTTTTGCCTAAATGTTAAATTTTATACGATCTTCTGTGTAAAAAACAGGAGAAACATTGAGGGCCGCGAGCCAGCTGGAGAATCCCTCGGCGCAAGGGTCCTGACGAACTCGTGTTGGTGTTGCTGGGACTTGAACCTTCGGCTCCCGTGCCTGCTACATAGTTTAGCTACTTGCTCAGTCGAAACTGAATTGACACTTGGTGATAGTTAGATTGTTAGTTTTCTGCATGCAAGCTCAATTATATTTAGTCCTTTCCATGCACTTTGTGCAAGGCTGGTTTATACTTAACGGCTGGTTAGTTACAATGTAGAATGAAATTTTCTCCTACTTCAGCTTGTGCAAATATAGGTAAAATGACAAGGACCTTTTAGTGTTTTGAATGTAAACTAAATGAGATTACTGTCACTTCGAAGATAGCCTATGTAAGTCAAAGAAAAAAAATAACGAATATTGCAAAGGCAGCTTGTAGATTTTACTAGAATTAGCAAACTTGTGGATCAGAAACATTAGAGCCTGTGGAGGCAGACGTGTAGTCTACCGGTGCAGGTTATGAACGTCACCTCTACTGCTACAGCTTTAGATAATCTTGTATATAATTTACCGACTAAATCCTCATAAATTTATTCCACTCACACAAATTTCTCTAAGCTGTTGCAGCTCAGTCTTGCACAAAGGTAACCATTTTCAGGAGTTCTTTCTAGCTCACATTAAGGATATCTGAAGCTGTTCAGTAAAATGCACGAGTCATGGATGGACGAAAGTAAGCAAGTAACCTGATTGAGATACTGAGCTACCAGAAGGGATGGCCTTAGTTTTGTACATCAGGGAGGTATTTTTCTGTAGTTACGTGTGAATAAATTGTGCTAGTAATAACTCCACGTGAAATTTACAACTCACTGTCAGGTAGTAACGTGTTTGAATTAGTGTCAACTGTCATCGATTTAATAGGAATTAAGGCCGCCATTGATGCAGCACCAGCAGTCCAAAAGAAAGACTCCTTCGTTGAGTAACCAGCCATTTTACGGGCACACCCATTTCAGAGATAAATGACTATAAACCACCTAAGCAAATAAAACATTTTTGATGAATTACATTCATTCAGGAAATTCCCGGAGTTTTTGTTCGAAGTGCCTTGTCTCTCTGTACTATAAGCCAGTTTTCGAGTACCACACTGGCTTATGGTACAGAGAGACAAGGAACCAACGGGTGGTACTCGAACACTGGCTTATAGTACAAGAGTGACGAGGCACCAACGGGTGGTACTCGAACACTGGCTTATAGTACAAGAGTGACGAGGCACCAACGGGTGGTACTCGAACACTGGCTTATAGTACAA
>LQNS02278170.1:36126333-36136436 GCA_001587735.2 Parhyale hawaiensis
CTACAGTCCATAAATGGCGGTTATACGGTACGTATATCCGGTCTCTAGTTATTGTAGCTTTTGCTATAATCGTGTAATTTAAGATTTTTTCTCAGCTGGGCGTTAAAGCTGTAAGTTCACATAACTGTTGTTTAGAGATTATTCAACAAGAATCGAGAGTCAATTCCCAATATCTTCGGTGCACAGGAGGCCGATGGGCCTACAGCCGCAAGTCCTAAAAGCTGTGTACAGGGCCAGGATCGCAGGGCGGAGAAGATGCTGCGAACAGGAGTGTGTGTGTGTAAGTGTGTGTGTGTGTGTGTGTGTGTGTGTGTGTGTCACTCAGGACTAATAATCGAATCAGTTCCGTCCTTTGTGTGGGGTAATTCACTAATGAAGATTATTCAACTGAGCATCATGAGCTGTGTAGCCGTGCATGACGGCCAGCAGCACTGCCCAGCCTCAGCATTGCCGTAGTGAGCCACAGGCGAGTGCCAGAACTGCGCCAGAACTTTGGCTTTCACGCAAGGGGACATTTTATAAGGACACAGAGGCAGAGCAGCGTCCTACAGTAATTTTGGCAGTAGTTGGAGGAGTTAGTGGCAATTTAGCCAACAGGTGCTGCAAAGTAGACGATGACTCACCAGAGTCTGCCTGGCAGACACACGCGTACAGTGGGTGACCTCTCCAGGCTGGGAGAGTGAAAGTGCGTTCGTACGTTCGCTGCCGTGGTGTACTATGAAGGAGAGATGGGCAGCACTGTACCAACGCACACAGCCGTAGGGGCTGGGCAACAGTTGGCTCTAGGCTCAGCAAACACCGCCAGCAGTGCAAAAGTAAAAGACTTGACCGACGAACTGGAGAGGGATAGCGAGAGATCTCAAGGCTGGAGAGTTTGCTCTCACCAGTGAATCAATGAAGAGTGCCGCAATGTTATTTGTACTGAACGAGCTACCTAGAATATTATTAAAGAATCCGAGGAGCAGCGATATTCGTAAGCCCAGTCACAGATTACGTTATACAATTTCATTACGCTCGAACCTTCAAATAAAGTATTCGAGCGATCGTTTTAAGGAACCTGTGAACGGTCAATTCAGGGACAACGATAATAGCATACATCATATGGCACTTCCAGTTTTTCTTTTATTTCAATCAAAGCAGAAGTACTGCGGTTGCCTGCAGGGACTTGAAAGGCTGTCGAAGAAGAAGGCTGCGCTACTGAATCAAAAATAGTTTTTTCTGTTTTCTTATTGGTGTAAATTTAGTTCTCTTGATCAAGTTTCAATGCTGCTTCTTAAATATTTCACGAGTACAGTTCCAAAGCTCTACAGGTGCATATAGAACTGATTGTTAATATTGATAATGCCAGTCAGCTGCTCAGGTCGCACCCCACACCTAAACTGTTCAGTGTTATCTGACACAGGCGGCCCGACTCACACCGGGCAGTTGCAGGACTTAGCTTTGGATCGGCCACTTATCGCTGATCCAAGCACAGCTTCGCTGCTTATGGGCACCAGAAGGTGATCACTGCAGCTTTCTCTTGGCTGTGTTAAAAGTCGCTGTGTTGTTAAATGCGCTGGAGCTGCAGTGAGTCGAAGACGAGAGGATAGCAGGCCTGGATCTGCCCAGCGCAGTCCAGCAGAGGCGCCTACACGCGCTGGAATTATCAACACTGGACGTGCACCGCCTGGCAGATTTAAATTCCAAGGCAGATATTCGTGCGGTGCAGCCACAGCCCGTCGGGGCGAGCATACTTCTGTACATAATCTTCCTGCCGTCTGTGGGTAAGATAATACAATAGCCTGTGTCGCCGTGTGCTGATCATGTTCAGTGAAGCGCAGCTCATGCTCAACTAACTGAGATACAGCTCTGTGTACCCCTGACCGGTAGTACTCAAATAAGTGAGGTACAGTTCGGTGTGCTCCTGGGCCTGGCAGGTCATAGTCAGCTGGGGCACAGCTCTCTATACCAGTGATAAGTCATGTTCAGCTAACTGATGTACAGCTCTGTGTATCTGTGATAGGTCATGCTCAGCTGAGGCAGTACTCAGTGTACCACTGACAGAGTGTGTCAGACAAATTGCTGTAGAGCTCCACGTATCGCAAGTCATATCGACACACAGACGTGTAAGTACAACCCCATGTGTCAACCTCGGATCATGCGCCATTGAGGTGGTTAGCGCCATGCAATAATCACAAGCATAAACATTGCAGAAGTTTCATCACAAATTGACTATCCTCATATTAGATTGCCCAGTACACTAACACAAAGACACCATACTTGACGGCTAACTCAAGTCAGGACTGTATCAAGTGAGTCCTGAGGCCTATTTATGCAATCCGCGATAACCTACTTGCTTATTACTTTAGGGATCTCAACTAAAATCCAGCATATTCTCTGACGATGTAAGGAACCTGTTTATTAATGCGAAAGAGATTCAACATGGGTCATCAGTGGACGATGATAACTGATTTTGAAAATGATCTTGAAATCAATATAGCTTCCAGATATTTGTAAATTTTATGTTTAAGTGACAAATGTAGGCATGTGTAGTGCATTAATGGACAGTAACGGTGAATTTATCTCATTCGACAAGTGGGGTGCAGATAGGGATACCGAAAGAGTAGTGGCCCGAATATTCAAGCGGAGAGAGCAACATTAGGAAGTAAATAGCTTCAGAAATTCGGTTAATATAACTTTAAAGTAAATTATACTCAATTTCTGTTTCTTTTGATCTTACGTACTGAAATATTGACGTTTCTCCCGGTATCTATCCGTATGATGCCCTATGCTTTAGACGTTGAGACACCCAATGAGGCAGTTTGTCTCTGGTAGTAGCCAACTGTGCTCGCCACTACATCGATATGAAGTTTTTTAATGCGATAAATTTAAGTGTCTTCCTTACTTAATTTAGTTTTTAATGTTATTTTAAGTTTAATCCGTCGTCAAATTCACGAGAAAATCATTGAGCTTCATGGAAGTAGGAAGGGTCTTTCAAATAGTGATGTTGAGTACGTTTTGCGTAACCTATGACACTTTTGACACCAAGTTATTGTTTTGCTCTGCCTATGAACGATTTACCAGTGTGCGTCATCAACAGGCAATGATAATTTAAGGCTCAATAAAGATCATATGTATACTAGTGGACCCGTGCGGGAAAAACTTCACACAGAAATCGACATGAGTGCTTAATATAGGCCGGTGGGGAATCTTCTCTGACTTGCTGCTTCCTCATTTACCACTCACGCACTCACGCCTATCAGCAGCTCTTTTTCTCTTCTGTAACCTTTCTGCTTCAAGTCTTTCATGACACTGTGTCGCATAGACACCTTATCCCTCTCCATTGGTAGTACGCCATAGTTTTTGAGACTGTAGTGGTATCGTTCTTCTTTTACGTTCCCTATCCGGCTTTTTTCTTCTTTCAATTGCATCTTCCATAGTGAGAGGGAGAAGTAAAATTTTCAGTAAGACACTACTATACAGTCCTCCAAACTAACATATCTGCTGGATGAAGTGCTGAAATTCTGGCCTATGAAGCGAAAACTTCTCAGTCCAAAAAATACAGCAAGCTAGGAGAAATAATTGTCTACTACCACATAAAAACTCATCACTGCTCGAGTGCTTCTTTGATCATTTACTGAACTAACACGATTTAACCCGAGAGAAAAAAGTTATAGAGTATAATCAGACTTCTGAACCTGCAAATATCATTGTTTCGATTTCAAGAAGTGCTTTAAGCAAAAAGTGCATTCAGATGAAGGGATAAGTATCCCACATCTGCCATCTTCTGCAGCCTGGTCATCGATCTCCATGAAAACTTAAATTAATAACAAAATTTGCAACCTGGCCTATTTTACACCTATTTCCTTAAGAAGACTACACGAAATAAATACACAAAGCGTTTTGTTAAACTAGAGTAGATTACGGAGCATTCTTTTATAAAAGTCGGTGAACTTTGTTATCTTGTTTGTGTACACCGTCTTCGCTTTAAGATAAGAAAAAGTTTGAGCGTTGAAGATTTCCTATGACTGTATCCGTAATGCAGAAGATGAAGCTGAACTTAGCTGCATGAGCGTGCACGGTAAATTTGAAGGTGGTACTGGACATAAAATTGGATTACATCACATGCATATAAGCTCCCCGGACAAAAAGTTAGTCACCTGTTGCTAATAAGGAATAGGACCTCCACAAGCGCAGGTAACAGCAGCATTTCTGTGCCCAGATTTATTAAGCTACGTACAATGTTGTAAGTCGCTAGTTTAGCTTGTATCTCGAATTACTGTATATTGTAACTCAGGCCAGATTTATCAAGCTACTTGCGTATGTAAGTCATTTCTCTAGTACCTCCAAAAAATAGAGGAGACCAGCTAGAGAATCTTGTAAAGTATGTTTTATCTTGGGACCTTGGGAAAACTTGTAAGTGGTTACAGCACTCGCGTCTCAACGTGAAAACTAAACAAAACGCTGATACAATCCACCTGCAGATCGGCTGTTCGTTGAATGGACGATGCAAACCTACACCATTGGTTGTTCCCCTAAAGAAGACGTAAAGCGACAGTTTATTGGTTGTAGTTTTGCTCTGTAACTTCCAATAACAAGGCAGATAGAATACTGCCCTGTAGCGCCGTTGTAGGGTAGCTGCACCCGTGAAAATTTCACGGTCTGGCGGGGCCTTTCATGTTAAAAACCTCTGGAAATTATGCGGTAATGAACTAACATTATCAAGTTTTATAGTACACTAAACCCGTCACCTTTGGGATCGTTATCACCATTTTTTTCTTTCACGAAAGTCAAGTGTTATTTTGCTGGTCATAGACAACGCGCTATTTGTCCCCGTTCTTTCCTGGCCGTGTGGGTCACCATCGCCAGCTCCTTTGCTTTGAAAGCTATATTCAACGCTGCCTATGCGCAAGGGAAATGTATATGTGACGTATTTTCCAATTGTGTTGTCAGTATCACCTTTAAAATTGACGTGCACGTTCATACAGCCGAGCTCGACTTCATCCTCCGTGTCATGGATACAACCGAACTATGTTATATCTAATTTCCTTCTATCTGCAACTGATGAAGAGCGTAACACACGAAGGAACGTAAGAAAAACTCCATTAATATTATACATAGTAGTAAATCTGGGCCTTAGAAGGCATTGAGTCTATAACATTTCTAATGAATACTTAATCTATTTTTACCTACCATCGATCAATTCCTTAAATCTGCCAAAGTACGTGGAGGATCGTTTCGGTACCTAACTTATCTTTCCGCTCAAGATGGTATCAAAATTTTCGATGGGATTCATGTCTGGAGACTTTCTGGCTATTCTAGGTGCCTTACATAGCCAGAATCGTTTTCATACCAATGCATGACCGATCTAGCCCGATATATAAGGCAATTATCATGTTTGAAGATTGGTAAAGTAGCAATTCGATCCTCACGCAAATATTGTGCAAACGGCACAACTTGGTGGTTTAACAAATCTATGAAGCTTTCCTGATTCAGTTTGATGGTTACTTCAACCAAAGGGCCCACTTCCAAGTAATTGAAACGGCCCCAGGACATGACAGACCCACTTCCTGCTTATATCGTCCCTTGTACAGGCTTTATTGAAGACTTCATGTGGTCTTCGGTGAACATAGAGGCAAAAACATCATTCATCTGACAAAATGACACATTCCAGTCCTCGACAGTCCAGTGTGCATGTGCTCTGACCCATTTCAGGCGAGCAGTTTTCTGGGCTGCTGTTAACATTGCTCGCTTACGAGCTAGATGATTCCATATATTCATTACATGGAGTTCTCTACGAAGAGCCCGGTCAGAAATGGCAGAAGGCCAGTAATTGACGTTCTGCAAGAATTCCATCCTTGATGCGAAGAGATTTCGGTGAAAAAGTCATGAAATGCGGCGGCGGTCCCAATTAGTTAGTAATTTCTTTGGGACCGATATTACCCCTAGCATTGCCCTTTGTACCCAATTTTTTCAGTGTTTGAAGACTCGCAAAACTGAACGGCATGAAACACCAGCAAACTCAGCTACTTCATTTACACGATGTCCCAGAGATCGATCAAAAGCAATAACTCCTTTTTACCATTCAGTGGCATCTTGCTTTTTTCTCATGGTTCGAGAGCAGATCAGGAGCACGTCTATATCCGGGCAGCTGAGAAGTGAAGACTGATGCCTCCAGAATGATTCCACGTAACCTAAACTTCTATGGGATTCAAAATTCTACTATTATAATTGTTCGTGAAGGTCCTACACCATATTAGAAACAGGTGACTACTTTTTTTGTCCGGGAGCTTATGTTCTCCCCTTCCTGACGGGAGGATTGTAGAAAATTCCTTGGAGAAGCAAAGGAGCAGGTGATGGTTATCAGTACAGGTAGGAATGGACCGCTGAATAGCGTGTAGGTATGCTAAGTAACACCCGTTTTTCTTTTTTAAAGCAAGGACGATCGTGATGAAGAATCAAAGAGTCACGGGCTGTCTAGTAAAATAAAAAACTGAAAATACGACAACTTTCTATTAAATTATACCTAGTCCAGGTAATGTATGTTTTAACTGTAGTTTTAATGTAGTTTTAACTACATGAATTATAATGGGCATTGAACTCGCCATTCTGGAAGACAAAGTTAGCAATAAAATATCAGAAGTTGACAGAAGTAAAAGCAGATTTTCAGTTTCTCATCTTCTTAGCTTTTAAGCTTAATATACTCTTGCCCATTCATTGGTCTCAAGTAAATTTAATCGACACGTTTTAGTAAGCATTTACAAAATACAAACGGTAGAGGGTAATAAATATTCGTACTCCAGGAAATTGCTTACTGAAAAAAATCTAGGGAACCAAAAATGAAAACAGTGGTACAGTATTTGTATTTAAGTGTAATCAATTGATATATTGGCATATGTCAACGAAACAAAAAAGTCATAATGAGTTACATATATAAATTTCATAATATTTCACATATCTGGGGTTGAAAAATGTAATCGTACATAACGATTTTTTCATCTTAAAATTGATTTGACTGTTGAAGAACTCTCCAGAACCTACGTTCGAAGTCTAATATAGTCCGTCAACAGCTTTGGTGTCATTATTTCGTGCGACATCGTAGAAGAAGATTGTAATCATGGCAAACATTAAAGAGCCTACGAATTCTCTAAGAGAGTTGATTATTAAAGAATGGAAACCACGGAAAATTATAGAAAAACATCACACACTCGAAATACCGCTTACCACCATCGGGTCATTATCAATAGTTTCAAAACTTCGGAAACCGTCGAAAACCAACTTAGATCTGGCAGGCGGCGGAACATTTGCCCTAGAGCTTCAAGAAAAATGGCCTGGAAAGTATCTAAAATCCCATGCCTACTGGCAAAGAGCTTCAGGATAACTTGCTAAAAGGTGGAACAAGCGCTAGCCTTCGTTCAATAAGCCACGAGTTGCACCAAAAACCGCTTAAATTCTCGAACTCCTCTAAAAACTCCCCTGCTGTCGTAACGAAATAAAGAGGCTCGTCTGAAATTCGGTTCTTGGTCTTTTCGCTGAGGGTCAATTCGCCGTCGGTCATTTGGCCGTCGGTCAATTCACCGTCGGTTTTTACTCCGTTAGGACAATTCGCCGTGAGGGCATTTCGCCGGGATGTGCCGTAAATGACTAGATAATACATAAGTTATACCCAATAACGCCCAATCTAATATGCTATTATTATTACTAGGAAAACTTTCAGCTTCTGCCCCATATAGCAGGTCGTGCAACAAAACTTTTCATGAAAAGAAAGGGTGATAAAAAGAAATGGTAATATAATATGTGGAATAAAATTTAAAATACAGTAACTTAAAAATGCAATAATGCACATCATCGATTTTAGTCATTTACTAAACATGAAACATTGACGAAAAACATCCAACTAATGTATAATGAATAACAAATTCCAAATCTAGTTATTTACTAAAGAATATGAAAACCATTTATTGGAACTTAAAATATAATAATTTCCATAAAACTGGCACATCTTGCACATCTTGGTCACTTTGTAAGACATGACTGAGTTACTAAAATTACTAAAATTTCGTCAATCGACAGTCCACTTGAATGTCGTCAGTTAGGCTGCTATTACCACTTCTGTTCCTTCCTTTACATGGCTTTTAGATAGATTCTCTCTTTGGCTGTTGTTGCTTGGTTTTGTTCTTCTTATATTATGTTCCGAAACGATTGCGATATAGGCTACATAGTAAACATGTTTATACACGTAATGTGGTTCTCCTTTTTATTCTACGAATTGTTTCATTTTTTCGAGTACTTAAACATTGATATTAACTTTCATGCTCAATATACATTGAAAATTCTGTGCACAAGGTAAATTGAGTTTAAGTCGTCCGGATGGATCGCTCTCAAGGACTGTGCGGACAGCACAGACGCCAAACTCGCCATGTGCTATGAACGTTGGTGTACGGGCATCGGTGTACGTGCGGGCCGCGTTCAAGTTCGAGTGCTGTGCTGCTCGCAGTATCGCAGATTACTGAGATTAGGTTAGGTTAGGTAAGGTTGGATAAGGCCAGGTAAAGTTAGGTCAGGTAAGGTGAGGTTAGGTTACGTTAGGTAATGTTAGGTTATGTTAGATTAGGTAAGGCAAGGTTAGGTTAGGTAGTGCTTATCGTAATACTTCTGGTGGCTGTGGCGCGGCAAGAAAGCTTACTTGAACGCAAGCATAGCGATGAACGCACACAGAGTGGTGATTTTGGCGCCAGCTTGCGGCCGGGCAATGCGAATCCTCTGCCGACCGACCCAGTGTTGACAATAACTTGGTCAATTATATATAAAATTTTGATCAAAACGTGTTCCTCTTCATTTTTGTTTAACACATTACAGTTATTTTTAGTCACTCGTTTATACCTTCGTAAATGATCAATATGAGCAATTTTGACGTGAGTTATGGTGTTTTAAGTTCCAGTGTCTGATAAATACCTTTTAAATAATTTTTTCCTCATATATGACGGGAATTGGAATTTTGTTAATGCATGTATCTTAAACTTTTTTCTATTATTTCATTTGAAATAATTGACTAAGCTCGGTGATTTTGTGCATCGTTGCATTTTAATTTACTGTATTTTAATTTTATTCCACAGTTTCTTTTTCTTCTCTTTCTTTTCCTGGGAAGTTTGCTGCACGACTTCCTATATGGGGCAGCAGCTGAAACTTTTCCTGGTAATAATACTAGCATATTTGATTGGACGTGGTTAGGTATTATTTATGTATTATCAAATATTTATGGTACATCACGGCAAAATGCCCTCACGGCGAATTGACCTAACGGCGAAAAGACCGACGGCGAATTGACTGACCGACGGCCAAATGACCAACGGCGAAAAGACCAACGGCGAAAAGATCTGTCAAGCTGAAATTCGTTCGTGAGCACAAGGACAAGCTTGAATCGTTCTAGGAAAACGTGTTGTGGTCGGATGAGACTAAAACAGAGCTACTTGGACGAAATTCAAAGAACCATGTGTGGAGGAAGGACGGAACAGCATTCGCACCAAAAAACACCATTCCAACTGTGAAATTTGGTGGTGGTAACGTTATGATTTGGGGACGCTTTCTTGGGACGCTCTTCTAAATGACTCAACTCAAAGTGATACAATGAACGAAATCTTTGAAAATGTTCTGTAGGAAAAGTGTGGGAAATACCTACCACCGGCTAGAAGGAAATGTCCTAAAAACCGCCACCATAAATTCCGCAAAAGCCCACTAAAGAAAAGAGCAAGATTGATCAAATGCCAAAAGTCATCGTGGGTATTACAGCGACAAACTGAATGCCGGCGAAAACTGGAAGAGATTGAACATAAACTTGTAAAATCTCATGATGAAGAGAAACAGGAAAAAGAACTGCAAGCTATCAAGAAGATAAAAGAAAACAGTAAGTACTTCTTCTCTTATGCATCGAATTACGCGTCTCTGAAAACAAAAATAGGACCGCTATTGGACGAAAATGGCTCAATGACTGATAATGATCAGGAGATGAGTGAAATACTGAGCCGTCAATACCAGAAAGTCTTTAGCAAAGAGACCATTAACCCTAATGTTCAAGTATTAGAAGTAACTGATAACTACCTAATGAATTTTGAATTCACACAATT
>LQNS02278170.1:36498307-36513130 GCA_001587735.2 Parhyale hawaiensis
AACGGATCTTCAAAAAAATTGAACAAGCTGTTATTAATATAAAAAGGCACAAATGATTAGATTTTGGAGTTTATGCAAAGAAAATTATGGTTTCAGAGCCAATTTGAATTTTTGCTACCATTTGCTCACTTGGCGGAGGTATGCGCTCTCAGAGTGCTCTAGTTATTATTACTATTATTATCGAGGGGATTTGACGACCCAAATTGGATCGGTTGAGCGATGTTGGGCTCTACACTCGGCGCCGGGTCGCATCCTGCGACCTAAGGCTCAGCGCAGTTTGCGAATGATGTGCGCTGTTCCGAGTAGAGCGCTCTTCTGGAGGGTCCCTGGGTGGAGATGGCCGCACTTGAGGTCTCAGAGGGCAGTCTTGAGATTCTTGAACATGGCCCCCAGAGCTCCGATGACCACTGGAACGACGTCGACCTTCATCTGCCACACTGTCTGGAGCTCGATGGCAAGGTCCTCGTACTTTTCTTTCTTCTCCGCTTATTATTATTATTATTATTATTAAAACTTCACGCCCGAGCTTCCACGGACAGGTAATACAACTCAAATGAAGCTTTCAGCTTTCTCATAAGTAGCTAGCACTAGCCCGACGCTGCTGTTCCGTGAAACCCTGAAAGTCAACAGCAGACCGGCTAGTGCGTCAACGGGCATACTATGCCTCCCTCTTCAACTGGTGCGCCCTCCTACAGGCATCATCAAACCAGGGCTGGTCGCCTGTCCTGAACGTTATGAAGCGGGAAGGGACATTGGCGCGCACCATGTCAGGAAAATCCCGATCCAAAGTAGACCCGGGATCAGGAGACTCTCTCACAACACCCCAAGATAGCGCAAGGATGGCACCAGAGACGGCCTCCCTATCCACTCTGGACTTCAAAAATATTTCACGCCGAACAGTGACTCTGGGGACCCGCTGACGAATTTGCAGCGTCGCAGAGAGGGCACCATGGTCCGATGAACCAATGGGATACGCCATTGACACTCCAACCAAATCAGTAACATCAGTCATCTGTAGGTCAAGAACACATCCCATCAAATGATTGAGACCGTAATCCTACTGCTCACAACCAGAGGCACTCGTGAATTCGAAGGCTGCATCGCCATGGCAGTTGGTCCTCCCAGAGCCTTTAGCGCGAGCTTGGCCTCATTCTTCAGATGTAATACCTGGACAGTTTCCCTGTCGCAACGCAAATGCATGATTAGCTGTGTGCTCGTCAAAGCTATAGACTTTAGGCACATTGCGTTATTCCAAATGCTACTATGATTGTTCCATACTCTTACTGCCTTGGGAGGTTGGCCTATGCTAATTAAGGTTTTGTCCTGGCGACGCTGTAAGAAACATCGGCAGTTTTGCTTGCAGCAGGTCCCAATATGTGCACGCGGAACTGCTTACTGGTGGCTCTGTGTCACCTCTTGTCTTGAGCATTTAATTATTGCGGCACGAGCGACAGCCACTGGGGCTGCGGTGTGTGCTCGCTCCACTTGCGCTGCCTTTCCTTCATGCTTTGCTGTTTGTGTCGACGACACCATTTGCTGTAGTGTGGTACACTGTAACACTCAGTTTACTGAACGAAGGCTGCTCAGTGATCTAAGCTGCTTGTTTTGTCACTGTAACCCTTGATCAGCTCTTCGTACAACAGCTCTCCGGTTAGCTATACATATTTCTTGCTTTTACGACCCAGTTATTCCTGCCTAGATTGTGTACCTTTCGATGAAGGCATATTTATTTGCTAGTCAACATCTGCGAATTCCCAGTCTTTAATTGGGGTTTTGCTCAGGGTTGGTAATAAAAGACCCACCCAATAACAATATAAATATACTCAACACTACACTACTAAATCATATACCGTATGCCATTATACTTGCTTGTACACTTCAAAACTATGTTCAGATGCCCTCTGTAGAATGTACTGGTGGGCCAAATTAGCTCAAAAATTAAAAAAAACTAATAAGTTTAAAGTTCAAACTAATCAAAGAAATATATTTATTAGTTAGAACCACAACTGTCAAGGCGTATTATTGGTGGACAGCCAGATTGTATCATTAGTAACCTAGGTAATTATCATGGTATAATACAAGTTTGAAACCTGAAGCTTCAATAAATGCAGTTGTTGCCTAAGTCCAAATTAGGCTACACAGATTGATGTGTTAGTGGGTCTTGCCGTAGTGAACACAATACTTACAGCTGCATTAAGTTTTTGCTACTAGCTAATAATGGAAGTCCCAATGTTAATTATAAAGTGTTTTAGTCTTGTGTATCTAAAGTTCTAAAAGTCAGCTCAAGGAATCCTTGAGAACATGCCAGATTTCATGTGGACATTCAAGTCTTGGGTAGTTTATACGCGTAATAACATACAGTAGTAGCTACTGGTAAGAACTTATTTGGCTCCTTCCTACTCATTAATCTTGACTGCCCACAACCTTAAGAGTTATTTTGTAAAATAATTTGTTGGTTAGCAAAGTAGTTCATGATTATATTTTTTTGTAACAGAAGACAAACTGCTGCTGCTCATTTTAACTTCATTTAAAGTAGTAGGTTGTATTTTTTTTACTTTCTTGAGCTCGCTGGTCAGGAGTCTAAATGGCGTAGCTAATGTTTCACCCTACTTTTGATAGCATTGCCTCAAACATGACTTGGCTTGCAAAGCGTTGCACTGCCCAAAAAATATTTTTTCCACCATAGCAAATACTGATTGCATAGATTGAGAAATGTTTAACAATTTAAATTTAGTCACGGTCAACGAGAATATTGGTCCCAAGAATGTGAAGTGTTTCGCCATTCACTCGCGTGTGCAGCAGCAGGCTTAAAGTGCTTCAGTCTAATTTTTTTGGGGAAATCGGTTTTGTGGCAGTTTTGGCTGCCCAGAATGAGAGGACTTAAGGAAAGGCTGTATTCTGTATAGGCAACTACAATGAATCAAATTTTGTGGCAGTTTTGGCTGCCCAATAGCTAAAAAAATGACTGCATGAAAGGCTATCTTTGAAACTTCCTTTTGATATTATTGTAGCTACATAATTAGGTACCTAGTTACTTAAATCTATACCAACAAATCATATAATGGTGTAGTGTTATAGATGAGCTGCAAGTAGGCCCTATTCCCTCTTAATGTCGTGGTTGATAATTAAGACTTGGAAGTATTGAAAGTGTCAACCATTATACTATGTAAAGGGTATTACAGAAGATAAGGTAGCAGTAATTTTAAGAGTAGAGTGAACAAGAGCGCCTTGTAGGAAAAAGCCTTACCTAGTAGAGAGGTTGAAAGGTTTGAGTCAGCAGTTTTGGCACTTTTCACATCTAGTTCAACCGACCTGACTAGCTACTAGAGTTTATAGTGATAGTTCAGTTCCTTCTAGCAAATATTTGGTGGAAGATAATGCATACAATTATATGTACAAACAAATATAGCTACACTTAGGATGACATTATCACCTCTCTCACTTCAATCACATGTTACAATCACCTTTCTCATCTTGTATGTGTGTGATAAATAGCATAATTCGATTCCTTGACAAGCAAAACGCAAATTCTTTCTTTTTCATAATATTTATATAAATTAGACAGAGCAGTGCCTACTTATTAAAATGTAAAGTAAATTTAGTTTGTTACTGAGACAAAACTTGCTGTGGGGTCACAAGTAGAAAGCAATACCGTAACTATCAAGACTGAAATATAATAGCAATAGCTATCTGGAGCTGCAGGATATTCACTAGCTACCTACTAATGGCTACTACGGTTGTCAAGTAAGTGAGGCAGCCTAAATAGCAAAGATATAATTTGCACTCACAAATATTGACATTTGTTCACATTGACTCGCCATAGAATTTGCCGAAGTTTAAACAACTACCTTATATTGTTTTTAAGAAGTGGTCACTTTGGCTAAATCTATTAACTCCATAGGTTTAAACGTGGCAGCTTTAACTAACACCCTGTATCTATATGCCATATGGCTTCCATTGTCTGTATTTTTCTGAAATTTTTGCGACAGCTTTAGCTCCCTGCAAAATATTTGAACTTGTTATTGATTTTCTGCACTTAGTTTCTGTTTTGCATCAGGCTAGACCAAGGAATACCGTATGAAGAAAACTGGTCAATATCAATGATGAACTAAATATTAACATTTATTAGTCAGTCATTAACTGTCCCCCATTTGAGATAGCGTACTAATATTTTATATCATAAATTGTTAACAGCATTCGATTTTCAATGAGTTGTTGGAGGAATAAGCTCTTTCAAAACAGTTGAATCGGTTCAGAACAATGAAAAAGCAGTATTTTTACCATGGGAAACATTTCCCCCATAAAACACGAAAAACAATAAAACCGAAAAAAGCAAAATAAAGTTGAAAACAATAAAGCCTAAAAAACCGTGGTTTTGCTACGACCCATAATTACTATCATCTTCCTGTTGTTGTTAGGTTGCATCCAAGAGAGTGGAGCTTCACTACCCTCTTTGACCGCATGGAGGAATTACGTTGAGGCATTTCATTCCTGCAAGCGCTTCAGGCCCGGTCGCGCTAGCAACAAACTCTCCATTCTCTGTGCGCTCATCACCGTGCGTGCGTTCAATTAAGCTTTATTACCGCGAAATAACCACCAGAAACACTACAATAAGCACTACCAATGCTAACCTAACCGTACCTTACCTAATGTAACCCAACCTAACCTTAACTAACGTTACCTAACCCTACTTTACCTAACTGTACTTAACCTAACCTTACCTTAATTAGCCTAACCTAATCTGCGATACAGCGAGCAGGCACAGCACACGAACTAGAACGCCGCCCGCACGCACACCGACGCCCGTACACAAACGTACATAGCCAATGGCGAGTTTGTTGCCAGTGCGCCCCGGTTCACGTTACCACCTAAGTGGAGCCGCGCTTTCGTCGGACCAAAGTCCTGAAGAGACCAAATATTGGTGGGTTCGAGTGAAGTGCAGCGAGTTGCACTGCACCACTTCTAGCTGCATTTGAAGGGATATTAGTACGACCCCGGTGCTGGCGGTTAATGCAGCAAGATGCGTACCGTTGCGGTTAAATTGTCTAGGAAAGTAACCGATAACTTAAGCAACAACCCAAAAAGTAACGTTTGCTCTAGCCCTTGAGAGTGGAGGCTTGTAACATAAGTTACAAGCCCATCAAGTTCCCAGTGCAGATCGAATCGAAAGAAAGAACTCGACTTCCAGCACCTTATCATAACGCCTCATGCTTGTGATGTTATGTTCGTTGGACGCGTCCTCATAACGTGTAACCTTGAGTTATTCAGCAGGTAGGTGTTGTGCGACGTGTCACAGATGTGGGGAACTTGTAATGGGGTATCTCTTCTGTGTAGATGATGGCTCAGTTCATGAGTACATTTTAAAATAACCTCTCTGTTTCTTTCTGCATAACCGTGTTTGTGTTCACCGCTACTTTTGCCAAAATCTCAATCTCTCGTTGGTCATGCGGAAAAGTGCGAGTACAACATGCAAGCCGCACCTGCAGCTTTCAAATTACGTTTTAGAAATGGCAGGGAAGTTCTACCATTGTCGCTGCAAATCTTGCGACTTGAGTCAAGTCACGGGCGTATACATCACTAAGCTATACCGTAGCGTATACGCCACTGGGCCAGGTAGGCCTCATTCGCTTCAAACTGACAGAGGCAACAAAGCAGTTCTTCATCTGATTCAAAGTTTCTACTGTTTTGGCTGAGTCACTCCTCAACAGGCTAAACTGTGCGAGCGATCCTGTGGGGCGTCGGTTGAGACAGCAACAGCGTTTGCAGCACGACGGAGTTTGTCTTCAAATTTGACACTTCTGCTACAATAGTTGGAGCGATACCAAAATCCGTGCTAGCCTCTCTCTGCTATCGTGCATCGGTACATTATCTCTAGATAAAATTTTTTGTACTCCAATTACTCGGGTAATGAAAATTTTAATGTCCGAACACTATTGAGCTTATGCTCCTGAGTAAGCACCTAAGTTCGATTCATGTTAGATATTATTCAATTTTTTGCAACCATGTCATTGTATTGATTTGTTCTTGACTTTATTACGCGTAATAAAGAACTGAAACAGATTTATATTAACTATGCCCTTAAACCCGTTCTTTTGGGCAGAAATATATTTATTAGCAGGACGTATTGTAGACCGTCTACTGCCAATTTGAGTTTCTACCTGTCGGTTCCAAGCTCTGAGACGCAGCCTGGCCATAAACATATTTACGCAACAACCATTGGTGGCTGCTCAAAGTGCATTTCTTATGCCCCTGGTGAGTTTTGCTTGATATAAATTAGAGTCGTTGCTGAAGAGTTAAGATCTAGTAGCTCCCTCCCTACTCCAACCTTCAGCTACAGTTTCTTCTTTATTATGTTACTGAACATCGGCCCAGGCCTCCAAGAGTAGTTAGTAGTTGTGTCGAGAGTTCGCTTACTACAGGGCTGAATCGCTAGGACTAGAATTTCATAAAGGTTGCATTCGCCTAGCTTGTGGCTCTTGTGAACATATATCAAGATACGTTAGTGTAATAGGAAGCCTTGCCGTAAAAGGAGCCCTTCAAACTAACTCTGTGGCCGGTTACAGCTCTGAAGAACTCAGAAACTTGATTGTGTAGGAACACGTTTCCGAAATAACAAGCGCATCTGTGAGGAATATTGGAAATGGCTTTGGAATTCATGGAGCACGTGAATACAGCTGAAATGTCGTATTGTTTCAAAAATTTGTTCGTCATGAAGTTAGTCGATTCTTGCAGATGCCTCAGTTGATTTGTTAATTTCTTTTACGTTTCCCATTCGGAAGATGGAAGACAGGACGTGGTGAGATTCTTCAGTTTATTAATTTATCAAAAATCATCGTGGAGAGAGGACAAAATAACGGCCATCAACAAAATAAAAAAGGCGTGGCATTTACACCACAGTGCGGTGTGGGATTGCCCCAAAATACACAACCTCTTCATATTTCAGCTCCACCCACGTGTACTCGTCTCCACTCAGAATTTTGTTCTCGGACGCGTTCTTTCTACAGAGATTCATCCTACTGAAAGTGTTTACAATCATTAATTAGTCCTCTGCTGTTGCGGCGATCTACGCGTTTTGAACGCTAGTGAAACCCTGTATTTTGAGAAAAGTGCAGGTTGCAACGTTTCTATCCGTCGTGAAGTGAGCCCTCAACTGGCTGTATGCAACCGAATTTTTAGCTACGCTGTGACAAAACATGAAACATAAAATCTTTGTCTTGTCAACAATGCAAATTCACTTGTTGAAAATACAACCTATCTGCCAAGGTGAATGTAGCCTTGTAAATCTTGGAAACGAACTTATTTGGAAATATTTTCTCTCTTAATTTTGATCGGAACCAATGGAAGATTCTATAGAATATTTTATGCGGACATTTACGAACCCGCAATTATCAATAGGACTCTTTCGCTATCTTCTTCAGGCTACATAAATCGCAGCCTGTCCGTGCCAATTTTACCCTGAAATACTTAGTGTAGAAATACTTGAAGTACGCGGCATGTGGTAGCTGCTATTTCTCGACGTGTTAGCTTTCAGCTCTCACATGCAGTGTTGGAATCAGGGACAACCTGCCTCCTACTTGTGGTGAGCGCGTCCGGCTGCTGCGCTGGCCACACCGTCTCGTGCGTGGGCCGATCGGTGGCCTCGTTCGGAGAGCTCGTACTACAGGTGTGGTGGTTGCGAGCGACAGTGTGACTTCGGTGTTATAGTGCACGTATCTCTTCGGAGGTCTTACAACCTCACAACGCTTCTATCATATGTACCACATGAAAAATCGATGAAAGTAACTGTACTTGTGGCAGTTGCGGTACGGCTTAGTTCTTCCTGTAGGCTGTAGCTACATTCCAAACTGCGTGATGCCGCAAAGAACTGCTTTAGATTAACCCAAGATGACCTAATCTCTTTGTGCCAACAATACAAACTCTGTGCTCCAAAACGGTCTACAATAGGGAACGTTCATGATGTTTATCACCCGCAAATAAAGTGAGAGAGGTGGTAATGTTTTCGTTGAAGATATAAGTATGCATATATTTTATCGCTTGGCATCCCTTGTGTCCTGGATTGAAAGTTAGTCACTTTGTCAGCGAAGCTGAGGCTATGCCCCTCATGTTAGGTTCTTCCATTAATTAAGTAAAGCTGTCATGATCGACACCTGTTAGGAGCTACAAAGTCCACTTGGGGACCAATGGGCACACACCAATATTTCCAGACAAATTATTTCCTATGAACTAATTTCCAATACAGAGAGTGTTGTATTCACTGTGCAATATAAATCTTGTACTTTCGACTTCGAGGACAACTCTCAGAGTGGTGAGCTTCTGTCACATCCTGATGTGTCGAATGACACAGTTCTCGTCACGACACAAGGGTTCTTCTCTCTGGGCTACTAACTCGTCATACCTTTGAATGGGTGCATTTTGGCAACAGTCGAGGGCCAGTAATACTAAACTACCGTCTTATAGATGGCTAGAAGTCAAGCAAGAGAAAAACTGAAGGATTACCAATCTTGTAGAAGACTGCTTTCGAATGAGGCTCATTGGTTCACGAGTTTACTCGTTAATTTCTAAATAGGTTGTATGGCAATCCCGTGCCAGGTTGTGGAGCGACTGCCGCGGCTCTTACTTGTTTCTGTAGGAGACTCAGTCACTTACGTCTGATTTTCCTCTGATTTGTGTCCTTCCAATGCACTGCAAAATCACATTTCGTCTTATACGCACTTCTTCAAGCCTGGAACCCGCATGGTGTAGGCGTTAGCCAGGTCATATTCAGGGATTGATCGCGTTCACGACAAGAAGGCTTCCCTCTTAAGTTCTTCCTGTTGCTTGTCTAATACTTTTTGATCAGGCGTGATATTCTCAAAATGATCTTTCTATTATCAGGCGCTGGTGAGCTTCCATAGTCGTCACGCTAGCCAGTGTGAGTGTGTTGCGCCTGGTCGCCCCAGCCCGCTGTTTCCAGTGTCAGCACTCGTTGTTGTTGTTGTTGTTGTTTCTTTCATCACGGGAAAAGTGTCCCGTCAACGCCATTTTTACTTCGCATCTCATTGCCCGCAATCGCCACATGCCGTTGGTCTTTCACGCACTCGTTGCGATTGTCTGCAAAATTCCTCTGTCTGCTGGAGCTGTCGACCATGTAGGCTTTGTCCTAGCAGTGGTCAGTGCAAAGCTTGTGATTTGTAATCAAAACAAGCGACTTCGCTCGAGTTCTGCATAATTTGTCAATAATGTTCAGTGTTGTGGATGCCAACGGCTCACGACATTGCTGTGTTCCAAGGATGCCCAAGTGTTGCCCCACTTTCTGTTGCTGAGTGTTCTTATTACCTCCGCCAAGGAGGTTATGTTTTCATCGTGTTTGTCTTTCTATTTGTCTGTCTGTCTGTCACCAAGATAACTCAAAAAGTTATGAACCGATTTCGATTAAATTTACAGGGATTGTTAGGTATGTTAGGAGAAACAGATGATTAACTTTTGGTAAAGATATATATGTCCATCCGTTTGTTTGTTTGTTTGTCTGCCTCATTTTTCTCGATGCCATAACTCAAAAAGTTGTGGATGGATTTTGATGAAATTGACATGAGCTGTTAGGTATATAACAAAGAGTATATGACCAGATTTTGGTAATGATCCGTTTGTTCGTTCGTTTGTCACTGTTTTTATTATTATGCTTGTTAGCACAATAACTCAAAAAATAATTAATGGATCTTTATGAATTTTATAAGGGTTGTTAGTTATGTTAAAAGACATGAATGATCAAATTTTGGTGCAGATCGGTTTGTTCGTTGGTATGTTTGACTTATGTTTGTCATAACGTTTGTTAACACTATAACTCAAAAAGTCATGAACGGATCTTCAAGAAAATTGAACAAGCTGTTATTAATATAAAAAGGCACAAATGATTAGATTTTGGAGTTAATACAAAGAAAATTGTGGATTCAGAACCAATTTGAATTTTTTCCTACCGTTGCCTCACTTGGCGGAGGTATGCGCTCTCAGAGTGCTCTAGTTTTCAAAGAAGTGACTAGTTGCGCATAATTGTAAATAGCTACATAGGAACACTGCAGCAACGTGATGAGGAAAAAATATTACTGCATGTTTCTCCGAAACCGGCTAATGTAACACGGGGTGTAGGTGTGTATCAGGCGATCTTCGAGCTGTACGGTAGATTGGACCGGAAAATTGAGACACCGTATAAGCTTATGCAGGGAGTTTAAACTATATACAGAAATGTTCCCCAATCTATAATATAATTCTGCTTGAGGCTCCATCCATCCGTAGGTCCGTCCACGTGTCTGTACGTTACGCTCTTCAGTATTAGATAGCGGGAAATCTTCTTTTTGCTCGCTCTTGAAAAAAAAAATTATCAGTCTTGAAGCAAACGCATGAAGTTCATTTCACACGTATCATACATACCGTACTAATTTTCACATCAAACGATATTCACTTTGCTGGTGTTTCACGATTATCCAACTATGAGAAAATTCGTAGCCATAATATGACGCAAAGCTAGTTGTTCAGGACTGCTTCATTCTAAAACATTATTAAAGTGAAAGTGTGATGTGTAAATAAATGAAGTATACGGACAGAAAAGGGGGGTTCGGCAACAAGAATCAATTATTGAAAAATAGGATGAGTCTGGTGTATATTGTAGTGAAGCTATCGCATAATATAGAACAGAAGAATAATGGGATACTATATGGAACAGCCACAGGTCGACCTATATAGAACTGAAATCATGAGATTCACCGATGAAAAAGGCAATGTTCAGAATGAGAAAGGCTAAGCAAAGGCGTATACATATAGAAGAAGAGCAATGAGAGTAGTACCTACCTCCGAAGAGTAAGACTGCTATAATTTTTTTTGCTGTTTTTATTCCTGTATCATGATGTACAAGTGCAAATCCTTTGCTGGTAGAACATACCGTATACGAGATCCACCGGCAATATCAGAGTGCCTTGATAGGTTGTATGAGGTGACGTGGTATAGACGGGCTACCTTAAGCCCGCTGCAAAAGTGTCGGAACACGGAAGCGCTTCACGTTCTTGGAACAGATGTTTCTGTGCGCGAGATAACGGCTTAATCAATGAACACATACCGATTTCAAATGCCAACCATTTACTATTGGAACACAATAGAAATTAAGAAAGATTCGAAACTGCGCAAGGGACCCTCGCTGTAACGGAATAGTTCCCGCCGGGGCTCGGAAATTAAGCAGTTCTCGAACACAATATTAGACAAGTCGAAGCTGCATCCCCGACGGCGTAATCAGAAGGGCAGGGAGAAACATTCTTGTGTGCAGCAGACTTGAGGTTAGGCGCACTCCTTCAAGATTAAGTGACGGATGGTGTGTATGGGTTTGGTTAGGTTGGAAGAGCTGCATCAGGTCAAACTAAAATGAGTTGTAGCCTATAACTTAGGATAGCTACGTCTTTTAGAGTGAGAACATTAACTAACCGTGGAATTTCCATGGGTCCCGCTAGTACCGTACTCATTAAATTCGATTATTGTTTACAGAAAACTTTAGGAACACATTGAAAATTTACAATTGATTGCTCAATAGCAGATATTTAGGTACATAAAGAATTGCGGTAATTCAATTGATGCGGCTTTTTCGTTTTTATCACTGCTGCAGCGACCACTTGCAACCTGGTACAGGAAACTATTAGATTCCAAAGCTGAGCCACGGGCACTGGATTGTTTATTAAACGGTGCTCCAGCGAAAGAAATTGAGGGGCCATAACTTTTATTTAGCACTGCATAACAATGTCCGTTGTAAGCATTTAAGATTATGTTCGTATAAGATGCCACATAAGTGAAGAATCGCTTATTTATATAGGCCTAAGCATTAACGGTTTAATGAACTAAACACAAGAAAACCAAATGGTAAGTTGAAAGTAAAGTACAGAAATTTCTATTTAAAAACTGAATTTACGAGGGAACGGCGACGAAGAAACGTGTTGCACTCTTCATAGGATTCAGTTCTGTTATCTTAAAAAAATATACAGAGGGTCTTAAGTCTATGATGCCCAAATCATGACTAACTTTGACAGCAGAGAAAACACTAAAGTTATTTATAGCGACGGGACTATTCCGCTGTGTGGTGAAAACTGTTGTAGCTGTTGCTTTTTATGTTACTCTATGAATGTCATGCTTACTACAACACCTGCAGACCTAGGTACCTACCGCCTGACTGTCTAGAGAGGCCATAGACGTTCCTCTCTTTCCTCTTCGGTTATGCGACAAGAGTGGGTGGCTGGTCGCTTATCAATTGGCAGACAAGAGTCAGCTGTTTGATTAGCATTTCCAGCGCCATGCTCAGGCAGGTACGCCACGCTTGTACTAACAGTAACGAACTTCAGGCGCCACAACCCCGACTTACCGAACTTCTGCGCCTGTGCCCCGCGTTAACAGATAACTGAGGCAAGGGAAGAGGCTTTCAAGGAACTCCAACTGGACGATTCATTTCCTGATGGCAAACCATTGGGTTCGATAAAGCAATGTAAACTTTTCTACTACTTTTGTTGAGCAGAAATACTAAATTGTAGACTTGATTATTATACTACGTTGAAAGTTACGCTATTGCTGTTGGCATTGACAGCTCTGTATAACCCGCGGTGGGAAGTTGTAACCTCATAACACAGCTGGAGAACAGCGATAGGACGAAGTTTTAATTAAGCTGCAACAGGCAAGGGGGATGGTTGCATGTACAGCAGCCAATAATCTATCTTCAAAAGCAAGTACATCCTCTTCTCTAAGC
This sequence comes from Parhyale hawaiensis, assembly GCA_001587735.2. NCBI lineage: Eukaryota > Metazoa > Arthropoda > Malacostraca > Amphipoda > Hyalidae > Parhyale > Parhyale hawaiensis. The sequence goes on from LQNS02278170.1 coordinate 36,511,056, forward strand.
TCCAAGGGAAAATATGCCTAATTTTCTTTCATCAAACCTCATCACAGCAAAATATCTTTCGTCCAATTTGTTGATCGTCAAAATAATTTGTGTCGAAATGAAATTAAGTCAAATTTTGCATCGTATACCGACGCAGCTATTGTCTAAAAAATTTCACCCAAAATTATATACCTATCGTACATATTTTAACTGGATAAATATCCCAGCTCCCTATTTTCCAACAATTATCCCTCACACAATAAATTCTCTTCTAACCAGTATGTTCGCCAATCTTAACTCATCTAATTGCCTTACATCAATTTTCTTTACCAATAATCGTAGATATATCAAAAATTCTTTGTTCTACCTAAATAATCATAGATACGGTACATCAAAAACTCTTTGCCCTACCATCCTTTACGCCGAAATATTTCACGTCTAATAATTTTGGGCATACTTATACTTTCTGCCATGAGAATACCGTACACTTTTCTATAGGCAACTCATTTTTTAGCCAAAAAATGTTGACACAAATCAGTCCTGCACAACTTTTTACTACCCCGAATTATAGGACACCAAACCTGTGTTGCCTCCATTCGCGCGACAGCTTAATGTTCTCACGCAAATCTGTTATAGCACAAACTTGTCTAGCGTCCAAATGCTCGTCTCACCCCCACTGCTACGGCGTTACCAGTCTCAACGCTATCCTGCTAGATAAGTTTTCGTTTCTTTTACACCAATCATACATGCCATTAGCCAATTTTACTCCGACGAATTATGGAATAGAAGTGCGATTCGCCTGTGAAAATTACGGCAGTGGAGCTAGATAAACAGCTCTTTACTGTACAATCCCGTAGTGATTTTATTCTAAGGTACACGCAACTGACATTAAATTGTTACAAAACTTACGATGATGATATACTCCCGATATGGCAACACTGCTGTACTAGCCGCGGGGGTACACCCCCATTTTTTGCTCCTAGATAATTTGAGGATTTTTTGGTTAGACGAAAACCCGAATTGCGGAAGAGAAAATGTACGGACTACATATTTGCGGAGAGGATGTTTGGAGCATGAATTTTTAACGATATTCTAATTAGGCGACATTTTTTTTATGGGAAACATCGCTAAAATAATTTGTCGTAGAAGTATTTGCTCAATGACGGTTGGCGATAAGTTGGTTTGGCGAAGCATATTTAGAGGATTTTTTAGTTTGAGGCTGAAATTTTGTGCTTAGTAAGTTTTGATGAGAAAAGTTTAGCGTACATTTTAGTCGACGAAAGATTTTTCGCCGTCTAAAAATTTGTTTAGGCAAATTTATTACCTATCAAATAGTTTGCAATTATTTTGGCTATAGTTTTGTTTGAGACGAAAATACATTTCAGAGTGGCAGAACTTTTATTCAGCGTGTGTTAGGAATTTTAAGATATTTCCTGTCATGCGCCATTTATTTAAATTATATATATAATTATTATGAAGAAATATAATGAAGACACGAATTAATATTGATCTAATTATTAGTGACACTAAGTTAATTGATTTAGACACGCAAATTTAACTGAACAATAGATTCAGGGATTAATTGACATACAATGCATGAAATGGCGCATAACAGGTCGTCCTAACACGTGAATGCAGATGTTACGATATATTTTTGCTCGATATTACTATTTTCAGGAGTGACAGCAATTTTTCTATGTCTTACAGACTTTACCAACAAAAATTGGCGGGTTGTACGGTATGAGGAATAGTAAGTTACGGTTAGATTTTTGGACGCTAGACAGTCAACCCAGGCTAGGTAACTCAGAGGCACTGCAGCGTTGTGTGCCGGCCGCCAGCTGCCTGCCATGCTGTAGCTGCAACAGGCAAGGTAATTTAGAGGCACTGCAGCGTTCTGTGCCGGCCGCTAGCTGCCTGCCATGCTGTAGCAGCAACAGGCAAGGTAATTTAGAGGCACTGTACCGTCCTGTGCCGGCCGCCAGCTGCCTGCCATGCTGTAGCTGCAACAGGCAAGGTAATTTAGAGGCACTGCAGCGTTCTGTGCCGGCCGCCAGCTGCCTGCCATGCTGTAGCAGCAACATGCAAGGTAATTTAGA
>LQNS02278170.1:36525561-36536382 GCA_001587735.2 Parhyale hawaiensis
TAGCACCTTGGTATTACAGTGGCAGACAGCAGATGATACAATAGCACCTTGGTATTACAGTGGCAGACAGCAGATGATACAATAGCACCTTGGTATTACAGTGGCAGACAGCAGAAGACTTCGGGGAGCGCCGTCGTATCAGAGCTCGCATGTACCGCCTCCGAGAGCTCCGGCTGAGGGAGATGGTGCAGAATGATGAGGAGTCCCTCGGCACCCTCACCACCGCTGAGGGAGAGCATGAGGAAGAAGAAGAACAGCTGCTGCGCACCACTCAGACGGGTCGCCCGACTGCTGTTCAGGTAAGAAGTTCTCTGGAAACTAACGTTTGGAACGGTCATCTGTCACATATTCAGTATCTTTAACTGCTGGAATGGTTGTTGATGCACCATCTCTCTCATATCCAGCATCTTTAGCTGCTTTTCCTCTGTAGACCCTCAGGGGGCATGTAATGGGCCATAGGGTTAAGTTCATCTGCTGTCACCCAGCCTGATTCTTGTGTTACAGGGAGTGGCTCCCCCAAGATGATCCGATAACTAGGCCTTCGTGACGTCTGTCTTTCGTGCCAACTTTACTTCCTTCTGCTTTCATGTTGCTACTGAGGAGTTTTTGATCTGTTCTTCTTTCCCGATTTACGTTTCCCAAGCGCGTTGATCCCTTGTGGGAACACCTTCGTGCATGGGTTTCGCGTTTCTATCGACGTATTATAAATTTATTTCCCCTCCTTCTTCCTCTGCTAGATCGCCTTAGTTATGGAAATGGAGGCGTAAACTATTCAATACTACAGTGCCCTATTCTATCAATAATGACCACGAAGAATTTGTGATGACATGTCTTTTGTTGATCATAATTTTCTTATTAACTTCCTTTTGTTGGATGCAATGCACCTGCCAACTTAAATTAGGGAACCGTACAGCTAAGCGTGCAAGGCTGACCAACACCAAGCTTTCTTTCGGTGATGCGCTAAAAAGCAATGTTTTTTGTCCGTAGTCAATATTGTTCTAATAAATACGGAGCTCTGTATCCAAGAAACTCGAGGGTGTCGTATAACTCGGACTCGGCAAATTTTTCCTGAGTTAAAACTTGTTCTGTTGGAAGAAGAACCAAAAATGGAGAAAAAAAACTTGCTGCCAAAAATTCATCGTGCTTTTTAGGCGCCTGCTGACCGCTGCAGAATATCTTGCCATTTGCGTCGGTAATTATGCAGCAAATAAGAGCATTAGTGCAAACTAATTGCTGCTGAAGTTTGGATGAAGGAAACCTCAGATGAGTGAGAGAGAGAGATTATTTAGAGATGCGACGTATGCATCTGTATCTAGTGGACTTCAACGTTGTCAAAGAAAGACCGGAATCAGATATAGGCCTACTATTCGAGTGCCTTCATCTGCAACCTGGAATATTTTTTACCTATAAGTTTTCAATGAAGCTTGGCAGGATGACCTCAGTCTTCAAGCAGGTGAATATACTGATGAAACCAAGAAGGCCAGAGCTAATTTCTGCGTGTTTCGTTAAGATCGTGACACGAAACATATAAATAAACATAGCCATTCGGGGCAAATAGCGATAAGGTCCTTTTGGGGGCAAAAGATAAGGTATTTTGACCTCAGGAGAGTTAGTATCACTATGGACAAGAAATGAGTGCAAAAACTCTTAGAGCATTTATTTGCGGTCATTTCAATGTTTGTATTGCTTTCTTTTCTTTGCCCCCAGAATGACCTTATCGCCACTTACCCCGAATGATTATATAGAGACTGTATAAACTCAAGACGGTCATTCTTAGTATTAGATTAGATAATAATGAATCCTCTGTAAAAGACAAAACATAATCATTTGTTCATATGTCGCACTAAATTAGATATAAAGAGTGAAAACAATAGTATTAAATTTAAAGATGAAATATGTACCGATGACTATTATTAGGTTTATCTCGTATTGCTATGAAAAACTAGAGCTCTCGCTGAAACTCACAGCACGCTGTGCATAACCTCCTTCAATGAAAGAAGGAGTAAAGTTCATATTTCAGCTATTACTGCTCGCAGGAGTAGGATAGAAAATTCACGGCCAGACTTGGGACATTTTTCAACCTTCGTATGCATGATAGGGTCCGAGGGCATCGAACAGAAATTTCTCTGGGACAGAGACACGTGCCATGTTGTCGCCCATACCATCTCGGTTTCGCTGTGAACAAAAGCTGTTCCACTCCCCTGTTAGGACACCCCTTTTTCGAGATGCCGATGCTCAATGAGTGCATGAATCTTTTTTTCGCTATGCCGAGAGTAACTTCATGCAATTGAACCGTACTGACTCAGTGCAGTAATATGTCACCCGTACGCAGTGCCGTGCCGCCTGTTCAGTTATCATAAGAGGAACAGCCGTATAATGTCAATCATGGGACTGTGTCAGCTAATTGTCTCATTGGCGTACATGCCATATCGCCATTGTGACCCTCAACCCTCTTGTTGTCCTGGCGCCATCCGTTTCATATATTGTGCGTGTGTAAATTATATCCAAGTTATTTCCAGATTATATAGATCAGTTTGAAAACCTTATATTTTCTTGATGTACGGTTGTCCTTATTCTACTGTCCCTCTTTGTAGCAATTTCAGTTGTGTTTACGTATTACACTCCGTTTTATTTCTATTCGAGCGTTTGTGCTTCACTTAACATTTTCGCCGATAATTCCATGCTCTTGAAGTAGCCTTTAGTGCATGCGAAAATGATACGTCTTAGAAAAATATCAGTTGTGACTAAGGCATAACCAATATTTTGGTACATGAGGTAGAGCCTGCAACGGAAAGTGTAACTTTAAAAAAATCCCATAAAGCACCTAAACATTGCTATACATCGTATGACTTACACATCCATAACGTTTGTGATTTGGAGCCACGTTACTTGTACAGCCATAGCTAAGTCGATGTAGTGGCCATCAGTTGGCTGAGCTTCAGTTACATACAGACTATTAATAGCTACTATATACTCTTGATTTGGCCTCTTCAATAACTGGTCCGTGTGCTTGACAGGTTCAGCTGACGTCTACTGGAGGCGCTGATGCTGAGGTGAGGAATCGTTGCAATTCTCATTATATACATAACTAGAGCACTCTGAAAGCGCATACCTCCGCCAAGCGAGGCAACGGTAGCAAAATATTCAAATTATCTCTGAAACCATAATTTTCTTTGTATAAACTCCAAAATTTAGTCATTTGTGCCTTTTGATAGTTATAACAGCTTGTGCAATTTTCTTGAAGATCCGTTCATAACTTTTTGAGTTATACAGTACTTATACTGTTAACAAACGTAATGACAAACATGAGTCAAACATACAAACGAACCGACCGATATGTACCAAAGTTTAATCATTTATGTTTTTCAACATTACTAACAACCCCTACAAATTTCTTAAAGACCTATTCATTATTTTTTGAGTTATTATGCTAACAAGCATAAAATTAAAAACAGTGACAAACGAACGAACAAAAGGATCATTACCAAAATTGGATCATTTACTCTTTGTTATATACCTAACAACTAATATTAATTTCATCGAAATCCATCTATAACTTTTTGAGTTATGGCATTGAGAAAAATGAGGCAGACAAACAAACAAACGGATGAACATATCTTCACCGAAAGTTACTCATCTGTTCCTCCTAACATACCTAACAATCCCTGTTAATTTCATCCAAATCGGTTCATAACTTTTTGAGTTATCTTGGTGACAGACAAAGAAACAGACAGACAGAGATACAAACACGACGAAAACATAACCTCCTTGGCGGAGGTAATAAGAGTTACAAAATGCTAGCCTTGACAATAACTGAGTCTCTGTTGCTAGGGTGCGGCAGCGCCCTGCAGCTCTCGGGCCCTGGGCGGGCTGGGCATGCACTGCCATGTGGCGTTATTCTCACCTCCATTGTGCTGCATTTGTGCATTGCAGAGCACTTCCGTTTTTGAATAAAGAATAACGTAGTAATGCAAGTTATTCAAACGTAGAAGTTTCACTCTCTCATGTGCTGTGGCAGTAGGTAAAATATAATAATTTATATCATTTTTTCTTAAATAGACGCCATACAGCATACTTACAATGTCCATATAATAACACCCCCCCCTCTCTCAGGGAGCATAGGTGGGCTGTAGACCATAGGGTAGGGTTAGTTAGGTTTGCCCCTATAAGTTATCGGGAGTCGCGCACCAGAACCCTCACCTTACATTACATTTTGCTAGGCCTTAGGGACATCGTTCTTTCGTGTTCACTACGCTGCCTTGTGTGCCTCTCATTGACTTCTACTGACTGCATTGGGATTTTTATTCTTCAGTTTCCCGACTTGTTGCCTTGCGACGTGTTTAGTGCTGCAGTTCCGTTTAGCTCGGCATGCTGCCACTACCCTCGTCCTGTCTATTTGAGGTGTTGTGTATAACAGTACAAGGAGGTCCTAAACTAACCTATTACCATACCCAACTACCTGTACCCTACATAGTGATAGTTTTGAAGCGGCACTACAGTATGGCTCGCTTTGCTTCATGCAATTTCTTGAGTTGCAAGTGTGTACATATATCAAGTACTTATGTCTAAAATTTTTGGGCTTATACAATAAAACTGTAGGAAACCCGGGGAGCCCACATATTGAGGACTAACTGCATGTCGGCGGTGGTCAAAATGTCAAGTAGGTCCTACGGCAGGTAAATGAAGCCCTAGTAAAACGTTTTCTCATCAGCGTAGACTACTATCTCGAAGGAGAAGCATTCTGCTCGTGGTGCTGTAAGGAATGTGTTTATCAACGAGATATACTAACAGCTTAATACTGGTGCACGGTCAGCAGAAATCATTGAATTGTAGGACACCAATGTAACCTAAATCCATCTACATGAACTTTGCTTCGTACTTATGACATGATCTGACGGGTGCGTGTTCCTCGCTGATACTGTGAAGAGACGCCCCTCCCCCCATCCAGACTTCAAAGGTTGTCTTGCCAAGCCTTCAGGACGCCGTTCTTGCGTTCCCACTTTACTTCCTTCCATTTCCATACTCCTACTGACAGCTATTATTTGTTATTCTGCTTCCCTGATTTGTTACGCCAATGCGCACTGATCTGTTGTACAGAAACACCCACGTGCATGCGTTCCACGTTTCTATCGGCATAACATATGTCCCTTGTTTCTTCCTCCATTTGACCTCCGTTCTAGGGCAAAACGGAGGCTTCAGTTCTGCAGTACAACAGTTCTTGCGAGTAAATACATTCCGTGCGGCACGATCAACAGTTTCTTTCTTGTTTGAGGTCGCTATGTCAATCAAAAATAAAAAAAATGTTATCGATGTTTCATCGGTCCGCTTGATGGCCCTATTGGCTATAAGAGCTGGCTGTGAAGACTGGTGTACGCTCTACAGTCCGCGAGTTTGCCTCTGTAGGCCTTCAGAAATCCGTGTCACTTTGTACGTCGGTATTTGCCTGTCCAACTCTATAGTAATTTGCTCTTGTCAGTCTCTCTGTCGGCTTTTGCTTGTCGATTTTTCCCTGTCCATGCCTGCGTCCATTTCTGCCTATCAATTAATATTCAACTTTACTTGGTTCTCTGTGTGTCTATTTCGAACTATTCGTCTGTGTGTCCATATCTGCCCGCCCATCTGTAGGCATTGCTACTTACCTAGCCATCTTTGTGTCCGCTCGTGTCCCACATGCCAGTGCTCGGTCCCAGCATCCGCACCACAACTTCAATACTGAGCCGTGCCGTCCCGTACCTGCGAGCCGTTGTTGTTGTTGTTGTTGTTGTCGGTGCTGACCAGCAGAGCGGGAACAGGTCGGTGGTGCGTGCCCAAGCGCCTGCCGGGTGTGTTCCTATCTCGTGCTTTTTTAATGGCTGTTTTCACGTACTTCAGTCCTGGTTTGTCATCTCACTTATTGGCTAATGCACAGAGCAGCGGCGCTCTACTCCACAGAGCAGAGGTATTGTGTAGTCTATGGCTAGGGCTATTGTGTTGATAGACCTCACTGTGGGTTCTCAAGGAAATAGCCATAACAGGGCCACGCATGGGTGCGCATGCTAATGTATTTGAGTTTTTCCTGTTTAGTGCCATGGCTCTCATTCCCATCATTGGTGTGCAGGCCGGTGTCAAGAAGCCAGGTCAGGAGCGCACAACTCGCTCTCAGCAAATTAAGGACCGCCTCAACACCGAGTCAGACTCCGATGGGCTGCTGAGCATCAACAAACAAGGCTACTCTATCCAGAACAATGCACTCTCTGGTGAGGGCTACTCATCTATTAAGAATAAGGAAACCCGTGACTCCGTGTCCCCGTCGCGCCTCCGCACCGCTACCGAAGTGGACATAGACTCGGAAGAAGAGCGGGAGCTCATGGCTCAGACAGAGAATGTGATCAAGGCTCTACAGAAAGCAGGCAAGACGGTGAAGGTTGTGAAGTCCGAGATCCCTGTTCGCAAGGAAATGAAGGCGCGCACCGACACCCGCAGCCCAAGTCCGAAGAAAGGATCCCCTACTCGGCCAAAAGTGGGCAAAATCACCGCCAACATGGACGCGTCTCTCACTCAAGAGTTTGATCGACTCAATACGTACTTGAAAAATGATACAGAGAGAAACCGCATCGTAATTGATGAAGATGAAGAAGAGATGGTTGACGAGTTCGGTAATAAGGTGCAAATGTTTGTTACCACAACGAAAGATAAAGATGGTAAAGAGTTCATTACTCGCCGTACTGCTCAGACCACGAAGGTTGTCGACAATATTGATGATATTGACGAAATTTTGATTGGTAACCCTGACCACGAAGTTCTAGAGAGAGATGTTACAGAAGAAGAGGATAAAGATGGAAGTAAAATTAAGGTCATTACGGAAACTCGACGTCGGCCCGACGGCGTCGAGTATACTACCAAGAACGTATTAAAAACTTCTAAGATATTTGACTATGACCACCCCGAGAATGTGAACTACTGTGACAGTGATCAGCTGATCTCTACTGCCGAGAGCGAAGAGACTGACGAGCAAGGCTGCACCATTCGCACGGTCACAGAGACCCGCAGGAAGTGTGATGGGTCCGAATACACCACCAAGAAAGTTTACAAGACTTCAAATGTATCTCGCGTCACTCCCTCGGACGACGACCAGATTATTGACACCAAGGAAACTGAAGAAAAAGATGAAGATGGCAACGTGACTCGTGTTGTGATCGAGACCCGCCGCACCCCTGCTGGTGAGGAGTACACTCACCGGCAAGTGTTCAGGTGCCGCCGCATGACGCTCACGGGTGTAGAGCTGCAGCAGGGTATGCCTATGATGGATAACGATGATGAAGTTTTGAGCAAGAAGGAAAAGAAAGAAAAGGATGAAAATGGAGCTGAAATTACTGTAGTTACCGAAACTCGCCGAAGGAAAGATGGAAGCAAGTACACTTTCGATTACATTCTTCGTAACTTCAAGGGTTCCAAGTCGCAGGTGAAAGCGATGCCAACGCGTCCTACGCGCAAAGGCGGCGCCTCCAACATCCAGGTTAGTGAAGATGATGAGCTGATCAAAGAGGAAGTAAAAGAAGAAGAACAAAGCGATGGCACTATTGTGAAGACCGTCATCGAACGGCGCCGCGCTAAGGACGGTACGGAGTACCTTCGGCAACGAGTCATGCGCATCCCGAAGATCACTGAGCCTGAGCTCACGGTGGGCACTGCCAATGATGAGGTCCTGGAGAACGATGTTGAAGAGAGAGAATATAACGGCACTCGCATCAAGTCGGTGACTGAACGGAGACGCAGCAGCCTAACTGGACTCCAATACACACTCAGGCGCATGTCCAAAACTTACCAGAAAACACGTCGCCCTTCCACCGTGCCGGGCGATGAGGTTCTGGACGAGAATGTTACTGAGGAAGAAGCGGATGATGGAACTATCATCAAAACTGTTATCCGTAGATATCAGCGTAGAGATGGAACTATATACACCACGCACAACGTCCACAAGTGTTTCTCAGCTCCCAGTCAGGTAACTCCTGACGATGATAATGATGGCGAACTCATCGACCAAACTATGGATCAGAAAGAAACAGATGATGGGTTCATTATTAAAACCGTTACAGAAACTTACCAGCGCGCTGACGGCATTCAGTACACTATTGAACGCTCCGAAAAGTCCGACAAGAACAGCACTTCCGTGCTGTATGCGAAGGATTACAACAACCAGCCTGTGGATTTCATTGGTCCTAATAAGGACGATGTTGTCATCAGTCAAGAAGTTGAGGAAACTCCTGACGATGAGGGACAGATCACTAAGACAATCACAGAAGAGCGACAGCGTACTAACGGCAGCAGGTACATCTCTAAGGTCACAATGACAATTATGCCGGCGCTGGTCCCTGAGCAGGAAACAAGCTACGTCATTATCAAGCCTGACGAGGGCGTTGAAGACTCTGCTTTGCTGCCGTCTATGGAGGACGAGCTTGTGTACACGAGGAAACGTCAGGACAAAGATGAAGAAGGCAATGCAATCGATGTAGTAATCGAAACCAGGAAGAGCAGAGTCACTGGTGAAATGTATAACATAACGAAGAGAGTTTTTTCCACCGACGTGTTAGTAACAGAGACAGGAGAAAAAGAAATCAAGCGCAAGCCACTTCCAGGGAAAGACAAGCAAAGCCCAACAAAGAGCAGTCCAGACCGACGCACACCAACTGGGACTGTGACAACAATGAAAAATAGGCTTGCGTCCAAGGAAACCAAAAGTCAGCAACCTAAAGAAAAAGAGAAACCGCGCCTCATTCGAGTTAATACTGCGGATCGCAGAAAACTTTTTGAGAATGTTCCTGATAAGTCGGCTTTGCAGTCAACGCCTAGAGATTCGCGCAGTCGTCCATCTGATGACAAGCCTGACACCCAACCTTCTTCTAAGCCAACCAGCCGAACCAGGCCAACTGACCGACTCTCTGGAAGAGGTAAGCCTGACGAACCGAAGAAACCTCTGGATGACAAGAGAGCGCCGTCTACTAGGAAAAGCCCCACTGAGACTCCCCAAAGCTTGTCCAGAAGACCTGTCACTGCAACCAAATCTTCACCACGTGAAAGTCCTACCGTGACTTCTCGGTCGCCCACTAAAGGCACCAAATCACCGATGAGCAGACCATCTCCGCGCGCGTCTCGCGACACTTCTCCCACCGGTGGTCGCTCGTGTTGTAACAGAGTGCCTTCAAGTTCCAAATTAGAGCCCTCAAGTCCCGCCAAGCGAACACCAGTAAAGCCATCATCTAAAGACAAAGTGGGGCCCAGGCAAAATGGAGATGCTCCTAACTCTCGCAACGGACCACAGGACTCGCCTCGCAGCAGGCCATCGAATATTTTTGATTCCCCGAAGCGATCTCCCACAAAGTCGTCAACTGCTAAGTCTTCAGCTGACAAGGGGCCTAAAGAACCAGTTGTATCTCTACCAGAAACTCCGCTAACCGAAGAAATGAAAACCTATCCTGCTGTTGCTCCAAGAGACGATGAACCAATCATCGAGGACGTATCTCTGGACCCTGACCTTCCTCAACATAAGATCCACAGACCGTCTATCATCCGCGAGCCTTCTGAGTACCTTGGCAGTGAAACTCTCAGTAAATTACCGGAAAGTGGCTCCTCTCCCACCGACTCTGGAACGGAAGACAAGAAGAAGGCCCGGCCGTACACAAGGAAGAACAGTACCAACATTATGGGACGCAAGTCACCGTCTCCTCAGCGTGACGCTCCATCCAGGCAGCCAGGTAAGGCTATGGATCCCAACGGAGTCTTTGGCTTGCCAGAAGCTGGCTCTTCTGCTAACACGAAGCGTTCTATATTTGATTGTAGTAGCCCTGACTCGACAAGCAAATCTGCAACTCCTTCCCATACTGAGCCTGAGGCTAAGGCCAAAAATTATCCAAATTATGAAGGACTAGAGCCCGTGAATGAGCCACTGATCGTCCCTAAGTATTTCCATCCTTTAGGTGGCAAAGATGAGGATGAGAAGCGCAAGAGACCCTCACTGGATGCGTCGTGCGACATGGCGTCTCCAAAGCTCATCATGCGCCTGACGTCTGTGGAGCGCGAGCAGAACGAGCGACCGCGCCCCCGCACTGACGGCGCCGGCCTGCCTGATACAAAGAGGTATGTGCACAGGGACTCCTGGTAGGGTGTAATTTAACTCAGTTTGCCTTTTTCCGATAAGTATTAACTACAACCACTTTGAATTACAACCTATAAGAATATTTTTTTTTCCTTTACTGTCTAATAATTCAGGGGAGCATAGGTGTTATCGGGAGGGAAGTCTAAAACGCAAATGATCAGAGCTGCGTGCAGGAGCTGGATGTCAGCTCCTGTGCAGTCGGCAGATTTGAGGCTAGGTCTGGACGGTTTGAAGCGGTACAGCTGAGGCCATAATGTTGAGGCTAGGTTTATTTCTATGAATATGGAGGGACTCTAATGTTGAAAGCTCGATGGGATTGAAATAGTCTATGATGGAGAAGTCATTCCTGCTGATGGGATGGTTGTTTTGCTCAGGATGTAGACGAGGGGCTGAATGTGAGGGTTTCGCAAGTGGTAAGCCGGTACGACTGGATCTTCTTTTTTTCATTCTTTTGTTCTCTCCACCCGCTGGGCTGGTTGCGTGGGGGTTTGTTAACCTCATGGAGTTTCTCCGTTCCTACGTCGCCAGCCTGGTGTGATTTAATAATAATAATAATAATGGTTTAGTAAATGGTGCGGATAACCGTTATTTTTTAAAAATGTTCGGAGAAAGTCAACTTCGTTTGAAAATGCAAGGTATGAGGAAGACAATGGTATACTCGAAATAGTAAAGTTTTTATTGGATTGATT
>LQNS02278170.1:36565642-36581433 GCA_001587735.2 Parhyale hawaiensis
CGAAATCTGGAAAACCTAAAGATACTGCACCAGCAAAACGCACTTACTGGATTACTGATGAATATGGCGTTAGGCGAGAAGTTACAAAAGAAACCAAGGAAGAAAATGTTGATAAGTATGGTCGTCGGCAAGCCAAAAATACCAAAAGTGACCCCAGTAAACCTGATACCAAAAAATCACCCCGGCCGGTTGCCGATAGCAAGCCTTCCACTGGTAATTCTGAACCTGACGATAAAATAACTCACTGGATTACGGATGAGTACGGCATACGTCGCCAAGTTACGAAAGATCATAAACAGTCGTACGCTGTTGACAAGTTTGGTCATCCTAAATTTAAAAGTGATGAATCACCGGAATGTAAACCTGAGAAACAGCCGAAACAGTCTGTTCCTCAAGAAAAGCCAGATAGCAAGGATGACTCGACTAAAGTAACGCACTGGATAACAGATGAATACGGAGTCAGGAGACGGGTAAACAAGGACGAAAATCTGAGTTATACTGTAGATAAATTCGGGCGTCGTCACTACACGGACGATAAAGGTTCACCAAAACCCGCTCGTGTTCCTGATCAAAGGAAGCCGTCTTCGAGCGAAAAGAAGACTCCGGCTAATAAGGAGCCACCTTCCTCTGCAACAAAACAGCCTGACAGCCAGGATCAACCTGCAGAAGATGGAACTACCACTTACTGGATTACTGATGAGTATGGAATTCGCAGAAAAGTAACGAAAGACTTTGAGGGTCTTGAGTATACAGTTGACCAATATGGTCATCGGCAGTACCAGCAAAAAGAAAAAAGCTTGGAACAACCAAAGTCACAATCAACATCCCTGATAGCCAGTGATCCTCGTAATACGTCTAACGACAAGCGCAGGTACTGGATTACTGATGAACACGGTGTTCGCCGAGAAGTGACTAGAAACACAAAAGAGGACTATTCCTCTGATAAGTCAAGTGTTCTTCGTAGTACAGTCGATCGTCAGGCGGATCAACGTGCCCCGCTTGGAAGTCCTTCAAAGACATCTACAGTAAACCAAACAAACACTGTCGACAAATGTTCTATTTTAAAAACTACTTCTCTGAAGAGTTCCAGTGATAGAAAGGATGTGAATAAAGTTTGGGTAACCGACTCTGACGGTGTACGGCGTGAAGTTATCAAGGAAGAAAAGTGGAATACAAAGAGCAGGCAAAAGCTTCCCGTTGACACACCGAGTCACAAGGTGACTTTCAAGGATGGTAGTGATGACGTTCGAGTCCTGCCTGTGATTGCCGATGATGCTGACTCCTTTTCTACTGATGACCGAATGGCGACCTCTTTAGTGGATGATTTCAAGTCTAGTGATGTCAGTGTCCGCGATTTTTATGACGTTGATAAATCTCATACTGATCAGTCACAAATTTCTAATTATTATCGAGATACTCAGTCGTCCTTAAAGAAGAAGTCGTATGACTACACGTCTGTGAAACAGAGCTATGAGACAACTGAGAAGAGCTACACAGCCGATTCCTCTGTCGAGTATGCGTACTTCCTCATTGATGACAAAGGTGTGAGGAGGCAAGTGACTAAGGATGTTTATGAGGCGTCTATTTAGATACGTACTCCGTTGTTATGTAATTACTGATAAGAGCCCGTCCTCGCTTATGTCTGGTTGATTTGCTCGCAAAACTGTATATTGCAGTGCCCCAATGCTATCGTGAGCTGCTCTGGAAGTCAACGTTACTGAACAGAAATGTACACTTACGGCTTCAGTATTATTGTGCAGCTATAAATTCTCTGATTTCTTCTCGAATATCTCGATTAGCGTAACCTTGCTGATGAACATTTCCTTAGTTCGAGGATGTTCAGTATTGTCCCTCTTTCGAAGAACTAACTATCAATTCATAGATATGTTGATGAAGCCACAGAATATGATTTTCCACTGGTCATAGATATTTACATTGCCAGCAACCGGATGTATTTCACTACCAATAATTATGCCCGTTCAAGTCAGCGAAGTTGACCGACCAACCGACATTTACAAATACGAGACGTGGACACTCTTAAGAATGGTAATCACCGGACAGAATAGCTCTTTGACCGAACAACACACGAAAGAGATCGTTCACAATTTTTTCGACAAAATAGTGACTGCATGGTGACACAACTTGACAAAATAGTGACTGCATGGTGACACCACTTGACATAATAGTGACTGCATGGTGACACCACTTGACAAAATAGTGACTGCATGGTGACACTAGACAAAATAGTGACCGCATTGTGACACCACTTAGCTACGTGATTTCCATCAATGGCGGTGTACCATACATAGCTGTGGTTGCGACTATCTCTGCTCTGAGGGAGTGAGTACATCATACATGCCACCTTTTGCTTGTTTTGTGAGATGCTGCTTATCGAGCTCTTTGCACCCTAACTCCGTGCATCCCACTGCTCTCACCAAC
This sequence comes from Parhyale hawaiensis, assembly GCA_001587735.2. Lineage (NCBI taxonomy): Eukaryota > Metazoa > Arthropoda > Malacostraca > Amphipoda > Hyalidae > Parhyale > Parhyale hawaiensis. The sequence continues at coordinate 36,568,082 of LQNS02278170.1, forward strand.
CCCAACCAAGCCTTCGTTATTTGTTGTATCTAACTGCACTTCCATAGTCTGTACCTACTCGACGACGCTGACTTCTTCCTTCTCTTGACGTCTTTCCTTGCCGAGATTGTCCGTCGTATTCTCAGCACATATTCTTGTCCTGTGGGTGCATATTGCCACAGAAGCCAACAAGTGTGTGGAGAATCCTCAGGTTGTTAGATTTTAAGACCCTAAGGCGGAACTATGGAACAATGTCACCACGTTTCATAATTGCTCAACGTCGTCACCGACTGTCTAGTCCTCTCTGGGATAAATACAAGGCGAGACTCATTCCAGTGGTTCTGTGTACCTTAGCTTTTCACTGACATAAGCAATTGTACTGTAAAGAGAAAAGTGTGCAGATTGTGTGTCTTGCCTATGACGCTCACATTCGAATGCGTGCGTGTGAATAGTTGACAATCTTGCTTTTATAGACTTCCAGTGACTCATTGAATGCTTTCAGCGCGTATATTCTTACAGAGTCATTAAGCATATTGATGCTATGTTATGATAGTGGTGTCCTTTTCTCTCGTTCAAACTTCAGAGCATTACTTACTGCAACCGCTGCCGACAGTTGTATTGGTCACCCTGCTGGCTGATGCGAGACGACATACTTCACTTGAAGTTCAGTTTTAACGCTCATTTGTCTCGCTCATCGTTAGTAATGTAACTGAAAATTTTTTGGCGTGTTAACGGTGTTATGATGTTTGTAGCTTGTGCATCGTCTTGCACCATGATGTGCTCAGTTGCCATGTAACTTCAGTAACAAGTTCGTAACAAAACAAGATATCCAAAGTAGAAGCACACGGTTTGCCCCAAACTGCTAAGTCATCGCGGTAGTCGCATGTTAGATATTCTAAACAGTGGCTCCAGTGTGCCCGGCCGAGTTAGTTGCACATGTAGCGGCAAAAATATATACATACGAGTATGCTCTTTGTTATATTTTCACCCTGTCTTACGGCGATCACTTTATATATAGCGGTATTTCAGGCATTTTACTTCCGCCAAGGAGGTTATATTTTTGTCGCGGTTTTTCATTTCTTTGTTTGTTTGTCTGCCTGTCACCAAAATAACTCGAGAAGTTATGGACAGATCTCTATGAAATTTAATGGAATTGTTGGTGATGATCCGTTGAACCGTTTGTTTGTGTGCCTTCCAGTTCCTTTATCTTGGTAACATAACTCCAACAGTTCTCGACTGATCTTTTATGAAATTTACAAAACTTGTCGAGATGTTACGATGAGCAGCTGATCAAATTTTCTGATATTCTATCAGTCCGTTTGTCTGTATGGTTCTTTTCAGGTTTGTCAGTACAATAACTCAAAACGTTATGAACGACGCTTCATGAAAGTTGCAGGAATTGTTAGCAGTATGGAAAGGCACATATGACCAAATTTCGGTAATGATATCTTGGTCCGCTTGTGCGTTTGTTTATATATTTATCTCAGTGTTTGTCAGAACTCAAAAAGTTTTGAGGGATCTTCACGAAATTTTCAGATAATGTTAGAAATATCAAGAGGCACAAATGACCACAAAGTTTGGTGATAATAAAAGAGAAATTCATGTTCCAGGATCAATTTAAATTTTATATTAACATTGTCTTACTTAGCGGCTGTATGCGCTCGCTGAGTGTTTCTGTAAGTGACATATATTCTGACTCATACTTTCAGTCTTTCAAACATTTTCAAGTTTTTACTCTTTGATATTTTCAAAATCGAGTTATTCTATTTTATTACGTTAAAAAATAAAGATAAAATAAACGGCTACTATTAAGCTCGGACAAGAGATGTTCAATAAGGAGTGTCGACTTTATTTGACCTTCTTCTCGAAATCTCCACTATGCACGCGAAAAAACACGGGCGTGCCCCTAAAACACGACTGATATCCCACCACACCGATCAAAAGTTTGTAAGCGCCCGATGTTGCACGCAGTGTTGGACTGTATGTCTGGTACGATAAGGACTGTAATTGTATGCTATGTGCTCTGTAAGGTTAGTATATGATACATACGGATTTCGCTATGTATAAACGTGCACCCAAGTGTAGAGATGGTACTATAGCCTGTGATAAATTGAAGCGTATTTTTCTGGCGCAGTACTGAGCTCGTAATAGCCGGCACTAATGACCTATAGGCACTTGGCAGGCGCGTCTGTAAAGTAAACTAACGTCAATCGCCTACCAAGTGCCGATAAGTCATACGTGCAACAATTTCAAGTTATGATTGCTCCAGCAAATTGAGTTGCACTTTACTACAGGCTTATACCAGCCCTATGTCTTAGTGTACATGCATACCAATATCCGTATACTCCATACAGAATACATGGCATTTAATTATAGTCTTTATAGTACCACACATAGAATCCAACACTGTTTGCAATATCAGGTGAGACTGGGCGCTTTCGAACTTTTGCCCGATGGGGTAGTGGAGATCAGTCTTGTTTAAGGTGCATATGCATGTTTTTTTTCGCTCTTATATTTGAGTCTGTTTGAATCGACACACTCTACTGTTCAACCGTGGAAGTGTAGAACTCCCGAAACTGAGACTTGCAAAGCAGTGAAAACTTCTAAATGTCACATCCCAGAAATTAAGAAAACTCCTGAAAGGGAGACTGGCATGAATTGTAGCGATGACCAACAATAAATACATAGCAAGGCTTTATTGGTTCCGTGCTGAACTGTACAAGTTCGCGATTTCTCTTAGTGTCAGCCCAAGGACATGTTTTACGGACGTAGGAGAAACGAAGATGCTGTAAAACTGATCATATCCACATTAAGCAAAACTCCTCCCGAAAATGAGAAAATATGCCTGTCTACGTGTTAAGAATTTTACTGTATGACTAAAATACTTGCATCGCCACCTCTCGCGAGCTCTTAGGATTCAACCTCCAATTACTCTCAACTCCAACCTGTACAACATCCTATTCCATATTTTGTCAGTGGAGGTCTAAAATACTTAGAGGTCTCGCTAAACGCTCTCTAGCGATCAACTTCCAGGCGGTAGACCTTCATCATTACATTAGATAGTTTCGTAATTCTTTACGAAAGAAATCTTCATTCTTATAAGAGAAAAGTTTGCGAAGCTTAACCCTACACTGCATGCAGCGCCATGCCTGGTATATACCAAAGAAATGGTGTATGTACGCTTATCTTGTAGGATTAGAGCTAATGGCGCCATCGATTGTGATTGTGCCATCCATATAACTTTAACTGATCTGAATACGTCTGCCATAAGCTTTGGTTTCACAACTTTCGGTCGACTGTGTTGCATTCATCCAAAGCAGCGAAACCAGCACTCATGGTTGAAGTTCGGGCCAAATTAAAGCCAATGAGACTAGTCTACTCTATAGAACTCTGCCAATGCTGACGCCATGTGCGCTGCAAGCGTAACTGAGCATGAAGCACGAGCGTGTGAGGGTCCGCTGAGACTGCCCGTGCTCCAGTAACGGTCACGCCCGCCCCCGGCCACACGCCGGACTGGTCCCGCTGCCGCTCCAGTCCTGCGCCGCACCTCCTTACGTGTGTGTTGTTTCCCTCCAGCTGTGTGGACTTACTCAAGTGTGTCTTGCTCGTTAAACAACAATACCTGATATCCATAGTTTATTAATGAGAAGAGAGTGAAGCGAATATCTTGTGACCGTACCAGCACTATCATCATGCTCTGTAAGTTGCTTGAAACAACTGAAGTTATCTATGGGAAATAATCTCCCTGACAACATGACTTTACCTCATTTTCACAAAGGATAATGTTTAGTTGAGCTTCTTGAGATGTTGGAACAGCTATAATTTGGTAATTTTTCATGGGGTACATTTAAACACCAGTAGAAAATTCGTGAGTAAAGATAATTCAAATGATTAATATAAATAATTTAGTCAAAGTAATGCCTGTGAGTGATCTTTTGTAAGTGCCTTCCATTGCCGCGCATGTCTCCGTCGTGTCTGAAATGTATGACCCAATTTCACTGGTCATTCCCGTGTACTTGACGTTAATACTGTAGTTTCATCAACGACGTTGGGCTTTCTTTCATTCATTCAATACACCCGGAGGCCGTTTGCCCCTCATTATTAAGTCGTCGACTTTCAGTCCATTTCTGACCTTGAGAGTCTCCTTGTCGTTGCTTATCGTAACTTAAGCTAATTGTTTGGTTCCGTGCTCTCGGCTAGACCATTATGCCGTTAATCTATATTATCAGTTAATACGCCTTTACTTTCATCTGTAGTACATGGAACTAGCGATAAAATTGGCTATCAAGATCACTTGCTCTCAAGATTTCTCTTTTTCTTTTTTAGTGGGTGCAAGTGATTAATTGCTCGCTGAGTACGTGATTACATGCTCGCTGAGTACGTGATTACATGCTCGCTGAGTACGTGATGATTACATGCTCGCTGAGTACGTGATTACATGCTCGCTGAGCGCATGAGTACGTGCTCGCTAAGTGCATGATTACATGCTCGCTGAGCGCATGATTACGTACCTGTTGAGTACGTGATTACGTGCTCGCTGAGTCAGTGCTAGTTCGTACCTTGCCTGTTCCCACGATCAGCTGCTCGTACCACCAACTAAATGTGAAGGTCGCAGTCACCGGACGTGTGAGGGAGCAGGGGTCCCGAGTGGGGCGCGCCGCCCCCTCCCGTATACAGCAGCTGCCGCCGCTGCTCCTGCCTCACCCCATGCGGGTTCTCACGAAATAATACATCTGTGGCAACTCATTGGCATGAAATGTCCTGTACATCTCTTTAGTGTGCGTTGTGAGAAACTGCTAACGCTCGACCTCATGATGAGTGCAGCTCGAGTGTTTGAGTTCCGTTACAGGTTCGTCCTGTTACAGCAGCTTTAGGACGTCTCTGCGAAGCGCCGCGTAGGCTGCCTTAGCCTGTATTGGGCCTTCAGTTCATATTTCTTTCATGTTCACATTTTACGTTCTATTTTTCCCTCTTTTCTGTCTATTTTTGAACTGTCCTTCCTCTTCTTCTTCGATGCTGTCCCTCCTTACGATGGCTCCCATTTTTTTTTTTTTTTCATACAACACGTCCCTGCATTTTCCTCTCTTTAATCAACCTTAGTATGTAGTATCTAGGAAGGCTTAAACTAATGTGCATAGTCATGTGACAAATACTAGCTTCTTTACACAAAAGATGTAACTGTTGATTGTAATAGTGGCACTGTTTTTACTTGAATTTTTACATAAATCTTATCTACATGGGCATTAATTACTAAGGTACCATTCGATTGCTGCTATTCTATTGGAGACGATGTTAGCTTGCTCATTTTTTTCCCTACAGATCAATTCTGGAAGAATTAGATCTATCATTGCCCTATTTAACTTCGTACTTTCCCCCAATATATCCTTAGAGTTTGTAGAGTGGGTTGGACCAGCTGGATCGCTGTATGCCGGGAGTAGCTAGTGCGAGTCCTCTGTAGCCATGAGGTGGTGTCCCGCTACCGTGCTTTGAACAATATTCTCAGGATAAAACTTAATCGTTAACGCTGTGGCTAACTCCGGTTTTCTCTATAAATTTTACTGCCATATTATTCAGCGTTCGAACAACATGGCCTGTTAGTTTGCCATGTGCATTTTGACACAGCATCAGATTGTGCCAGTTCTCTTCCCTGTCTGTCCCCTCCGTCTTTTAATCGAATGTAATCCTGATACTAGTCATTTCAGTAACGACAGACGACGTTATCATTAACCTCTGTGCCGTAATTACTGCGGTGGTTGTTTACTAAATAGCCAAAGCTAATGCAGTGCTAATATCTGCAACCAAAGCTTCTACTTTGATTAATAAGCATCGTGTTGGCACTAATAGGACTTTGTTCGAAGTTCGATGATTGAACTAATTCCGCAGGCTTTTGTCAGTTAACGCTCGCCCGCTTTGTCTCACTTGTTTCTGGTAATTTATTTTTCATTGATGGTAATGAGGGCTTCGAGAGTTTGATTGTCATGTACTGACTAGTGATGCCTGCAGCGGCAATATTTATTATTACTGACCCAGTTTATCTCAATTTCACTAACTGCTTCCTGTTTCATCCATTTACCATCGTAACTGGTTTATCATGTGCATACCAAAGGCTGGCCTACTGTATAAATAGACCTCTGTCTGTGGCGCCGATGTCGCGCAACTATGTTGACCCATGGTGTCGTCTATGTTGACCCATGGTGTCGTCTNCTGCTTCTTGTTTCATCCATTTACCATCGTAACTGGTTTATCATGTGCATACCAAAGGCTGGCCTACTGTATAAATAGACCTCTGTCTGTGGCGCCGATGTCGCGCAACTATGTTGACCCATGGTGTCGTCTATGTTGACCCATGGTATCGTCTATGTTGACCCATGGTGTCGTCTATGTTGACCCATGGTTTCGTCTATGTTGACCCATGGTGTCGTCTATGTTGACCCATGGTGTCGTCTATATTGACCCACATGGTGTCGTCTAGTGTCAGGTGTAAATTTGTAAACGATGCCGTTTACTGAGACTATCAAATCAATTGGATTACGATGGCCCAGCAGTTGCAGGTGTAGCATCCGTGTCGGGAATTTACAATAAGCGGAGTGGTCGCCCCACTTCCTGGCGCCATCCGCTCCACTCTCCCTAGTCTTAACGACGCCGCATTGCCCATAACCGCTGCCGCTTCCATCTCCCTCATCATTAATCTACTGACTCCTGGTCTCAGCATTTTCAGGAAATGACATTGCATGCTAATAATTGTATTTTAACCGTGGAAGAGGAAAATGATTTTGGTTATTTTTTCAAAGTTTAACTTTCGTGGACATTACTGCTGTTCGGCCAAATTGCAATGGCACATACAGTATTGTCATTCCGTTAATCGATATAAAGGCAAAGGTAGTCTCCTTACTCTTTCTTGTAGCTGACGTCCATTGCGCAGTGCCTATTGAAAAGCGTTGATATTCTTCCATATTAACCTAGCTGCAGTCGAAGACAATAATGAGGAGTGGGTGTAAGCCTACTGTGCTAAGCTTTTTACCATATCTCCAGATCAATGTACGCAACGTATCGTACGACAATATTTTGAATTATGCGAGTATTGTCTTCTTTTTTTTATACTTGCATCCGTCAGACGATGAAGGACACACTATACGGACAGTCCCTACTGCACTGTCCGCTGTCAGATACATCGCCCGGGGCAGCAATTTCCCCTATTGTTATCACGTATTATCTCAATGTCCGTTTGCTCTGCCTCGCGAGGTGGTGTAGAAACATACTCGCCTCTAGTAAGAAGCAGCAATTGCATGCGCTAGTGTGGCGGTGCGATGTTCTCTGCAGCTGCCAAATTATTTGTTCTCCGTCCAATTCCCTCCTCTCGTGAGTCGTTATTTTCTACATCACTTCAAGCTTCATCTGATATCATTATCACTTTTGAAACTAAACTAATAACACCTCGCTAACATTCCTTGAAGTATTTTTATTGAACGTATTCCAAATTTTTGTCAATAGTATAGTTGTCAATAGTTTTTGAGCTACTTATGATTAGAACCTCCATTGCAATGAGAGCAATTGCTACCTTGACCCTTAGGCTCCCGTTCTCTGCTGCTGGACGTTCAGCACAAGCCGTCCTGATGCTGATTGCGACTTAAGCTCTGCTCGATATTTTCATTTTTTACAGTGAGGTCTCTGCTAAAACTATCGAATTAAAGTTTCCAGCAGAATGTATGACCTTCTCCATGTTATTTGTTGCACATCTTACTGCGCTATGATGGGTATTTAGTGGCAACTGATCGGCAAAACAACTTCAGCCGTAGGGCTTAGTTCATATATGAGCTGAAACGAAATAAAAATTTATTTTTCTCTTTGTTCTGAGATAACCAAGTGCACGTCTGTTCTTTTGCTTGCGATTGCCTGACATAATACGGGGCTGTGGCAGGCGCGGGATCCCAGCGAGTGAGCTCAGTAAGGACCACAAGTGCGGCGTCCGGTGGGAGTGCCACCAATGGCTGTAGCAACGGGGGTGTCGCTGTGGACGAAGATGCCAGGAGCTTCCTTCATGACAGGTCCAAAGTCTCAGGCTTCGGTGACGTTATGGGCAGAATGGCCGCTACACCTGCAGGTAAGCCATCGTTTACCTACTATCTAGTTACTCTTCGTACTAACTATTGAACACATTATCGTAGGTAGGGCACGAGAAATGATTGGAAAAACTAGTAGCAACAGTCCATCTGAGTTTCGACTTGTTAAACGTGATCCGCACAATTTCCGTACGTGTACTTTCTTTCTATGGTGGGAGCTTCATTTAGTTAACGCATTGGTAGAAGGAAAGAAACCTCATGTATTTATTTCTTGCCGACTAGAGTGGGAGTCGCCATTGGCATTAATCTTCGATTTACTGCTCTACATATTGTCCCTCTTCACTATTGAATGCTAATATGTAGACTTTGAAGCAATGCTTTGCTTCATCGCTCATCGAGTGCCGTTCAGTTGCCCAATGCTCCAATGAAGGTAATATTAGCAGAGTCCCCCGCTGCCCTACAAAGACTCTGTTTACAGATCGCCAGAGCGGCTGTTGACGCCGGCAGCTGCTGTCCCTCTCATGTCCGGGAAACTGTTATGCTTCAAGAAATAAACTCATTTGAACAGATGCCCCCCAATGGCATCTTCTGTTCTTCGTATACGCCGAGCTGTAGAAATGAGGGACCAGTTCCCAGTAACGGGGCATCAGGGAACAGCAATTGTCTCCTTGCCAAGCTTGTGTGTCGCTGCGAACTCAACACTTAGTCATCCCCTGAGATTTAGCTCACTATTCCTTTTATAAACGACTCCTTTGTGTTTAGTCGGTGGCTACGAAAATCTGGAGCTTTCATGCATCTAGGAACAATATTATGCTTAGTGATATGTATCATGGTAGAACGTAGAGCTGTGAGCGTAGCACTGCATTTTTATAGTATCGTTTTTTTTGTCAGCGAGTTTCTTTCCACCAATAGACAAGCTGCTTTCCTACGGGTCCTGTGTATGTATGTATGACTGTGGAGTGAGCTTTAGCAGTCATATTCTGTCATAGCTTTGCAGGACTTCTTCTTTTCAAGAAATGCCACTTCAGTTGATATCAGAACACTATTATAAAGAACAATGTGTAAAATCAATATAATAAGAGCTGCTCTCAAATTAAAGGTACTTATTTAACTGGACCCGACCTGGCAGTACCTCCCAAAACCTTTCCTAGCATATAAATGATATATTTCGTGGCCTCACTCCTGTGCGGGGAGGTAGATGATACATACTGGCAAGATGACAATATTTTCCGGAAATATTGCAAGAGTCTTAACTTGCTGGCATCAGATACTCCATCCAGTGCTCCCGGCGTTGAGGCAGAAGATACAGTGCGTCATAATCGCAGTTACTTTGTACTAAGGTTTCAAAGTTTATCTCAAAAGCAAAAATTGTGTAATTTTTTCCATCATTGGAACTGGTCTACAAAAGAAATTATGTCTAAGAAAGTGGAATCTTTATCATTTTAGAGGAAGAAATGGCTGTAGCAGTTGTGGATGAGTTGGATCCTTCTTAGTGTAGAACCATGACCACAAGCGTTAACACTGAAATGGTGCAGATGTAAATTATTTGTCGCCATATTTATCTGTTATGTCCACAAGTTCTTATAAGAAATACGTGACTTTATTCATTAAAGCGGATATTTTCTGCATGAGATTCTACCGATAATATCTGGTAACGAAATGATTGATGCGGTCTGCATTGCTAATCAGCACACTTACTTTATGTACAAGGTGCTGGGAAGTGGCGAACTTTTCGTTGGCGTCACCAAGCGTCCATTGAATTTCCAGGTGGTGTACATAAAATCTAAATTAATATTTTTGGGTAGCTCGCGCACTTCTCAGCTTTGTAGCACATCATATATTTGGTGGCTCTGAAGCAAGCGCTTCTCGAATTGCTGCGGCACTCGACAGGCAGCGGGGGACTGCTGGGGCTGCGGGCCACAGCTCCTGGTCCTTGTGATCTCCCACTCGCCTGGTGCTCTGCGTCGCATGGAGCGTCACGCTCCCGGTCCCCTCGTTGCTGCTGTCACTCCCGGTCCCTGCATTACTGGTGTCGCTCCTGGTCTCTTCAATACTGGTGTAGCTCCTGGTCCCCTCATTGCTGGTGTCGCTCCCGGTCCCCTCATTGCTGGTGTCGCTCCCGGTCCCCTCATTGCTGGTGTCGCTCCCGGTCCCCTCATTGCTGGTGTCGCCCTCGGTCATCGCATTGTAGATGTCGCTGTCCGTCGTGCCATTGCTAGTGTGGCCCTCGATCCTCTCACTGCTGCTGTCGCCCTCGGTCTTCTCACTTCGGAAGATCTGCACGTTTCTTGTAAAATTGTGGCACGTGTTGTGCAAAAGCTGTGCTCGTGCTTTACGAAATTTTTACGTGGGTTTGAAGGTGCTACACTTGGTTTTTTTATTAACGATGCTCCTGTTTTTGCAAGTGATGCACGTCGCTTTTAAAAGTGCTAACTACGTTTATCTTGCAGAAGCATTAGAGTACTTAGGTACGAAAGTGCTGTGCCTCTCTTCTAAAGTGCGATGCTGAATTTATATGATACGATAGTTGGGATGTTTTTTAGTCTACCGTCAATATCATTTGTTGTACAAACTAAGCCTTCAGAGGTATATTCTTGCGGGCCCCTTCCCTGCCACAATATATTTGTGCCTCACAGCCCCAAGGGTCCCTAGTGCCTTTTCCACAGGGGATGTTGCAGCTTGCCGCAGTTCCTGCTGAAGAGGTTAGTTTTGTAAAGTTAGGCAGGCTCTCTATACTTCCCCTTCAGTTTCAAGAGGTAAGCCGCTGATCGAGGTGGCCGACCTATTCCGCTAGACTTCTACCTTCTTGTATTTCGTTTCCTTCCCCTGTGAGGCCTAGTTGAGCGATATCGTTCAGCCGTGCCCGGGGGTTGGAGATGCACAACTTGCATCGTTTTCCTGTCAGTAGCGCACTGACCTTTTCGGATCTGAGACCTACCGGCAGAAATGCCGCTATAATTTGAAACAAGCCATACGTCGCGTCCTAGTGGCGCACGAGCCTGTCTTAAACCACAGGAATAGTTCGGCGCGATATAGACAATGTATCCCTAATACGCTAGTAAAACTTTGTACTACTACTATGCAAACTACATATACTGTAGTTCTGTCTTATTAAATAGTACAGTGCATGCCTGCATCTGTTATCTTATAGCTCACCTTTCATATGTATGTGGTGCCCATCAAATCCCACTTTGGGTCTCCATCGACTGACACCACACCTCTCCTCACTAACGCATCCCTTCCTTGTGTGTCCAGCTGAAGAGAGTGCGGACGACAAGGCGCGCTCTCTGCTCAACAGATTCCTTGGCGCTCAGGTGCTGCTCACAGGCGTCGAGTCTATGATGGCCAACTCTAACGGCGGCACTCCCACGTGAGTACACTACAGGCACGAGCTACTTCCGGCGATGCTCATTCGTTATCTTTGTCCGCAGTAGCGAGCACAGGGATGAGAACAATGCTTATGGACTAAGGAAAACATGCATAACTTTTTTTTATAGAACACAGGGAACGCTCAAACTTTGAGCATTTATACTAAACTACATTTGAAATGAAAAATGGAAGCTCATCGGTCTGATTAATTCCATACCAGCAAGTTATGATATGATTGATAAATAACTTGAGTAAACTGCGCGATCAAAAAGATTTAAACTTTTAACGAAATCATAAAATTATAACAGATACATCATATCTAAATAAAACTAGACTACACCTTTATTAGTACTTGGTATATAGGCTTTTGTTATCAATAACAGCTTAACATCTGGTGCTACACGAGTGAATTAAAGGCTTGCACTCCTCAACAGATATTTTCTTCTATTCTTCTTCTAAATTATTCCAGAATTCTTCGACATTACGTAGATTCTATTTCTTAGCTCTTTCATTTAATAACTTCCATACTTTGTCAATTGGATTCATGTCGGGGCTCTGAGCAGGCAACTCCATCACTGTAACATTCTTCTCTGTAGGAAATATCTTAACAAATTTTGAAGTGCGACACGGAGTGTTATCTAGCATAAATGCGGCTGGTTGGTTCTTAAATGAGATAAAACATGGTTCTTTAATAAACTGATGCATTTATTTTATATTGTAGACTAACAAATGGTTAAGTACCTATAGTTAAAATCCCGCCAAACACCTTTATAGTTCCTCTTTCGAACTTAATTAATACAACGTTTCTTGTATTGAGGAGAATATCGTTCCCTAGGAGTGCTTCGAATGAACCTACTCCTATCAGAGCCGCGCCAGTTGAACTTTGACTCCTCACCGAAATGAGCACAGTGCCATTGTTCTTCTGTCCGTGTCACGTGTTCAGTAGCGAATTTCTTCCGGGCCCCTTGGTTTTTTTTTAGAAATGTAGCGCTTCGTGGAAGATTGGAAAATACTGCACTTCACAAACCTATTTCATTCAGTCTTCAGGAAACGGTGTATCTTGAAACATTGATGCCGAGGTTATCATGGGCAGTTTTCCAAAATAGCAGTTGTGGAAGCACATCTATCCTTGGATTCCTTACCAATCCAGCTGTCTTTTCCTAGGCGTGCCGAGTGGTTTCTTGGCACCACATGGCCCCGTTTTTTTCAAATTATTTCAAAATACTGTGAATGCTCGTAGACTTTCTCACTTATTAGCCATGTCACCAGCTGAAAATTTATCTTCATAAGTAACTTCACTATCAGTTCTCTAACTTCCAGTGATGCCTGTGAGTTTTAGCCTGTTTTGAAGGGCTCGGTTTCATCCCGTACCTCTGATTATAGACCCATCTCGATCACACCTGTTTTGTCGAAAGTTTAGGAGCGCTTGGTTGCGTCGAGGTTGAGTTGTTTTCTTGAGAAGCAGATTGTCCTTCCCCCAACGCAGTATGGTTTTCGTAAGGGTTTGGGAACCTGTGACGCTCTGCTTCACATTTCTCATGTGTTGCAGTTGGCTCTTGATGGGGGTCATGAGGCAAGGTTGGTACAGCTTGAATTTAGTGCTGCTTTTGATCGCGTGAATCACCTTGGGCTGCTCCATAAGCTGAGATTAATGGGTATTGGTAGTTCAGTTCTCGCGGTAATTTGTCAATTTTTATCTGATAGACGTCAATGTGTAGTTGTTGATGGGAAGAGGAGTGAGTTTTTGGAATTGGTTTCTGGTGTCCCACAGGGTAGTGTTCTGGGCCCTTCGTTGTTCATTGTATATACAGCGGATCTGTTTCATCTTGTTAATAATTTACTTGTTGGTTACGCTGATGATGTTACTTTGCTGGCTGTTTGTGATAAGCCTAGTGATAGATTAGAGGTTTCAGAATCTATTCGGCATGATTTGGAAATTATTGA
>LQNS02278170.1:36673399-36686602 GCA_001587735.2 Parhyale hawaiensis
AGATTTGCAACTAATTACATTAAAATCCAATAACAAGCATACCGGCATCAAGAAATTTCCAAAGACTCAAAATAAAGTTAGTAAACCGTGAATATTTTCACGGGTCCAGCTAGTTACTCATTAACTCGCTACGGGGACGATCAGGGCAGTTGACTTATTTCAAAATAGCACTTTGTATTTACGTGAGCAGTTTTAGGACCTGTACTAAAGGAAATGCAAGACACACGTACGGTCAGATGTGGCGAGTTGCCTCCTACACTTAGGGCAGCGCACCACGGGGCGGGGGTGAACCTCACGAAAGTTAGGTGACGAGTTCTTATTTATCTTGGCCATTAGCGTCTGTTCGTAAATATATCTACTACATCATTTTCCGTAAGAATAGCACTATTACATAAGAAAGTGACGCAGTAGATATATCTACGCGGCGGCTCAAATCGGTTAAGCAAAAATTAACTTCTTTGGCAAGCTGTTCTTAGCACATTTGAGCGTGTGTAGTGTCATGTGGTTTGGATACGCTGCCGAATGCCTTATCATTACCTATTTCAGTACATGCAATATATTAACTGATGTTTGTCTTTTGTGCAGAGCAACGGCGTGTTGCTGGTGAAGGGCGTAGACGTAAACAGCGAACAGGACGAAGCTAAGCTTAAGAAACTGGTGAGTACTTCATTCAAATTGCAGTGTTTTTACTCAGTATTGCTCTTCTACATGTTCCATTGTGACAGTGTGAGGTGGAAGCAAGAGTTTTTACAGATTTAAAAGTTAATATCGAGAATGAAAAACTGTGTGGTTTTGAATAATTTTATTCATAACAATAATGTCCTTTGCTCTTTATAACTTGATTCCATTCGTCAACGAGCTTACAAACGCTTCGCTTGTAAAATTCTTCTAATTTTGATGTGAAATATGAATCTATCTCATTTCCAGTCTCTTCTCGTGATGACAATCTATGGCCATCGAAACGGTTTTCTATTCTTGAAATAAGTGATAATATGAGGAGCTCGGTGAGGAGAATGTGTTATGTGCTACAACTTGCGTTCGGTACCAAATTCACCTAGTAGAGCTTTGGTCTACAGAGCTGTGTGTGGGCGAGTAATATCATGATGGAAAAGGACTCCCTTCTTGTTCACCAAAGAAGGTCGCCTTTAGATCAAAGCAGTTTCAAACGACGAAGTTGATCACAATAGAGACTTTCAGTAATGGCTTGAATGTTGTCCAAAAGTTCAAAGTGGATGATCCCTTATGTGCCAATTCATATGCTCAACATAACCTTTTTGAGATGGAGTCCTGCTCTTGGTTGCTGAACTGGGGTCTCTCTCCTCGATTTATCGGCGATCGCCGGCGTGTAACGTCATGGTAGAGGATCCACTTCTCATTACCCGTGACGAGCTTACCCAAAAGTGGTGTCGGAAGGCGCCGTAAAAGCAAAGATTCGCAACAACAAACTCGCTGTCGCAGGTGCTCTGGAAATAGTTCGTGCCGGACCCATTTTCCTAATACTGAAAACCCAGTTCTTTTCAGTTAGCGTACCACAGTTATATAGGTTACATAAAATTAGTTTGCAAGTTCCCTAGAGTTTTCTGTAGCATTTTCAGTTTAAATGATCTAAAAATTTTCTTTTATCTATCGGCAAAAACTTTAGCACCGTCCTGATGAGTGGAAGTCTACAGATAAAAATTATACTGTAAGTAAAGGAAGGAAACAATCCATTCGTAGCTCAGTTTGAATAGCATCCCATGTTCTCTTTAGTACATATGTTCACTAAATTTATACTTAGATGTTACTTTGAGTTAGTTCTGCAGACTTACTATCAAGAATATTTTAGCTGGTAATAAGTAATACTATTCGTAAGCAAAATGCGAATAAACGTGGTATGCTGACTCCTGAGTATCCACTGAAAGTAGTTGCGCAACTTCTTTGCTACGGTGTAAGCGTTTGCCTAAGTTAGTAACATGTGCTTCGTAACTCTTGAGTGGTTATGGAAAATGCAGCGACCTGTTCAATATTTCTAAATCTGTGCATATCATCGCTGCTAGCGCACTGTTTTATTATTGATATGCTCTGTAGCTACCCATAAATTGTGAGAGCTCGTACCCCAGCAACATCAGACTGTACAGATCAGCACTAACCCACTTGTCCCGTGATTCTCAGTGGTGGTGCATCTCAACCCGCCCACCCCTACTATTTTAGGCGCCGACCACCTACTAGTTCTTGACGTTTGAAGCTTCTCTGATAATATTTTGCAGGATTTATTGTACTGGCAATATCTGAATTAATAAATTATTTAAAGTTAGTGGAGAGAAAATGCCCTCTTGGTTGTTCTTATGCCACCAAATTTTTTTAATACAACACTTACTGTTACTCATTTTATAAAAAAAGATAGTTGTTTATAATGGCGACTACCTAAATATTACCGCTATTCAATGCAACTAATTTTTCAAGGCAGTAAAAACTAGATTCAGGAGAGTTACATAGAAGATTTATTTGATTAGCTGTTATGTCACTCGTGTATTTATATCTTTGGCAAATTGCGTTTTGTTGCCATTCTTAACTAAGTAGCGTTATAAGCTTGACGCTGTCACCATCTATAGGTATACACTGTGGTCATGCAGTGCATAGCTTTTTTTATAAGTTGAGGTAATTTTGATATCACGAGCTCCGTGTGTCTCAGTCTTTTTATTGGACGCGTAGAGAAATGAAGTCATGGATTTACTGCAATATACCTAGTCTGTGCAGTCAAGTTGGGCGAACCTTGCTTGTTGCCATTTCATGTTCAGAATAATTTCTCATTAAACTTTTTCTGTTCTTCATACCATCATAAATAATGGTACTGTCGTTCTCTGCCCTTATTTAAAGTGAAACATTATACGATTTAGAGCTGCATTTGCGACGTGTGCTTACGTGCGGTAACTGATGCGAGCTCCTCCGAGCAATGTACGTTATCCTTCAGCTCTCAACGATTAGCATATGTCGTTCTGACCCGCTGAGTTGCGGTGTTGTGGACAGTCACATAGGTATCGTGAATGTTCTCTCTGAACGGTAGAACATTGTACGGTACGTAGTTGATGAGAAGGCTGAACCATTTATTTGATTGAGCTTCAAAATTAATTGGTCACGCATTACCCATTGTATGTGGGTAAAGAAATTGAAAATCATTTCTTCTGACGCTATTCCAGAATTACATTATTATTTTCGACGTTCAACATGAAGTATATGTAAGCCGTTACCTCGCAGCTTGCCAGCTTACCATCACCATTCCTGAATATGCCCCTACCAGTGTCTCCAGAGGTTCGTGAAACAACTGCTATACTTCAAACTACCAGCTCTTCATTACCTTGAGTAAAATTCGCTATTTATCGGTTCTGCGAAGCTTTCCCTACATTTCATCTGAGCACAGCTCCAATACAAAGTGTCCCTCGCGTAATGCTGGTGTACTCGCTTGTTAATCGTAAACTTATTACTTTCTATGACCGGTTATTGACTTCACCATACCAAGTATTATATTTTGAACAGTTATAAAGTGTTTTTTATATCAACGACTATTGGCTTATGTTTGCAATGGTTGGTGTGGTGTTGCTCCAAGAGCCAGACGAGGAGATGAAGGCTGTTTCGCTATACTAACCATTGATTTTATAATTACTGATCCTACTCCGTTTATGCTCATCTGTAACTGTATCGCCTGTATCAATTGCAACATAGAGCGTGAATACAGTACTCACTTTTGTCGCCTGAACGATGCTGTATCGCTCACCTCCAATGGCGTCGACTTCTTATCTCACCTGTAGAATCATTTACGGCGGTTTAGCTATTTGCGTACATAGGCCACACGTGTGCCTAACAATGCTCTCGAGCTTCACTGACGTCGTTAACCTTCCCTGCTGGCATTGGCTGTGCTGTCGGCCTCTCTAAACAGCAGACGAGGCATGGCTTCCTGACTGCGGCGTTCGGGGCAACACGGGGGACTGCGCACCCTCTCTCTACTGCCTTACCGAGCAAACGATGGCGTCTTTGCTCGTATCTCTTTCGTTGTGTAAAGCGTTTATGCTGAAAGCCCACTTGAGGTATCAACCCTATTTAATAATTCGCAATGTGTATTTGTGTTTTCTCCTGTCACGCTCTATGGAGATGAGATGTGGAAAAATTGAGCTTTTCTAATGACGCTAACGCATACATTATACGGAGAAACGGTCGGGAGTCCGGGAGACCGTCTATGGACTACTACGAGCCTGAGTTCCCCTGCGTATACCCATTCGAACCTGTGAAGCTAACTTGTGCTCAGAGTACAGTTTATTACCCGCGAATCTCCATGGGTCCAGCTAGATGCGACTAAAAGCCAAGAAAACTGAGGTTACTGTGATGAATTTACTTATTATAAGTAGCTACATATTTTTTGGAAGATTGGACTTCTTGGGCCATTGTTGTTTAATGAAATTAATGGACATCTTCAAGATCTTAGTTTTTATTGACCCAAGCTTTCGTTTTGCTCAACGCAAAACGCTTTCTAGGGTGAAAAGCAAGAATGCGAGAGGATATATACACCTAGCAGTCGTATCCTATATACACACGTTACAAAAATTCAATCTACTTATGATGTAGCTAATAAAGAATAGTCTAGTCGCTGAGATTCACGTGCCTTACATCATAAAAATTTAAAAGCTTTACTCTGAGGAACGGAGTGCATAATGGACGAGAGAATTATCTAACAACAGAGAAATACACATCTGAGAGCTCATCGTATCTATTGATGCAATTATTTGATATGGTCGAATAACTGGTCGAAACTTGTCATTGTTATTTTGACCAAGTTGTCTAACGTCTTGAAAGTTGAAGCTGTGTCCAAGTTGCGCGTGCTGGAAAATTTAAGAATTATTATCTCTGACTCTCAATGCTCGTTGGTGTTCTTGAAGTCGTTGTTTCAAATGTCTGCCGGTTTGACCAATATATTTTGCGTCGCAGTCATTGCGTGGTATTTCATAAATTACATTTGTTCCTAGTACTTCTTACTACTTAACTCCTATTTCCATTCAATGACGGCTCGGGCTGCGAGTTGTGGCTCAATCTACTTCCTCATCTTAATGGAATTCATATCGAATTTTATTGACTTAGAAATTGTAGTTTTACCAATTACCAAACATATAACCTTTATATTTGGGTTAGGTATAGCTTCTATGAACTATAATCTTCAATTGGAGTGTACGGTTCCGACCTAACAGAGTCGAACTGTCGCTGGTAGGGTGCTTGTATGTGTGTCGCAGTTCATATTGTTAACTGCTTCTCCATCATCGTAAGACGTTACTATAGGGGATATACATGTTTGAGAAGGCCGACTATTGAGCTGCTCTCAAAACATTAACAGCTGCACAATTGCTGTAAGGTAATCTATCGACCCAGCAGATGTTGGCAGGGGTTCTCCACGAGGCGCGATTTGCAGCATCTATTCGCTGAACTTGGGATCATCTAGTATGTGCCAGTCTTCAGCTGTCCATTGCAAGTTTACAGCAATGCCATAAAATTATTGGCATAACTAGTCGCCATTTGAGCTCCTGACGATGGGACGTACATGTGGAAATCCTAGTTTTACTTATCCTGTTTTTATTGTGAAGTTAGGGAACATCAATGAATGTGGGTTTCTATTTTCCCTACGCAATGAAGATTATTGTCTTCAGCTTGCCAATAGTTAGCAATACGTTTAGTTAGGCGTATTTTTCATTTGTTTGGTTTGATTTTACTCTTTTTTCTTTACAATATTTGAGAAAAATAAGGGTGGAATTATTTAAGTTGCCCCGGACGTACACTGAGGAGCGCAAGTTCTTAAGTTACGAAACAAAAAAAAAATTCTACGGATGTAAAGTTCTTACCTCATAGTGCATCAAAACTTGAAGTACTGCAATTAGAAATATTGCAACATTTGTTTTGCGTCATCTTACGCTCTCATCTGCGCATAAAATAACTAGTACAGTAGTGAGGTGCCTGGCGAGTTGCTACAGCACACCTCGCCCTACAGCTGCCACCAACCGGTGTGTCTCAGATGCATCACGAGCTGCGATGCTGAAGCGGTAATTGAACTTTTATTTTTGCATTTGTAAGTCGCTGCACCGTGGCAGGACAGCCGCGCCAAATTGACGGGTCTTGTTCTTCTGTGCCCGTGAGCCGCAACTGTAGGCATTTTACAGTTCTGGAGTGGTAAGTAACTAAATGTTGTGCTATAATTACACGCACTCAAAGTGTGCAAATTACATCAAAAAATACCTGATTTGAGTATTTGCTCATATGCGTTCAACTTTGCTACGTATAATAACGTACGTTATTATACCATGCGTTCAACTACCCGGTGAAGGGCATACGGGGCAAGGTTAATGACAAGTCTTTGCGGTAAAGAGCTTTGCTCCAAGATAGCTTCAATGCGTCATATACTGCCGTTCAAGTCATGAGTTCAGAATTGAAGTCTCTAAGTCAAGTTCCTGGGCATGACGCTTAATGAACTTAATAAATCTGCTGACAGGAGAAATTAATATGCGATGGATTAGATTTTCTGTGAGAAATTTACGCTTGAGATTATTTCTATTCTACATAATTGTTTTTGCATTATCCTTCCTTCAAAATTCTCCGTCATGCCAAAAGCATTATATAATCGCTCTGAATCTTAGGCCTCAATGAAATGTTGCGTCATAATTATATTGAAACCTGAGATTATTGAGGAAATTATGTGTGCATGTGGTTCGCTTGCGCATACTGTGCTGCATTACAGTCGTGCTTTAGCGTGACTCACTTCTAAGCTGCTACATGGCTGGCTGTTTATCCTGCCCTGAAGCTCCGCAAATAATCCCGTAGCATCTTAAGTTTCGTGGCACAAGTCAAGGCTGCAATGCTTCGGTGTCACTCGAGCTGTCCCTGGCACCCTTCTCAATCACCTGTCACATCAGTGGACTGTCACAGCCCAACTGTCTCCTTAGAAGCCAATACTGGTCGTCCATCAGACTGTTGTTCTACGGCTCCTGCCTTCAGTCCTGTTGGGTGACGGAGCGCAGCTCATCAGTCTCTCTCCAAAGTGCATTTCTGCGCTGTGATGCACGCTGTCGGACCGCGCCTATATTGACTCGCCGTCCTAACTCTCGCCCCGGCAGTTCCTGTTTATCCTAGCCCCGTGTTCCGCAGCCACCTCGATGCTCTATTCAGTGTTGTACATTTCTTGTGCTAAGTATTAACGAGCGAGTCTTTTTGCTTACAGATGAGAATAAATTCTACTGTAAATGTAAATTCTCATCCATTAACTGATGGCTGAAGACTAGTTTGGTTGAAATCTCTTGTCTCTTCTCTGTTATGAGATTTTACGGGTCATAATTTGGAAAATACCCCGGCACGTGTTCAGGACTGCAGAATATTGCCCCAAAGTGGTTCGTTAAAGGCTGTTTATACGTAACATCGTAAGTGTTTTAATCGAGCTTATACTTGTGAGATGTAATGATTATTAAGGAAAGTTTCAGTTTCGCCTTAACACGTCCACCGTTGCTCTTCCTCACTGCGTAAAGAAGTAAATGCTAATGGTTGTGCCCTGACGCCCTCCGCCTACTGCTGTCATTATTAACTTGGCTTGCTGTAATGTGCTCTCGTTATAGAGCATTGCTCATCTGCGTGGTCGGTGTCTTGCTAGCCTCCCACCTGCTCCTAACTCTATTTCTTAGTGTCCTCACCAGGGACTGTGTCGTGTTCTCCTGGGGGTGTTGTCGGAGCATGAGTCCTTCATCGATGGCAATATTTCGTTGAGTATATCAGTCTCTGTCCTCACCAGGGAATTTGTAGTGTTGCCTATGGGTATAGTGAGCATAATTATGTTTTTTTTCTGTAAAAAAAAAGAACTTCGTAATGTCTTGGGGCCGACCAGCCTCATAAAATGTTAATAAATTATAAAAAAAAATTCTAGAAATTTAAGGCTCTCTTAAGCCTCTTCAAAACTATTATCGGTAATGCGGGAAGAGAAAGAGCACATTATAAGTTCATTGGTCGAGCGCGCGAATCATTCTACCCTGACACGCAGCAGTCTACATTATAGGAGACTGTTCCGTGTCTGTGAACTAATTCCTCGGGTCACCGTCCATTCTTCTATTATCATTGGTTCATGTCGGAAAGCGTCTGACTGGTCATGTTACCTTATTCACTAGTTATTTGTGTTGTTTACTGCACAGGGAGCCCAGTGTGTCGGTATTGGCAGCCTCTGCACGGGTCTTTTTTTAACAGACCTGTTGATTAGCTGCTGAGTGTTGGTGCCAAATCAAGGTCTTCGCTTTCTTTCTTCTGCGTTAGTTTCTACTGAGATATTTAGTTCCACTGTCCTTCATCAGAGGAAAATTATATCCTACTGGTATAGAAGAATTTTTTCCTGCAATAAAAGTATATAGGTTACCTTAAGCTCGGATAGACCGTCGGACATGGTTGCGTTGCACCTACTCTGCTCCTTTTTCCTTACCTCTACTGACACACTTTGTTCAGTTTGTCCTCTTTCCGAACTTTCTGTGCCCGTGCGATTTGCTCTAGTGTGGGAACACCTCGTGCATGAGCTTCACGTTTCCCTTGTACATGTCTCTCATTGCGTTTTCTCTTTGGTCGTCATTGTAGTGAAAAAGGGTGGTTGAAACTTCTTAATTCAAATATTTTTGGTATATATTGGTGTCGACAAGGAGATAATGTCTTCTATTGGTAGCACAACCACTACCTTTTGCTGCCAACTCCCTCAGCTGACCTACAGCCTGTGATTTGCTGAGAGCATTTGAATCCTGATTGTGCAAACATTGCGCATTTGCTCTTTGAAGGTTTTGTTCTCAGCGTGTCTAAGAATAAATATGTATTTTGTAGAATACACACTGCGTATTATTATAGAAAGCTAATGCACCTGACCGTCGTCATAAATGATGGCGATCACTTTTCAGCGGGGCCTCTTCATCGTCCGTGCACGTGGCCTTTACTGTGTTATGGAGAATGTATTGCGCTATGGAGAACGTATTGCATCTGGCTACTTGTTTGTACTAAATGCGATCTATACATCTATAATATAATTCTACTTCAGGCTCCGTCCATACGCCCATCCGTACGTTCATCCCTGTGTATGTACGTTACGCTTTTCAGTATAAGGTAGGAGGAACTTCAATTTGCAAGAAGCTCTGGTTTTCATTGGAACGAAGTTCAGCCATAGCTGTCTTCTTTTTTCTTTGCTCTTGAAAAATTTTCCAGCCACTTTCGAAGCAAAGGCATGAAGATCGTTTTACACACATCATACATACGTATTTCCAAATCACAATATATCCATTTTGCTTGTGTTGCATGACGATCTAAATATGAGAAAATTCGTAGGCTGAATACGACGCAAAGCGAGCTGTTCTGGACCGCTTCATTTTAAAGAAGTTTTTACGGTGAAAGTATGGCGTTTAAAGAAATCAAGTAAGCTGAAAGAAAAGAAGGTTCGGCAGCAAGAATCCATTGCTGAAAAAAATGGGCTGAGTCTAGAGTATATTGTGGTTAAGCTATCGCACATAATAGAACAGAAAAATATTGGGATGTATATGGTACAGCCACGGGTCACGCTATATAACTGAAATCGTCGAATACACCAATGAAAAATGGCAATGTTCAGAATGAGAAAGTCTAAACAATATTATCTTCAGAAGATGAGAAACTCAGCGACGACGTATACGTACAGATGAAGTGCAATGAGAGAAGTACTTCCGAAGACTGAGACTGCTATGTTTATTTTTTGCTGTCTTTATGACTCTAACATGATTTACAAGTGCGAATTCTTCGCTGGTAGAACGTTTGCAAGATATACCGTACCGGCGAACTACGTTAAACACGTTGCAAACGAGTCGGAACACGGAAGCACTTCACGTTCTTGGAACAGATGTTTCTGTGCGCATGATAAAGGCTTAAGCTAAGAACACATACCGACTCCAAATATGAACCATTTACGATTGAAACTCAATAGAAATTAAAAGCGATTCAAAACTGAGCAACGCGCCCTCGCTGTAGCGGAATAGCTGCCGCGGAGGCTCGAAAGTTAGCAGTTTTCGAACGAAATAAAATTAGACAAGTCGAAGCTGCATCCCCAGCAGCGTAATCGGAAATGTAGGGCGAAACGTGCATGTGTGCAGCAGACTTGAGGTTCAATGCACTACGTCACGGGTGTTATTTATGGGGTAGGTTAGATTAGATTAGAAGAGCTGCATTAAGTCAGAGTAAAATGAGTTATAATAGCCTAGCTTAGGATTACTACGTTTAATACAGGGAGAACAATAACTAACCGTGGAATTTCTACGGGTACCACTAGTATATAAATATTGTGTAAATAGGCTACTATGTTAATTCTGTTAGAGTGCATATATGACGGAGTCGTCCTCTTGCGCCAAAACATGATCTGTATATTAACACGCTACTACGTACGTTGCTGCCTTTTGTTTCAAGCTCTTCAATAATAGATAGAAGGAAACTAGAGCACTCTGAGAGCGCATACCTCCGCCAAGTGAGCCAACGGTAGCAAAAATTCAAATTGGCTCTGAAACCATAATTTTCTTTGCATAAACTCCAAAATCTAATCATTTNAAAGTTAATCATCTGTTCCTCCTAACATACCTAACAATCCCTGTAAATTTCATCCAAATCGGTTCATAACTTTTTGAGTTATCCTGGTGACAGACAGACAAATAGACAGACAGACAAACACGACGAAAACATAACCTCCTTGGCGGAGGTAAAAATGGGCTGAGTCTAGTGTATATTGTGGTTAAGCTATCGCACATAATAGAACAGAAAAATATTGGGATACTATGTATATGGTACAGCCACGGGTCACGCTATGGAACTGAAATCGTCAAATACACCAATGAAAAATGGCAATATACAGAATGAGAAAGTCTAAACAATATTATCTTCAGAAGATGAGAAACTCAGCGACGGCATATACATACAGATGAAGTGCAATGAGAGAAGTACTTCCGAAGACTGAGACTGTTATATTTGTTTTTGCTGTCTTTATGACTCTAACATGATGTACAAGTGCGAATTCTTCGCTGGTAGAACGTTTGCGAGATATACCGGCGAACTACGTTAAACACGTTGCAAACGAGTCGGAACACGGAAGCGCTTCACGTTCTTGGAACAGATGTTTCTGTGCGCATGATAAAGGCTTAAGCTAAGAACACATACCGACTCCAAATAGGAACCATTTACAATTGAAACTCAATAGAAATTAAAAGCGATTCGAAACTGAGCAACACGCCCTCGCTGTAGCGGAATAGCTGCTGCGGAGGCTCGAAAGTTAAGCAGTTTTCGAACGAAATAAAACTAGACAAGTCGAAGCTGCATCCCCAGCAGCGTAATCGGAAATGTAGGGAGAAACGTTCATGTGTGCAGCAGACTTGAGGTTCAATGCACTTCGTCACGGGTGTTATTTATGGGGTAGGTTAGATTAGGTTAGAAGAGCTGCATTAAGTCAGAGTAAAATGAGTTATAATAGCCTAGCTTAGGATTGCTACGTTTAATACAGGGAGAACAATAACTAACCGTGGAATTTCCACGGGTCCCGCTAGTATATAAATATTGTGTAAATAGGCTACTATGTTAATTCTGTTGGAGTGCATATATGACGGAGTCGTCCTCTTGCGCCAAAACATGATCTGTATATTAACACGCTACTACGTACGTTGCTGCCTTTTGTTTCACGCTCTTCAATAATAGATAGAAGGAAATTAGAGCCAATTTTTAGGTTCAGCGACTGTCATCGGTCAAATAGCTTGGAAGAAAAGTCGGTGAAATCTTCAAAATACTCTGTGAATCAGGCAGCATTATGAAGCTGACGTATCTATGATACGGCCGGGGATCAGCAGTCGGTTACAACAGAGCGAGGTCTTTCTAATAATTATTTTCATGCGCCTGAACTGTTCTGTGTAAACGTGTTGGAATCTGGATCGTTGATTGCTGCTACCGTTGGAATTCCGCCACTCCAGTGCGATGTTTGAGCAAATACAATGGCATCTTGAAAACAGAAGATTACCTGCTGCGAGTGAAGAAATTGACCGAATCTGCTTTCTTTTACTGTAAAGCTATCGCATTAAACAAAGCAGAAAATGATGGGCTACTGATCAGTATCTACGGGTCCCGAAATAGTGAGAATAAAAATCGAATACGCCGTCAAAAAATTCAAATGTGTAAGATTATGAAGGGCTAAATTATCTGTAAACTGTGGGAAACAGAGCTTAGAAAAGGTGTGCAAATATATATGAGAACGATGCAAGAAGTACTGTCGTAGTTCTATATCGTTATCAAGACACAAGTGCCAATTCTTAGCTGATAGAACAAACACGCGATTCAGTAGTCAAATCAAAATACCGTATTAGGAGAGGTTAAGCGAGATGTAAGGTAGGCGAACTGCGTAACGAAAGAAAGGGGTAACCGGCGGACGTAAGCTCAGACGGGGTAGGTTCAGTCAGATGCACTACCTCAGGTAAAACTAGGGTATGTGAAAACATTTACTAACCGTAGAATTTCCACGAGTCCCGTGGATAATAGTTACCTCCATAGGAAGACACCTATTCCTATAGGAGGTTAACTACCCCCTGGAAGGCCAACTATCCCCTAGGAGGACAACTACCCCGTAGGAGGAGAGGGGGGCTTGAGGGTCTACTACTCCCTTAAGCAGACAACTACCGTACCTCATAGGAGGACAACTAATAACTAAGATAATAAACTACCTTCCCGGAGGACAGCTATCCCCAGGATGACACAAACCTCCCTTCCTTGGGAGGACAACTAACCACCCCCTAGGACAGCAACTCCCCGTAGGAGGACAACAACTAACTAGGTGGACAACTACCCCCATCACAGGACCATTACCTTCTGGGAGGAGAAATACCCCCTAGAACGACGACTACTACCCCCCAACAAAACAAACAAACAAAAATCATTTATTATCTCGTATGCAGGGTACAGTGGATACACCGATCGAGGTTTTCTTTTATGCCTAATTCTGGAATTTTGAAGAACTGGTAGTGTGGAGAGCAGGAGAAGCAGTCCGTGGTGAGGGTCAATTTGGGATCCCTCCCCGTGCTTCGCCTGGCCTTCTCGATGCTGGAGTGCTCCACGCAGTGTAGATCCGTAGCGTGCCGTCCGGGGAATCGAACCCGGGCCTCCGTTGGTGCGATGCCGAGCCGTAGTCACTTC
>LQNS02278170.1:36686690-36710240 GCA_001587735.2 Parhyale hawaiensis
TGGGATCCCTCCCCGTGCTTCGCCTGGCCTTCTCGATGCTGGAGTGCTCCACGCAGTGTAGATCCGTAGCGTGCCGTCCGGGGAATCGAACCCGGGCCTCCGTTGGTGCGATGCCGAGCCGTAGTCACTTCACCACTGAAAGGACCCTACAAGGACAACTAACCTCCTAGACAGACAACTAACTTCCTAGAAAGACATCTACTTCGTAGGAGGACCATCACTCCCATTTTTTGGGAAGACAACGACAACTACCTTCCGTCTCCCCCTCACTCCCGAGGACGACTACTCCTAGGAAGTTATCTACCCCCCTTCCCCCAAGAGGACAACTACCCCCTGGGAGAGCAACTACCGATTTGCACTAATAAACACGATAAAATTAGCTGTGCAACTAATTATATTAAAATATAATAACAAACATACCAGTACCATGAAATTTTCCTAACACTTCAAATAAAGTTAATAAACCGTGAATTTTTTCTCGGGTCCAGCTAGTCAGATGCTTAAGAATCCGTGCCGTAAAAATGATGATGTTGTTCATCGTTCCTGCCCGCAGTTGTGTGCATCTACTACTGCAGGAAAGGTAGAACACTGCACCTGTTTGTGTGGTGTTTGTCTTTGATTTATCTGAAAACGGTGAATGCGGCCAGTTACACTTCAACACACATTGTCACTCTCTTGCCCCTTCCATGCCAGAATTAAACATTACTTGTCGCACTGTCACTATTTGTAGCGTCCACAATTGTGCGCCTAATAGACACGAAGGGTTAAATTCTCCACTGTAAAAATTGCTGCACAAGATATCGTGAAGCGTGCGTATTGGCAAAAAAAATCGTCAGTATTGAGTGGACAGGTAACGGAAGTAGCGTTGTAAAGTCGTCAGTGTGTAGGGAAGGTCGCTGATCTGTTTTGGTGGTATCCAAGTTACAGCCGCTCCTGCCCTCGTTGCTGTTGGCTAGTGGCGAAGTGCGTCTGCTCTGGCGGGGCCCCAGAGCAGCCTACCTGACACGGGCTGTTATGTGTGTCCCTGCTGGCCAGCGCCAACATCTGCGGTATAGATCGCACCTCTATCCCGTGGTCTTGATTGCATCCACGTGTAGCTCTCTTGCATCTGCGCACAGTCCAAACTGTGTTTTCCTGCTTTAGTGCCTGTGTCACCGAGAAGAAAAAAAGTAATTATTTCTTGCCATGTGCGCGGGCGTTGAGCCGGTGCGCTTTCTTGTGCTTTCGTAATGATGTTATTATTAGCTCAGAAAGGTTCGGCGGCTTGCGGGCTCCTCTACACCATTGCCTTCATCGCCCCTGCCTAGTGCGGTGCCAACAGCTGCTTCTGAACCAACCTTGCTGGGCGAACAGCCTTGCTGTGCTCTTGTGAATTACTCACCCGCCTGTGTAGCGTTTATATTTAACCGACATTGGTCTTGTGCTGATAAACGAACGTCTGCTTTCTACTGAATGCTATCATATAAAGGCCCAAGTGAACCTGAAAAGTAACACTTTTTGTACGTGTCGTGATTATCGTCACAACCTCTACGAAATCGCTGTGTGAACAGACTTCTATGCTGAAAATATTCAGTTGTTAAACACTGTGATTATATGCAGCTGGCATTCGCGTGACACCCCCATGGCTGATAATATGAACCCCTTGTTTCTTATGGTGAGTTTCACTGTTAGTGTCGGTGTTTTTTTTTTTGTATACATTTTCCCCTCGGTTGCTGCACCTGCTGTTTGTAAAGTCTAAAGATAGCTGTGACTACTGACTACCCTAATGAAATCTTTGAATAATCTGCTTTGAAAGACCATTTCGTTCCTTATCCATCATAGAAACGTTGCACATGGGTCTTTCTGAGGCTAAATAAGACAATTTACTTTGGCTTAGCTAGTTATGCATATGATTTAATACTGCGTGCGTGCCTAAACCTTTTTTAATCAAATTTGAAATATAGTATTCAGCCAAAATATACTTAACAACTAAGGCGAGTCTAGAAAGCATTTCCTACAGTCATTAAGTTATTTGTTGTCAAGCCGTTGTTACATTTAATAACGTCTAACCGCAGTCCATGGTCGTTTAAGAGTCTTCTACAAAAATTTGCGGAACCATTCTTCCATGGCAAATTTTCCAATTTATCATTCTGAGATTCCTGCCCTGAAACTATATCCTCATGTATTTCCTTCAATTCTAAATTGGATTGAGTTCGGGAGACTAACTCGGTAGTGGCATCATGTCAGTTTCATTGTTTTCAAACTATTTTCAAGTTACCTTGGCTATGTAACAAAAAATTAAACGGCAATAGTCGCTCAGATTTCGAAAGTTTTCTTTGAAATTCAGGTTGCCACACATGAAGTATCGCCTTAATAAGAAAAATAAAATATTGTAGAATGTTAAATGCGTATTTATTTTGAAATATGCTACATGTTTGTCAACAATCTTCGTCCAACGTTTTTCTGAGACTTATATATTGCACCACCCTTAGATCATTTGCTACTTCTTACACCGATTATCTTCAAAGGCTTCGGTTACGTCTTCTCGCTTTAAGAAATTTTATTACGTACAGAAAGTTCGAAACGTTTGACTAAGTGATAATCAGTTTGTGATATGTCGTAAGTGATGATCAGTTTATATAAGTGATAGGTAATGATGCTTTGCAAGCTGTGCAACCACTTGACGTTCAGTAAGGGCCTGAAGTGTAAGACACTCTCAAGACGTGGCAGAACTTTCTGAGTATAGCTTCAATATTCATGAAATTTATCAGTAAATATGGCAAATACAATGCAAAAACTATGAATAGTCGATGTTGGACATTATACAAAAAATTAATTTTTGAATCTGGCAGTAAAGACGGCACACATCTTTACTACAGGCTGTATATATAGTGCCGCCAATGCTCTGCTACTTTAAAGCTGCAAAAATCGGGAAATTGTGCCCTTGCTATTGGTATAGCATAAAGGGAATGAAGTCCACGTACAAAGCTTAAATTGGGACAGATATTGAGGCGTGTACTGTGGTTGAAAATATTCTTAGTGCGATTGCCAAGAAAACTGAGAGGTCCCGTAGAAGTGTAGGAAACATCCTGACAGATCCTGGAGCGCGGGAGAGCAAAAAATTCCATGAGCCAACCGCCTAAACTATCGCCAACGAGCAGCCTGGAACTCCTCCGAGAGGCTTCCAAAGCTGAGATATGTTTGAAAACGTTCAGATGTCCCTGAATTTGAATGTTAGAGTAGATGTTAGAGTATGTTAGAGTTAGATGTTAGAGTAGACGGGATTGCAGAGTCGGCTAGACAAAGTCAGTCTCCTGGTTCTGGTCAGTTTCGGACTCCAACTCTTGGCCTCAATAAAAACCGACTCCGACTCTAGAACACTGAGTGCAATAACAGTCGGTCACGTGTTACGCAGTTCAGAACATACGGTAGGGTTTGTTACAAAAGGGAACAGGCTGCAGGGTTGACCTTATAGGGCATGACCTACGATATCAAAAGCGTTAACGAATTTCCGAGTTTTGTGGCCAGAAAACGTGTAAGCTCGCGTATTTGCGGGGAATTTAAGCATATGCTGCATTTTTGACCGCGATTCGTAGTCATCTGCACGGAATTTTGTAAACAAACAGTCTGTAGCATCTGGATGATCTAGATGGGTGTTGAATTCACTCTGGTAGCTGCGACAGCTGATTGTTTCTTAGATATATTATCGCAGACTTGTAGTTAATGTCAATTGTGAGTAGATTGGGCATCATTATATTTACCTCCACTAATGAGGTTATGTTTTTGTCACAATCTGTCTGGCCGTTTGTCTATCTCGAAGATAATACAGCAGTTGTGGACGGAGCCTCATGAAATTTACCGTGATTGTTAGGTACGTAAGGAAGAAGAGATGATAAACTTTTGGTGAAGATCTGTTCTGCCGTTTGTTGTTTTACTATCCGTATTTTTTTATTGCAACGTAACTCGAGAAGTTATAAAGGGATCTTCATAAAATTTGCAAGAACTGCTAGATAGAATGCCAAGAACAAATATTTTGCGGTTTGTCTGTGTGTGTTTGCTTATTTTTCTGTTTGTCATTAACATAACTCAAAAAGCTATAAATCTCCATAAAATTTGCAGAAACTGTGAGAAACTTTACAAGAAACATTGAAGAAAGTTTGTGATCTATTTGTCTGTTTGGTCGTTTGTCTTTTTGTTGATTATGACATAACTGAAATAGTTATCAATGGATCTTCAGGATATTTATTGGAACTGCTAGGAATGTTACGAAAACAGTCAAATTTTGGCTGTAATTGGAAAAGAATCTCTATTCCGGACAAATTTCAATGTTTCGTTAACACTGCTCTGCTTGGCGGAGGTGTGCGGTCGTCGAGTGCTTCTCTGGCTATGTCTGCTATGCTGTTGAGCCTGCAGCCGGGACAACAGCGGTTTTCTGAACAGACGAAAAGGTCATTTGACCGTCGCACCGTGCTCTCGTGTGTAAAGAGCGGCAAGATATGCGCAGGCTATTTCACGCATTTGCGTCAGTTTCCTCAGGTTTTGACTGTCGTGTGCAGCCGGCTTAGAACGAACGCGAGCAATTGGCTAACGTAAAAAAATCGAGTGAATGCTCTTTAAATAGACGAGTATACTGTTCTCTGAGGAAGAGTTCAGTTTGGCTGGGCCAAATGGTTGTAATATCTCTGGCATGACTTGAGGAAGAGTTTAGTTTGGCTGGGCCAAATAGTTGTAATGTTACTGCCATGACGAGGAAGAAGGACCAGATCTCTTCCAAGCACCCCAGGCCCCTGTGGAAGCGTGTCTCTAGAGAGCCTTTATGTGCAGTTGGTAAGGCCGCTCTGCTTACAGTAGAAGAAAGCAAAATGTTAGAAAATGTATTATTATATTGGTAAAAGTCTCATACCTTCTTTAGATGTCCACAATGCAGGTGATGCAGTATCTTACCACCAAGCTAGCAAAAAGCATATACTGTGGCGCGAAACATCTGTCCTCTGGATTGCTGGATTGGCTAGTGAAATCATCTGATCTTAATTCAAGAGAAAATCTATGGAGTATTTAATTGATGCGAGTTCGTGGAACTGGTAGACTATTTGAGGATTGCAAATCTTTCTTTAGCTGCATGAATAAATATTGTGGGGTGAAATCTCTCTGGTAACTCTTACGAATTAATCTTATTAATTCAATGCAGAACCGTATCATCCAAATTCTACCATCCACGGGAAAGAGTTGTGATTATGGCAAGCTCTGTATGTTTACCTTTAATAATTTTTTATTTCAAAAAGTAAATTCCTAGATAAATATGCCTTCATTATTTTTTTTAATAATTAACTGTATAGATTTCCCCTGTTAATCTCCTCCCAAGGGACGTTGGACGCACCATGTATCTAAACAGGTAACTTCAGCCGTAGTTAGGCTTTTGGGCTCACCTTCTCTTCGTTATCTTTTGCTTCCTTCTGTATCATTATTGTTTCTCCCTCTCCTAGTTGTATTTTTTTCTTTTGTCTTTAGGTTGTTGGTCCCATCTGCACTGATCTGCCGTCTATGCGTTCCTCCTTTCGTTCGTCGTATACTTAATGTTTCATAGTACCAGGTTCTTCCCCTTCTTGGTCACCGTCATTGTATACAGCCAGGGGCAAGCATTGAGTTTCAGTTATTGAAACTACACCAATTAATTGAAGTACATTCGAAGGCGGGGAAAATCGTGAAGCGCCCTCAGTAATAGCTGCGTTATATCATCCGTACGCTCAGAGCTGGGCAGTATCTAGATACTTTGTATCTAGATACGTTTTTGTATCTAAATGCTGTATCTAGATACTTTTCAAATGTTCTATCTAAATGTAGTATCTAGATACTTTTTTCCTGTATCTAGATACAAGTATTTTTTAGATACTTTTTTAGATACTTTTAGATACTTTTTAGATAATAATAAATTATACCTATTATTATACACTAGTGGACCCGTGCGTGAAAAATTCACGCAATAACGTATACGTTTGCCTAATGCCTCAAGGCTCCTCTCCTCCTCCTCTCCACTTCTCATATTTGCTTCTTAATTTTCTTCCTTTCTTCATAGATCCTTTGTCGCGTTGTCATCCTTAGGTCTTCTATATAGACAGGCAGAAGTAACATCTTGAGTAAAGCACTCCAACAAACTTAAACAAAATAGCAGCTTATATACAATGTGTTCGCTCCGTAGCAAAGATACCGTTGATACCGTCTTTCCACCTCAAATACCTGCGTCATTTGAGGTACTCTGCTTCGTCAGAGGAAACAATAAGCTAGAAGAAATAATTGTCTACTGCCCGTGAAAACTTATGTTTCGTCAGTTTCGTTGACAATTGCATCAAAGTGGGAAGAATAGCTCATGCAACGAAATCATCTGTGGGAAGGAACTACGAATCAAGAAGCATGAGAGTACCAACGGAAGAGTCAGATATCTTCAGTGCTACGATTTCAACTTCGGCAATGCAAAAAGTGTATTCAGACATAAGGTCACCCTATACTTTGCCGTAGATTCGATGTATGGAGAAGCTCATACTCGTACAAATCAGACTAAGCCTGCGATGTCTTCATTGTTGGAATTTCAACTGTCCCTGATTAACATACGTTTGCCATCTTCTGCAACCCGGCCTAGTTTCTGCATATCACTTTCAGTGG
This sequence comes from Parhyale hawaiensis, assembly GCA_001587735.2. Classification (NCBI taxonomy): domain Eukaryota; kingdom Metazoa; phylum Arthropoda; class Malacostraca; order Amphipoda; family Hyalidae; genus Parhyale; species Parhyale hawaiensis. The sequence goes on from LQNS02278170.1 coordinate 36,693,327, forward strand.
AGCTTGAGAGGACAACTAGAGCCTCCAACCTGGGCTAAATTCCGCCTATCTATTTCGTTAAGAGCGTGACATCGACATATAAATATATAAACACACGACGGTCATTCATAGTATTAGATTAGATGAAATATTGTAAATACAATAATATTCAGGTTCATAAAATAATGATAAAGCCGATAACTAAGCAAAGAAGAGATGGCAACCCTGAACATGTTCTGTCATGTTGGCTCACTATTCTATTAATTTTTTAGAAGCTTTCTTTTATTTTGTTTATTAAAGATTTGTTTGGAATTGGGGTAATATCCACCAAAATATACGGCCTAAATTATATTTTGCATTTGAATGTTATTGCAAAAAAGTCAATATACCTATTGACTACGAAACTTGAATGACTTGCCCATTTCTTTTAGAGGCATGATATTTTATCACAAACAAATGTGATCAACTATTTAGCCTTTTTACCGGAAGCAAATGTGCAACAGTCATTATTATTGTAATTACTAATCTACTTTACAACAGCATTATAAAAAAAACACAATTGTATCCACCTGAATTAGATGATTTTTAACCATATGAACTAGTAAAACTATTAAATTTAGTTGTAAAAATAAAAGTATCTAGAATTGTATCTATAGATACTTTTAAGTATCTAGCATCTGTATCTAGATACATTTGTAAAGTTGTATCTAGTATCTGTATCTAGATACATTTTAAGGGTGTATCTAGTATCTAAATACATTTTTGAGTATCTATGCCCAGCTCTGCGTACGCTGGGGCTCCTCCCCAGCTGGCACTCCCTGTTTTTTTCGATCTCTTATGGTGACTTTAGGCAATACCTGCGACTTCTCCGTTAAGTGTTTCGTCATGACTGAAGGAAAGCAAGTGTTGCCGTAACCAATTATCGCATGCATTAATAACTACTAGATGCTTCAAGCATCTCAACGTTGCTGTTTCAAAATGAATAGTAATTTAATTTGCTCCCCAGACCTACCGATTTTTTTATGAAAAATTTGAGTAAAAACTCCCATGAGNATGCATTAATAACTACTAGATGCTTCAAGCATCTCAACGTTGCTGTTTCAAAATGAATAGTAATTTAATTTGCTCCCCAGACCTACCGATTTTTTTATGAAAAATTTGAGTAAAAACTCCCATGAGAAATGTACTGAGAGAAAATATTTAAATGCACTACTCAACCATTTCTACAATACTCTCACTACACGCAGAATATCTCCTCATCCCAATTATGCTGCTGTGATAAATAGGGAACAAGCATTTGTAATTCTTCCGTTCCCTCAAGGCGTCCACAAGATGAAGGCGGTGTTATGTCGGACAGCATCAGTGCGCGCTGGTCAGAACGTCTTCTGCGGTTTTGCTTGATGTAATGGCACCTCGGCAGATACCTTTGAAAACAAAAGTCTCCGAGCAAATTGCCTATGTGTGTTTTTTTTTTTACTTCAGTGTTTGGTATAATTAGGTCCCTCTCTGCTGCACAGCGGAATACGCCGTGCGTTCGTATCTCCACTGAGGCTTTAGAACGGACGGCACCTCGACTGCAAAATCATAACGCTGCATATTTTTAACATTCTGAAAGCCCGAGTGCTTCAAGAGAGCTATTTTTTTCCCTCGAGGTAGGAACTTTTCAGATGATCTCGCATGTATTTATAAATAAGTTTGACATATGTAGGTGTAGGGAGTAATGGTAGTGTTCCTTTGGGTGACCAGTGCTGCTGCCTGCGTCCAGTTGTTTTCTATGTATCATGGCTGGGACTAGCTGCAGACTGTACGAGTGTATGTACGTTGGACGTGCGCCATGATGTTCACAGACTCGCTCGCGTTTGTTAGTATAAGAACACAAGCCAATGTGAGACTTCCCAAACTCTCAACTGCTGCTGTGTATGAGATAATGTTCTTAATAACGTACGAGTATATAGCTATCAGATAAGTCCTATTGATACAGCGAATCCTGCAATAGATCATGTTAAGTTAGCAACAGTCCGACTGACGTAACGATGAAGGATATTCGTAGCTAACAATGGCTTTGTGTTGTAAGAAATATGTATAACATATTCCTCTTCAGCAGCAAATTCTATCTTTGACTCATGTGGTGTGCAGCTCCAATGCTAACAGATGCCTCGTGTTCTAAGATATGAAGAATATGATATGTTCTTCTTCAGCAGCGAGTTCTATTTTTTCTCCTGTATGTGTGTACAATTACCTTGTAATTAAAGAATAGCCTAAGGTTCCCTGTCTCTTGTTGCAGCTGGACTCGTGCGATGCGTACGAAGACCGCCGTACGGTGCGGCAGCGCCTCAAGACCCTCACTGCGAGCGCTGCAGGTACGTACATAGAGTATGTGCTGCTAACCGCTCCTTTGCTCCACTTAGTTTACCAAAGATCGGTCCGTGACTTGTGTTCGGGTAAGATTCATGCATGTCTTCAGATCGCTCAATGCACTTCAGCGCTTAGTACAATTCTAAGTCCTTGATACCAAATCTTGCACTTAAAATGAATTTAAAAATGAATAATCCATGACATATTGTGTGATATTAGTGATTATTCATGTATATATTCCGAGTATTGCCTGCATCTGAAAGCGGGTTCAATGCTGTTCAGTTCACAAGCTCTCCCTTTATCATGAATACAGCGTTTGTCGAGAATGGCCGCTAGACACGTCTGCACAGACAATCATTAGTCCTTTGCGACTGCGTTGGAATTATTCAGTAACTTCTGTTATACTTTCTGCCATTGCATGCTTGACAAGCGACAAGAATACACGAAGTTTCCTGATCCCCATTCGTGTTACTCATCATTTGAATGTTGTGTCTTGTCCTTAGAAACGCACCTGTGTGCTTACCGAATAATTTAGTAAAATGTTAGCCGGCGCGTTAACTAGCTCAGAAAGTGCCTCTAAGTCTTGTTAAATGTTGGATATGTCTGTAAAATTGGAGCGGTTGAGACTTCAAAATGCTCTGCACTTGTTTACTATTTCAACTGACACGGGAACGCATTCGAACATATGGTAGTACGTGCCGGGACGAAGCCAAGGTGAAGACCCGCCATTCATCAGTTGGAGGGCAGACCACGTCCGTCAAGGTGTTGAGTTTGTCTTGCGTTTCCGTCATTCCCTTATTTTCACTCTACTAGCTCTCAACGTCGCTTTGCAGAGTTTCATATTCAGATCCAGTGTAGTACGTGGGGAGAATTTATAAATATCGCAAATTAAAAGACAAACTTCATCTTAAGCGGTTGTTTTCCTGCTGTTCTGCCTAGTGTGGTAGTTTTTTTTTTTTTTTTTTGCATGGAGTTTGGTGCTAAAGTCGCCAGGAGTTCGTTGGTATCAAAACTGTCGAAGTGCCGTCAGTAGGGCGAGCACTAACAGGTGAAAAGCTGTATATTTTATTCATTGAATGAACTCGACGGTAAAGATTCTCTGTTGACTCATATGATGCAAAAAACGTAAGTCCAATATTTCATTGTCTTTATTTGTTGCAACCTAAATCTTGTCTAGCCCGCGGTTAGAGGCTAGCTATCATAAAATGGTAGGAATAGTCGTAAGTAGCTGCTCCAAAATGAATGATATTGCTAGCAAAAGTAGTAATATAAAATGAAAAGATTGTGTTTGCTCTTTTGACGGCAAGGAAAGCATTCCAGAGATAATGCAAGAATTGAGATTTAAGGAATGGAGATATGACGCCTAAGAAAAAATTTGTTTAGTAGCTATTCACCGACATTGGATCAAGCTATAGGAAGATTCAGTTATTACCTATTTTTCCATGGATTGTCAAACATCTACGTACGGTATCGTTCCTTTGCTGATTTTATAATATTTGTTGCAGTTTTAAGTAGGATTCACTCTTAACACGTTCGCGTACACTTCAGTAATCTCCCCCCCCCCCCTCTTCACAGTGTTGATAATTTTCATAAACATGCCTTGATGAGATTGATGGGCTTCCTATTAATTGGAGATCCTGAATTTCGTTAAAGAACTTTATGCGAACTCTTTCGTTTTTCTTTCCCATTCTGACGTTAGAGGTTTGTAATTTACTGCGATGTGCAAGAAATATGTTACATACATAAATGCTAGGATAGTATTTCAACTTTGCTAGATAAGTTGTGTTCACTTGTGTGTGCTGCAGTTATGGCTGTTCGTGATATTTCTTACTTGTGCTCAGAATAGCGTGAATATAACACTCATGCGATGTCCGTTGTCCCGAACAGGTGGCGTGAGCGGACGAGGCGCTAGCACGACCCAGAGTAGCCGAGGGGGCGCGCGCGATCATAGCGGGGGGTCGTCATTGCGTAACGCGCAGGGTGAGTTACTTGAGCCGATCGTGTATGATCAGCTGCAGCAGTCACTGCAACGCAACTCTCCATCTGCTGCTGCTTCTGGGCTATCGGCAGACTTTCCTATCCAACCTCTTGCCAGTAATAATGACCAATCTAGGCCTCTAGCTCAGGCGCATTACTATCATATCAGTCCTGCTAAGGAATATGTTGATTCAGGCACTGAGTCGGGAGATGACACAGGTAAGAAACAGGGAGAATTGAACGAATTCATGCAGAGCATACGTTCCACTATGGCTGAAAATGCAGATGAATCTCGCAAGAAACTGCCCCAAAGCTCCGTTCAGGAGCGCGAATCCGGCGAATTTGGGGCAGATTTCATGGTTGAAGTGCATTCCGTACTTGATAAACTCAAACACAAGTTAGCAAAATCCAAGAGTCTCGCTGCTTCTGGAGAGGCAGAGGAACAAGAAAGCGAAGAACTTGTCTCTTTAATTGGACGTCTGCAAAGTTCGCTGGGTGATGTACTTGCCGACCAAGCAGAAACTGAGGACTCCAGTGGCGAAAACGTAACTGGTGAAGATCGTAGAAACAGTAAACATTTGCAACACGTAAACGATGAGGCTGAAGCATATATAGAACCTGAAGTAGAAAATGTCGAAGAGGATGCTGAAGAGAGCGATGATGGTAATTTTGTAGCCAATGAATTACAGCGTTCAGAGTCAGGTTTGTATCACTCATCGTCATCTTTTGCTTCTTCTACTGGAGGAAGTCCTGGAGTTGTGGCTGCAGGTCTCGAGTTTGCTGTTGACTTAAATGAAGCTAAAGGCACCGTCCTCAACGTTGATCAGAAGCGCCAGAGGCGGAACATTTCTGACAGCGGCGTTGTACTGTGTGACGAGCCTGCCGGTGACGCCCTGCAGCGCAAAAACAGCCGCAAAGAAGCTCGGTCGCTCTTGGGCAAGGCGATCGGCAGATGCAAGTCGCGCGAAGAGGTCGTCAAACAACAAGATGACGATGATGCCTTCGAAGATATTCAAGAACCAATTTCTGAGATTCTGGATACCTCTGCTATACCAGCACAGTATGAACAAGACTTGCCGAAGAGGAAAGATCAAAAAGATCTGCCCTGGAAAATAAGGCTGGCGAAGAAGAAATTGGAACGCCAACCTGCTAAGGAATCGGGAGAAATGCTAGGGAAGAAAATAATCACTTCTAGTCATATTTCTCAGCGTCAGAAAGTGTTCGCGGAAGTCACTAACACCAAACCTCGACCTTATAAAGCCCCGTTTTGTAACCAGTCTCAGTCTTTAGGTAACGTTTCGGAAATGAAAAAATCTTGGCAGTCCACGATTCTCTCAAATGAACCAAAACACGTAGGTTTTTATAATCGGCCGGTGTACTCGCGTTCAACTGACAGTTTCAAACCTTACTTCCAGCACGTTACTAAGACACTGTCAGCTGGCAACCTTAGTCCCATCAGTCCCCTGAAACAGAAGTCCCCTCAGGGTGCTCTACATGACAGCGAAGATTCTGACGACGAAGAAGAGGATGACGATGATGAGGGAGAAATGTTTTCATTCAAGTCCGTTCCATCCGATGATCCTTTCCGAGCGAAAGAAAAAACATTGCCCGGAATATTCCATAATCAAGAGTCAACACAATCCCGAACGTTCAAAGTACTCGGTAAAGTCGATAAGAAAGATGTACAAGCTAAGAAGGAGCTCTTTAGCGGGCAGGCACTTGTCCCAATGATCAAAGATCCGTCGCCACCTGCGGTGCCTCCACGCCAAGGTGCCGTTGATGACGCTCCATTTTTGCCACGACGTCCCACATCTCTCGCCATAAAGCCAACTGTTCCCGACTGTCGGCCTGGCGACGATGCCCCTCCATTGCCTGTCCGTGGTGAATGTCCTCCACCACCTCCCCGTCCTCAACACAAGATTTCTGTTCCTTCTGGAAACTCCCAAGCTGAGCAGCGGAGCTCCCCTCATGCCTTGGCACGCTCTAAATCTACACCGAATGCTAACAATCTGGAAATTAATCAGGCTAATGCTACGTCGATCGTTAGTGACGATAATCTAACTCCCACTACAGCGGTGCAAAATACTGGAAGCGCTCGCGTGAATACCGTTAGCCAGCTGCAAAGTCAATTCGAACGTAAAGTTTCTGAATCCTCTGCCACTCGTAGCATTTCCCCTCCTGGTCAGACATTTAAAGGCACTGGCAAGTCCAACATCGCAGAGTTTGTGAAGAAAATGGATAATGAAGTACAAGAAAGACAGAAAAAATCAAGGCCAAAGTCCGCGATATGGAGTGAAGCCTTGGGCCGTTCAGATCAGGCAGATGATTGGAGAAAGGAGCTTGCTCTTCCCGGATTAGAGAGTCGAGTTGCTGACAGGAGTGAGGCAGTTGCGGGCCGAAATGATGCGCTGAAATCCGCCGTGAAGCGGGCTGCTTTCAAGAAACAGCTTAGCGAAGGTGGTTCCACTCAGCAAGTCGGTTCTGTTCTGGAAAGGCCTGCGTATCAGCGGCTTCATACTGTAGGTGGAGAGCAGACGTCATTCCACGAGCCTGTTGAAGGAAAGACGTTCCATGTAATGTCACCTATAAAGCTTGAGCCATGTTCTCACCTTGACACTTCTCCAGTTTTTCAAGAGAGTGATGAAAGTCCGTCGCTTCACCTCGAGGAGGAACCAGAGCCTGTATTTGGTTATATGCCTTACCAGGGTCCTGCTCTGCAATCTGCCGAAGTTGCGCAGTTTGTTGAAGCAAGCGCACCCGGAGCATTCGGAAACGATGGCAACGCAGCAAGTCAGCAGATGGCTCAAGAAAAGGGTGTCTCTGAGGATGAATGGTTTGATTTACAACAACATGAAAGAGAGCAAGAGCAGGAGAACATTAAGCTGAGAGAACAAGAAGTGTTAGAAAAACAAGCTGAGCTAAAAAGACATGAAGAGCGCGAACAGCAAGCTAAGCAGAAAAGACAGGAGGAACTTAGAAAGCAAGCCGAACAGAAAAGACAGGAGGAACTTAGAATGCAAGCCGAACAGAAAAGACAGGAGGAACTTAGAATGCAAGCCGAACAGAAAAGACAGGAGGAACTCAGAAAGCAAGCCGAACAGAAAAGACAGGAGGAACTCAGAAAGCAAGCCGAACAGAAAAGACAGGAGGAACTCAGAAAGCAAGCCGAAGAGAAAAGACAAGAGGAACTTAGAAAGCAAGCCGAACAGAAAAGACAGGAAGAACTCAGAAGACAAGCCGAGCAGAAACGACAAATAGAACTCAAAAAGCAGGCTGAGCAAAAAAGACAAGAGGAACTCAAAAAGCAAGCCGAACAGACAAGACAAGAGGAGCTCAAAAAGCAAGCTGAGCAGCAAAGACAAGAGGAACTCAAAAAGCAAGCGCAGCAGAAGAGACAAGAGGAACTCAAAAAGCAAGCCGAGCAGAAAAGACAAGAGGATCTCCGAAAGCAAGCCGAGCAGAAGAGACAAGAGGAACTTAAAAAACAAGCCGAGCAAAGTAAGCACGAAGAGCTCAAAAAGCAAGCTGAACAGAAAAGACAAGAACTCAAAAAGCAAGCTGAGTTAAATAAGCAAGACGAGAAACAGAAGCAAAATAATATTACTGGAGGTGAAGCAAAGTCACGTACTACTACTACTGCTGCTGGCAACAGTTCTTCTGACAAGCAGGAAGTGTATTCAGAAAGTGATGCCTCTACTCCTAAGCAAAAACTTGTTCCCAGCGATGCTGCAGCTATTTATCGTATTACTTCGGAAGAACAAAGCAGCTGGCAGCCTTACCTGCCCACTGAACCACAAAAACCTGAGCGACCACTGCCAGTTGGCAAGAGCGGCGCCTCCCATGTACATCCCATTGAGTCTGTACAAGACAGCTGCTCTAGTAGTACCTCTATCTCTACGCCACCCGTACACACTTCGAGCACTCCTGACAATGATGACAAAATGTGGCGTCCAGTGAGTGCCACGGTACCCGCGACTGTGAGGGAGAGACCTCCGTTCAGTCCCGTGCGTCAGGATAGTGTAGAAGCGGCGGGTTTTGTAAGTTCCGCCGTCAACCGGCAACAGTCGCGTGAAGATGTGGTGCGTCGCGCGAGCATTTCCAGTTCTGAACGCAATGGAAGTCAAAGTTCCGTTGGAGCATTCGGTGGTGCCCACGATGATGGATATTTTGGTGACTATGATACAGAAATCAATGATGATGAAGTTTTTACAGCAGAAAGCCACGTATCGCGTACTGTGCCAACTGCAAGTAGTGTCCTTGCTCCATTTCTTGCTAAAGATCTTCCATCGAGTGTTTCAACTTCTAATCCAGTTTGGGCCCGAAATATGAAGTCTGCTTCTACATCAGTGCAACCAGAAACAAAGCCTGTCCAGGTATCTAAGAAACAGGAGCCAGTGCGTCCCTTCCATCAGCGCCATGCCTCTTTAGATGCTCGACTGTCTGCTGATGCTAAGGCCAACAGCCTAAAATGTGCATCTCAGAGCCCGGAGTTGCCTCGAAAGATGAAGCCGTTTGGGCCAGTCTCTTTTTCTCCGAATGCGGCGGTGCAAAAAAATTCCCTGGTGCCGGGTGCCGAAGTTCCTCGTGAACGTCAGTCTCGTAGTCACGTGAAGAAGTCATTTGAAAATGTTTCTCCACAAAGTTCTGTTCCAATAGCTGCTGCTCCAACTGTTCAGAATAAAAAGTTCTCAGTTCCTGATATCCAAGAAAAAATCCGGTCCCCCGAGGCTGTTGTACCACCCCCTGTACATCCTAAGCTGCCTCCCCTCCAAGTGTCTTCCCAGAAATGGCAAAGTGCTGAATCGGTTGCACCAGCGAAGACGAGTAGTTTCGTTGTTCCACCGTTGCCAACTACCGAAATGCGACAACAGAAAATAAAGCAGCAGCAAATAGATGCTCAGCTGCGAAATAAGTCCAAGTGGGGCACGGTTGCAGCACCCAACAGGCTCATGGGTTCTGGAGTAGCTGTTGCACCTAGTTCTCAAGCTAACCGCTTTCCTGCACCATCGGTGTCACGCTGGGGCAGTGCCCCCGATAACACTGTTTGTCCGTCTCCTCCCCTTCCAACTTCCGCCGATAAGATCAGCAAAGCCGGAGCTAGTAGCAATGCCGTCAACATGAGACACTCATCTACGAGTTCGCTGCCGACGTCGGGTACAGCGACTCCACCGTTTGCCGGCAAACAATCGACTTTTGGTGCAGGTTCGTCACCTGATGTAGTCGCTAGAGATACCTCGAAGAGTGAAAGTAAGGTAAGGAATGTCTGGGAAAGTGCAGTCACATCCTCCGATAAGACTGTAACCTCAAATAAACCTTGGAAAGAAGGAAAGGTTGCGGATGAAGGTGGCCAGTTAGTTAAAAAAGTTTTGAAAGGTATCGGCAATGATGATTCCAGTAGTCGCGAAGCTCTGAAAAATATTGTGGCTGCTAAAGGCAAGCCAAAATCGAAAACTGCGTCTGCGCGGAAAGATGGACAAGTAAGTTCCAATAATCAAATAAAGGAGCAGCAATTGGGTAAGGGACAAAAATCCACTAACAAGGGAATACGGGTTGAATCTACTCGCAAAGCTATGCTACAAAAATGGGAGAAGTTGGCGGAAAAATCTCAGCTTTCTCCCATAGATGAAACTCCAAAGCCACTCGCAGGTGAACGAAGGTCCAGTCTAACCCTCCAGAAAGGCCCTAAAACTGGTCAGAAATCAAGTGTTCAAAGAGTAGCCTCTCAGATTCAGAAAACACCAAAGAAAAATGGCGCAACTGGATTTAGAAAACCTTCATTTGCTGCTGCTCAAAAATTAGTCAATAATAACGTACCAGCTGTCGAAACTCTCAAAAGTTCGAAAAATAGTAAAACGCCTGGAAAACTCAACGTTAATAAGTTTGTACCAGAAGATGCTTCTGCTGGTGCTAAAACGAGCGGTCATATTCCCTGGGCTGGTGAAGCTCAAGGTGCGTTGAAGAAAGTCAAAGAAGAAGTCACAAAATTAGAAAAGAATGACAGTTGCGAAGTTGAGCCTAGCATTGCCCTGAGTCGATCTAAATCAGGTAACATACGGGCGACTGTAAAGCAGTTTGAGGAGTCTGAGACTCCGGTGCAAGTGCCAAGTAGAGGAGTTGTTCGTTCGAAGTCAGGCAATGTAAGGTCAGCACTCAAGCAGTTTGAACAGGATAGCCTCTCTTGTGAGGCCATCACCCCCACCCCCGTTAGAGCTGTAGCAAGATGCAAGACTAACAAAGTAGTGCAAAATCTCAAGAAATTCGAGGAAGGAAGAAGTTTGGCCAAGCCTTCAGCTGCTAGTTTGATGCGCTCAAAATCAGGCAATATCCGTGCCACACTACAAAATTTTGAAAACTTCGCTGAAGCAATTTCTCCCTCTCCGTCGTCCTATAACTTGTCGAAGTCAAAGTCTGGCAACATTCGCCAGACAATAAAGGCTTTTGAGGAGGAACCTTCCAAAAAACTTGTTCCGAGTAGTTTTTCGAAAGAAGTTTCTAGATCGAAATCTGCTGTCTTCAATAAGGGGTTGGCTGCCTTCCTTGAACAGCCTATAGCCGTGCCTGTTGGTCCCGCACCTCCAGTCAAACCACATCCCAGTTATTCTGGTAAGGTTAAGAAAGATCTAGAAAAATTTGAGAAACTTGCAACCACTTCCAGTGAAGAAGAAACAGTAATTTTACGTGAGAAAAAACAGAGGAGATCTTCAAATCCCTCTTCCAATCGTCTGTCAAAGCTTATTGAAATAACTGAGTCTCGAGAGGGAATAATCCAAGATGTGCGATTTTCTATTCCTGCTGGTGCTGCAGGTGACAAAGTTGCTAAATCAAGACCTCAAAGTTTAGAATTTTATCAGGGAACGACCACAACTGATAGCACTTTATCTTCTTCTTCTGCTAAACTCTTACCGTGGTCTAAATCGTCTAGTAAACGCACCAGTCCTACCGCTGTCCCTACAAAACCGACCTATGCTCCCAATCAGTATGAAGCTGTCATAATGCCAGATATTGCCGAACAGAAGAAAGAAAAAATTGCTGCCTTTTTCCAGCAGTCTAGCGCTGAAATTTCCCAAAGAATGCGAAGATCGAAATTTTCCAAGGAACGATCAATTGATATGAGTGGAACTGTGTTAGATGAGTTCGATGATCTTGTTTCTAACACGGATATAGCTGACGAAAAGTTAGATAGCCTCTTTTCGGAGACCCTTTTAGATAGCGATACGGAAGCGCGTGTCCACAATAGCGATAAGCGTCGTCATTCCGTTACAAATTATGAGGTAGGAGTTGCCACCAGTAAAATCTTCCCAGCGCCTCAAATGGGAGTCATAAAGCGTTCGAAGACGGTGAGAGGTTCGTTTCAGAGCGCGTTCGCCGCCGGTGTTGCGTCGCCGCCGCCAGGTAGCTCTTTCCCTTGCGTCGACCAACTCAGCCCCACCAGCCAAGGCGAAAGCGATCCGTATAGTCGTTTAAGAGAGAACATCGCAATTGCAAAGGAATTTTTAGGTATGTGCAAAGACTCGGATCTGCATTCGTCAGATTCTCAAAGCGAAGCTCTGTCGTGCTCATCGCAAGTGTCTTATCACAATGTTGACAGTCAGTCTGATGGAAGTTTATCCCTTAGCAGCAGAGAAGGAACACCTGGAGCATGTGCGAAATTATACGTCTCGTCAGCACTCCGAAGAGGTCGTTCAAGGAAATCTTTGCCCAAACGACGGAAACGAGCAAAAAAGCCTAAAAGGAGCCAATTCTCTTCATTTTCTATTAAAACTCCCACTGAAGACCCCGGCCTGTGGAGTGACGATGTTGACAGCGACACGGCTACAGTTGTTGACTCTGAAGCTGACGACTTGCCTGTGGAATTTGTAGTCCCTAAAATATCTGTGACTGACCTCAATCCCGGCGCTGTGTCTGTTCCCGAGAACAACGTCTGTCCTGAGCAAGCTGAATTCGATATACTTGGAAATTCCTTACTAACGGTCCAAACAACCCCCATCGATCAACTTAGAGTGCCTGAAGCAAAAGTTACACGATTTGATGAAATAATTAAGCAGTTCTTTGCAGACGTTGACGAAAGTGCTGTAGGCCCTGCTCGCGGGAGATCCACTTCACGTTCTCTAAACCACGACGCAAACAGAACCCGCTCCCTGGAATCTTTCCACAGAACTACCTTCTCCGCAACTCGTGTGTTTCCTGATGTTGAGTTCAAAGCTGCGGACTTCAGTCCATTGTCCAAGAGTTCGTCTTTACCTTCTGTAGCTGATGACACTGCATCCAAGTCGTCATTATCAATCGAGTCCCCTCCTTGTGAACAATTTTCTGGAAGTTCCACACCGACTGAAAAGAAATTCTCAGATTTGCCCGACGTAGTTCAGAGCTGCTATTACTCTTCCAATTCAGAGACAGACTGTGCCTGTGACTGGGACACTCTAGTATGAAAGCTGAGCCATCAGGCCCATGTCGTCTTCCTCCTACTGGACTTGTGATAAGCGCTTCCGATGGTGCGCGAGCCTTCATGTAATTATGTCACGAATTTAATGATATCTTTTGAACGATACTGGAATCGATACATGATATTTATATGATATACTGATGAATTAAGAGACCTGTTCTGATCTCTTCCTTGTGAGTGCGTTTCGTTAAGTTGCTTTTTTCTCTCTTAGCGCTATGACGAGGAGCTTTACTGCGTTTGTGGCCTGGCTTTCTTGTTTAGTTTTAAGTTATTACGTCGTAGCAGCTCTGCAGGTGAGTGCAAAACTGTTCAAAAATTTATTCACACCTCTCCTCGTCCCTTCTCCCGCCCCTGTGTGTGTGCCACTTGGCCTCTTTCTGCTGCCTTTCGTTACTAACAATTGTGGCTGCGTTACATTACTGTCTATATATTATGTCTTGTTATGGTACTACTTATTTAGTATTATTTGCTCATTCCTGTGTGATAATATCATTTGTATTTCTGTAATTTTATTGTGTTTGTTGAGTGGAATAACATACGTAAGATATTGTTGTTTTTATTGTTTTATTAGTGGTTTTGACAATATTTTTTCCCTCTACGTCCTCCACTAATGAGCTACTTACCTCGCCCCCATGCGCAGATGTTGTAGCTGTGAACTCTTGGTTAGCTGACAACTTCCCCGAACATCAGACCAACGCCAGTACAGGTGCGTTCCTGACTAATGACTTTACATGCATCCAATTAAAAATTGCCTGGTACACTGTACATGTACGCTAGTACCGGAGTTTTTCGGCACTGTTACGTCGGATATTTACGAGAAAACACGTATTTTGCTTCCTATTGAAAGAAAGAATTAATGCCGGTAATCAGTCTTTGGCTGGCCGCAGTGCTCTATGAACGAGACATTTGTTATTCCTTTGAGTGAGGGCGTTTGTACAAAATTACTGCCGTAAAGTTATTAGGCGCAAGGCGCCGCTTGCCGCAGCGAGTGGGTGCTGCTGCTGGCAGAGATCCACAGTCTGTAAACACTGTTCGAGACCCCACCATTATTTATTCACCTCCCGTCTTGTGCTAGACATGAACAAATATTCACTTGGCGACCCAAACGCTGAGCTCCATTGACTAACTACCATCTAGGACCGCACTCTTTGTTTACAGATTCCTCTTCAAACAAAGCTTGGTTTCCCTTATTTTTACCCTCACAGACGATGCTTGAGGTGCGTCGTATCTTCTTGTGCGCACAAACATACAAAACTTGGGCCCGTCCCTGTGATCTGTGCGGTTACCCAGCAAAGTCTGCACCAGACAAATGCTTAGCATAATTAACCGTTTCGTGTTTAATATTTAGCGTTCGTTTAACCTTTTCATGTTGAAATTACCTAGCGGATAAATCATAGAAATGTAATTATGTAACTGTAAGGGAGAATTTACACTGTTTTTGCGCGTCAAATTCTAGAAATTTATCTATTAATCATTTGCACTGCAAGATAAATTCTTCTTACGGATCTAAATTTGCGAGTCAGCGGAGCCCTCACCAAATGATGAAGGGCGAGTTGACTGAGTCTAGCTCCAATGATTATGAGACTAATGTTCCCGTTAATCATCCTTGGTCTAGCTCTATCCTTCGTGCCACCAACACACTAACCAATTGGTCACACTACAGTTCGCATTCCATTCCATGCAATCGAAAAAAAATTATTTTCGAAATGCCCGAAGCACAGTTTGAAAAGTGGCGTAGCCACCGTCTGCCTCCGACCTGAAAGGGGTATGCTGCTACCACCTCTACTGCCCAGTCGCGTCTCGACGGAGCTACTGCGCTCCCTTAAAGATAGTCCTCAAAACGAGAGCTGCTGCGAGACAGATAAGGGAAATTATTTGAAGGAAAAGACCGGCAGTTCAAGTGGAAATGAGTGCAGCATTTACAGCTTTCCTCTATCGCTCTGGCGTTGTGCCCATTGAAATAATTAATAAAGTTCCACGATGAAGCGCACATCCATAGAGTTGCGTTTTGATTATAAATATATAGGTAATAATGAGAAGGCGTATCACACGTGTATCGTGTGCCACTAGACTCGCGTGTTGCTGGTCCCTTGCTGGACTGTGTGTTGCATGCAAAGAAAGAGAGACTATTGTGCCAGCTTACTGTAGAACATTGCCTTAACTATTGTTCAATGAGACATATTTGCACAGTCATTATTGAAATGCAATGGTGTGTACAAGTCCCCTTACGAACTAAAGCAGTCGAACCATGGTGAACTAGAGCATTCTGAAAGCGCATACCTCCGCCAAGTGAGGCAACGGTAGCAAAAAATTCTAGTTGACTCTGAAACCATAATTTTCTTTGTATAAACTCCAAAATCTAATCAATTGTGCCTTTTGATAGTAATAATAGCTTGTGCAATTTTCTTCAAGATCCGTTGATAACTTTTTGAGTTATACTGCTAACAAACGTAATGACAAACATGAGTCAAACATACAAATGAACAAACCGATCTGCATCAAAATTTAATCATTTATGTCTTTCAACATTACTGACAACTCCTATAAATTTTATAATGATCCATTTATTACTTTTTGAGTTATTGTGCTAACAAGCATAAAATTAAAAACAGTGACAAACGGACGAACAACTAACAAATCATTACCAAAATTTGGTCATTTACTCTTTGTTATATACCTAACTACTCATGTTAATTTCATCAAAATCCATTCATAACTTTTTGAGTTATGGCATTGAGAGAAATGAGGTAGACAAACAAATAAACAGATGGACATATCTTCACCAAAAGTTGATCATCTGTTCCTCCTAACATACCTAACAATCCCTGTAAATTTCATCAAAATCGGTTCATGACTTTTTGAGTTATCTTGGTGACAGATAGACAAATAGACAAAGAGACAGACAGACAAACACCACGAAAACATAACCTCCTTGGCGGAGGTAAATATTGCCATTTATGTTGAAAAGAAAGGACGCCTGAATGCATTTGAAAAATGACACCTTAATTATTGTTTGCCACGTTTCCCTGGCAATGTACGTGGTCTTCGCATCATGCATAAATTTTCCCACGATCTCAGGTAATGAGTACTAGCGTGCTAGTGCCGGTAATATGCTGTAGACTTTGCACGGCTGCTCGGTCGTTGAGCTGTGCTCTTAACAGATACAGACAACTACCCACGCGACCTCACGGTTCCCTTGCCGCACTCTGTTGTTAACATAGCTCCCGCCCTTCATGAGCAACTCAATTATTATGAAAAGAATTAAGCAATGCTGGCAAGGTGCCCAGTGCTGGGGCTGGCACTGAAGGTTCCGAGGTTTCCTCAAGCGACTGTTGGTGCGCCATGTGTGGTGCTACGGCGAATTGATTTTTCAACAGGTGCGTCGTACATTGGTGCTCTCTACGCGACTTCGTATTCCCTCATTTCTTAGCCCTCTTACATATTACCTATATTGACTCACACCAAGCTCTCTGTGCCTCGTACTTCTCATATGCTTCACATTGCCATTGGACAACTTCATGTCAAGTTTTGCTGGCGGAGACATAAATTGTTCCCTTTTCCATTCGTCTTGACTTCCTTGCGGTGTTTGACGCGATGGCAAATGAACCTAGTCGTCTTTTCTCTATTAGGAGCTTCAATTAAGATAAAAATTTGAACAACGTGCCTTTAATTTGTGTGCAGTCCGCGATTTGGTAATCGTCACGTTAAAAAAAAATGTTTATTCCTATGCCCGCATGTTCATCATAATTATCTAGACATTTGGTAGACGGTTCAAGAGAACCTACCGTACTACAGTGCCCTCTAAAAACCTTGTAGAGCCTCGCAACTGTGCCATGCACTTTTGTCTATGATAATTTTCAGCCCACTGCGCTAACAATGCATATCCTGTAGGCATGTGTCCGTAGATAAGAACACTCCGGTAGACCAGCACTGCGTTGGTCTCACGTATCCGCATCTTGCCGCAGTCTGCTGCCGCGGCTGTGGTGTTGGCAAGCGGTTGTGTGTGGGCTGTGGGGTGATCAAATTTACGATCGTGATGGTCGTCTGTGAAGCCGATGCATTGCACCGTGAGCCGTCAGCCCTTTCTTTTGATCCTCTTCCATTAGATCTCTCCGCCCAACAACAAACATCTGTGCTCGCTCTACCAATGCACTGCCATT
>LQNS02278170.1:36715342-36725855 GCA_001587735.2 Parhyale hawaiensis
TTAATAACAGCTTGTTCAATTTCTTGAAGATCCGTTCATAACTTTTTGAGTTATACTGTTAACAAACGTTATGACAAACATAAGTCAAACATACAAACGAACAAACCAATCTGCACCAAAATTTGATCATTTATGTATTTTAACATTACTAACAACCTCTATAAATTTCATAAAGATCCATTCATTATTTTCTGAGTTATTGTGCTAACAAGCATAAAATTAAAAACAGTGACAAACGAACAAACAGATCATTACTAAAATTTGGTCATTTATTCTTTGTTATATACCTAACAACTCATGTTAATTTCATCAAAATCCATCCATAACTTTTTGAGTTATGGCATCGAGAAAAATGAGGCGGACAAACAAACAAACAAACGGATGGACATATCATTACCAAAATTTAATCATCTGTTCCTCCTAACATACCTAACAATCCCTGTAAATTTCATCCAAATCGGTTCCTAACTTTTTGAGTTATCTTGGTGACAGACAGACAAACAAACAGACACGACGAAAACATAACCTCCTTGGCGGAGGTAATCAATCTACAACCCAATCAACAAATTGACAAGAGTATGAAAATGGCAAGTAGAACCGTGAGCTTCATTACCAGGAATTCCAAGTACAGATCCAAGGATATAATAATTCCCTTGTACTAAGCACTGGTACGCCCACATTTGGAATTTGCTGTTCAATTCAGGTTGCCACATTAGTGCAAAGAATCCAACCCATACCAACAAAATTGATACCTCAGCTGCGAAGCAAGCCATACGATTGCCGCCTCCAGGAAGTTGGCCTGATCTCTTCCGAGCAAAGACGAAACAGGAGGCAACTAATAAAAACACTGAAGTATCTGAATGACTTCAACGACGTACATGCAATGGGATTTTGAGATGGTAATAATCACTTGCGAAACAACGATCAGAAACTCAAACATAAAGCTTGAGGAACTACCTTTTTCCGTATTTCATAATGAACATCTGGAATAGATTTCCCTCCGAAATTGTCCGTGCGGAGACAGTCAACCCGTTTAAAAATTGTCTTGACAAATATTGGGAGAGACACCCTTTTCAGCTACGAACACCTCCTCCAGAAGTCACAAACTCTTAACGGCCGAAGCTTCGGAGGCCACCTTAATCCAAAATCTTTCCTGTTTCACCCCTACTAACTTAACGTCTCCAAGCTCCTCGGATCTGCAGCAGGCTGAAAATTTTTACTCAGATATTTATGTAATGCTGACACTATGGCAATAGCTCATAGAGGGCCGGGGCGTAAGTCCCGGCGGCTCTCTGGGAATGGGTCTCTTTGTCCGCCTACTGCTGGCTATCTAATCTATTTAAAATTAGGCTTCATTAATTCTGACGTCATGAGAAGACAAGCAATACCAGATTGTTTAGTTAGCAAGAGCATAAAGGAAGACTCGCTCACGTGCGAGGTGACATTTTCCGAAAACGTGAGCATACCTCGGACCACTTCTCTTATGTTACGCAAGATGCGCCTCTGCAGTGTTGTTTTCAACACGACACGCAGTTACTGTGCCCTGCAGCAGCGTACAGGCAGTACGCTCTGTTAGTAGGCACTTCCGTGCACCAGCAAACACCGCAGCTGCTGGTGTTGCGTACCACTCTTTCTTTGGTATATTTCTCCCTTAGTATTAGTGGATGTACCGACGTATATTGCCACATGCCTACAATTTGTGTACTGCCTTTAATTACACACAATTTGTTTAGTTTACCAAAAACACTCTTCCCTCTTTTCGCTGAAACTCATTGTTAAGTTGAAACAAACGAGTATGACAAATTTAAGACACCTGTAATAGTGCTATTCTTACGAAACTATAATTGTAACATCGGCAGCGGCGGATTAACGCTGAATCCTATAGGTGCGTCAGTACTGCGGACCCACAATCCCTCATGCGGGGCTGGCAGCCAATGTGTCAGTCTATGATCAAAGCTGAGCTGCTGGTCGTCGAGTTGGCCTTACCCGATATTGAATAATCGTATCAGTGTGGTCTGTAAGATTTTCATGCACCTCCGTCAGTAGATTAGTATAACTAGAAGTCCGGAAAACGTGTTTTTTGCGATAACAAGCATTAAACTAATTTTTACATGGAAGCAGAACTGAGTGATCGACCCTCGCCAACATTTTACGTTGCTACCTTGTAGTCGTGCCGCGGAAATCCTGCTAAGCTCTCACTGGCAAGAGCTTGAATACATTTATGAGGTGCCCCACTATGTATAGACGGCACTACGCAGGAAGAAACTAAGATCGGCGTTATGAGACGTAATGTCATGAGCAACGCAATGCTTAGTAAGATCCACAAAAGAATTGCTACATCTGAAGTTTAGGTGTTACAAGCTCCTAGTCTAATCTGCTCCATCTTTGTTTATTCGGAGATAATGAGAACAAACTCAGTCATACGAGGCGCTCCTAACTTTCATGGATCATTTATATCGCTAAACAAGCTGTGCATCCCTTTCTTTTTCGATTGAAAATGTAACCATGAGCTACTTTTGATTGATATTTACCTGGCCGAAATACTCATTGTTCTTCTTGCCTGTCGGCCAGCTTGTGAGATAGTGTAGAGGATTGCTTATATACGCGCTGCACTCTTGAGATGGTAGGGCGAACGACTTTTCCCGCTCTAAATTATACATGTTTTCTCTCTCGAACATTCCTGATTCTGTGATGAGAGGCTCCAGTGTTTGACCTATTTACTACTACACTGCTGCATGCAGTAGATGTCGTAGAAATAGCAAACGCTTTTAATATCTCTGGGCAAATCACTGCTGCTCGATGTAGGTAGGCGCTATCCTCCTGAAGGCACCAATAAAACTATGGAGCAGAACTATCGGCTGTGGGAGTGCGGCGACGACATACGTACAGTAAAGCGAGGTGGCCGCCTCCGCCCTAACACATTACGTAGTTTATTTTATATATAATGTATTGCGAGTACGAGCGTTGGAGAATCTCTAAACCTGGGTTGATTCTTCAATTTAAAAATGGCTATTTGAAACCCCAATAGTTCAACAGCAATATTTATGGACAAACTGTCGTACTGTAGTGATAGCTTGCTATTTTTATTTTAGAAACACTGACTGCTGCAGGTGCTTTCACTTGCGCTTCTTCATTTCATATCTTCTCAAAATTCTCAATGGTGTTTCCGGCTCTTTAACTTTTTATACTAAGCGAATTATCCATTGGCCCTGGGGATCAGACAGTATTGTTCGTAACAGAACCGATTGTATTCCATTATTGGCGTAACACTCAATTCTTACTGTTGCAATAGCGCATTTATAGAGTTTCGTCGTCCATGCTTTCCGTTCTTTAATATCTCTTCTGCCTTTACTCAGACTCAATGCTGCTACTATCAAACAAATCCTGCTTGACTTCTGTAAGCGCAACACCCGTGAATATGAGAGCAAGGTAATATTGCCCCCGGAGTCACCGCTCCATTTGCCCCTNTTTCCGTCCTTTAATATCTCTTCTGCCTTTACTCAGACTCAATGCTGCTACTATCAAACAAATCCTGCTTGACTTCTGTAAGCGCAACACCCGTGAATATGAGAGCAAGGTAATATTGCCCCCGGAGTCACCGCTCCATTTGCCACTTCGCCCGCTGGTGCAGTCTCTCGCCCCACAGCGGTCCTGCACCGCACTGCTCTTTCACGCCTCTCTCTTTCTCCGTTGCGACTTTCTAATTCAGAAAAACGCCTACTTGCACCGCCTAAATTTAATAGTCTTCACAGCTTCCCCTTGCCTGTTAAAACAAGTCTAGTGCACGCTTATAAGTCACATGCAGTATACTTGTATGTATCTTCCTATTCGCAAGATGATCGCCATTGCCTACTCTATTGCACCTCAGTCGGGTATCTTTGGAGCTTTTATTCCGAATTTTCGATAATGCCCAAGTTAAGCGCCCCATAAAGGGGCGGACGGTCCACGGGGCTGCCCATTGCCACTGGAGCACAGATCTTTGTTATATGAGAGTTTTACGGGTAACTCAGCACCTTAGTGCACCAGCTTGGCAATGTCAATTTTATCAAATTCTGTGCTGTGAAATTCCGAACGAGCGGTATAGCTTTAAGATGGTGAAATATGCAGAGGAACAGGACTGAGTTCGTTTGTGACTAAAACATAGCCTTGCGTTGCGTCACAGCCCATCAAAGGAGACAGACTTCTCGTAGTGGGGAACCTACCAAAGCGCAATTGGTTGTGACGTGACGCTAGGCTTTGCTTTGGTCACGTGCTTGCACACTCGTCTGTCTCTGTTCACTGTGGTGAGCTGGCGACCTCATCCGTCATGATGGTCACAGAGGTGGAGGAACCATGGCGAGGGGGGGGGGCGTATCATTCCATGTGCTGCCTGAAAAGGGCCTTGGCTACCTCTCTTAGCTATATCTGTCGCCGCTGGGCTTGTGTCAAACTTAAGTTGGCTGTTCAGTGAGGAGTTGGGAGACCGCATCAGACGCACAACCACACTCCCGCCGCCGCTCGCTGAGCGCGGTAGCGGTACCTCTGCGCACTTGCCTTTATTCCATCGTTTGGGTGCCTATAGCTCCAGCCCATCTAGCGATCCATCAGGAAGTTAATACTGCAAATACTGAACTGTGAGATGCGCAGTGAAAGTGCTGTTTGTGTAGATTTTCTTTCCCCTCCTCAAGCTATAGTCAATTTGACCGTACCCCCACCTGGGAAACCCACACGCACTGGTTTGTGCTGCAGATATAGGCCAACAGCCTCCAGAAAAATGCACGGCTGCAGTCGACCAAAAATTGTCTAGAGGTATGGCGCCAGTAGCGGGAGGCTCCATACGATAATCTGCGCCCCCCGAACTCTCGTCATTGCTGGCAAAGGTCAGTAATACCACAGAAGTACGCAGACAGGATGCCGACTGATCACGTCAAGCGCCGCCTAGAACTAGCCTAGTTGTAAGGAGGTTTGAACGTACGGCCTTGAGAGTCAATGTCAGAACCTTTAGTGCGCTGCTACTGCGAGTATGTTGATTCTTCAGTGGTGCTGGTAGGAGTGTGAGGCGGACTGCTGTATTCATGTGTTAAGGAGCAGCCTTATGATAGCACGCGTGTGTGGTGTCTCCTCACAGCGGCAGCGGACCAGCAGGGGGAGGTGGAGGTCAGCTCTTTGCTCTCTCCTCAAGCCTCAAGAGCAGCGCTAATAGCATTAAGGACGTGCTCCTGCAGTGGTGTCAGTGTAGGACTCGAGGCTATGAGGTACATCACTTCTCTTTGTACCCCCAGTCACCTGTGGATGAGTTTCAACCTAATTACCAGTTGATAAACCTGTGTGTCTTGCATCCTTAGTGTGCTTAACGTTCCGCTGTTGTTTCATCCTTTTACCGTGAGCTCTCGTCGTTTTTTGGAAGCGCTAGTAACTTCAGTGCTGTGTTTGTGTGTTAGCCTCTAACTGATGAATATCAAACAGAGTAGCAAAAAAATGATACCTCCTTTTGGAGACATGCAAGGTACTTGCTTGTATCTAGTGCGAGCTGAGATACAAGTTGTGCAACTCGCTCAAGATAAAAGATCTCTTGCTCATTAAATTTTATCATATTAATCCTAGGGCAATAGGACTTGTCTGGCGGCAAAATGTAGACCCACAGCTAGCCTCCAAAGAGTGTTGGCCCTACGTAGGATTGGTCTCTTTTATTGGCTGTGCTGCGCACTTGCTATCTTAATTTCCCCGAGCCGTTCACGGCGTGGTCCCAGGCACACCCCTGCCGCTGCTGCCAAACTTCTCCCTCACGAGTGCCGCTCCCACAGTCACTATACGGACTCAAAACTGCACGTCCTCTTTGTTCAGTTACTGCATAATTTCACTCACGGGAGGGGGTGCCTCTCAAGAATGTTGCGTATTAGGGAACACTGCATTCCCTGACTCTTAGCAGACACGCTAAGATGCAGTTGCAGCCAACAGCACTACGGCTGTACTAAGCGATCCGCACGAGTCTCGCTAAGCTAATGGCTACTATATAATTCAACTTCTGAAAATTTCAAAATGGCTGGCTATTTTTTCTATTATTAAAATAACTGTATATACCAACGTATTTTCCGTTGTTATGCTGTGAAGTATAATATCGCGTAAATAGGTTCATTGCTGCAGGTTATACGTCAATTCTGCATTGCACTACACATACGACACGCATAATACTTGAGTTGTGTAAGAAATACCGTACAGTTTACTACTTTGCTTGACGGCCCACTCAATATGCCAGTAAGTCATATAGCTGATCGATGACACTTCAGTCAAGTGTTTTTTTTATTATTATAGAGGCCTCATAATACGAACTGTACGGGGTAACGCAAGGATCGTATGGAAACACATGTTCATAAGTACCGCTTAACTGTGGCGACAGTCTTTGAAGTTCAAGACTCCAATATGACCTGGAATTGATCAGAAGTAATTTACCTTTACTAATGGCCCATGCTGATCATTATACATTTCTTTCCAATGAAATCCATTCCCTGCAGCATCGTGTACAGTTTGTTATTTATCCGAGGTAGCTATGATAATTAGAATTTATTTGATAGGAGTGGGCCGACAACCACAGTGCGTAAGTGAAACAAGGGAGCAAAACCTGTCGTTGACTTTCAACCTTAATCTTGGTTAGTCGCTGCTTTTGGCGTAAAACTCTTTTTAATATTGAATTATCTAGCGTCGAACGTTACATGCATGTTATATGATGATTAGTGGGCCATAAAATCTGCGTGACCTCGATCCTTCCTGAAGTGATATATTTATTGCTCCCAACTCTTATATGTGGTGGTGATGATGATTAATTGACAACAATTGGCTGTTTATTTCGTGTGAAGCAAATGTATTTAATGTGAGCCGAAGCGGCGTGAGTAGCGGCGACTGCTGCACACGCTTGCGTGTAGATGCTCACCCTTGGATCTGCTGCCCGTCCTTCTGTTCTGAGTAAGCTGCTCCTGCCCCCAGCCGTGCTGCCGCTTCTCTTCCTTATTGCTCGACTTGTTACTATCTTGTGCGGTGACCGTCCGTGCATGGGTTCCTTGATTTGCCTCGAAAAAATACATGTCCCTACTTTTTCCTCACTTTCGTCATTTTTTGTAGTTTCTACGGAGGCGTAACCTCACATAGAAAATGATGTTCCGGTGCGTAGTTTGAAGCTAGTTTCCTATCATCCCGACGTGCGCCTTCGGGACGTCTTTCCTTCGTGCCCACTTTGCTTCCTTCCCCTTTCATACTCCTACTGATGATGCATTGTTCTATTTTTCCTCGTGTTACCCTACTAGCTGTCCCCATGCCTGTAGGTCCTGTGAGGGAACACCCTAATGCATGGGTTTACGTCTCCTTTCGACGTACTACATGCCCCTTCTTTCTTCCGCTATTAGATCGCATTGTTGTGGAAACGGAGGCTTAAAATACTCAACATATAACAATAATAATAGTAATTCCGGCCCGCCACTCTAACCCAATAACTGCTCCCTGAAGAGTTGCTAAACTTATGCTAATTTATTAATGACTGACCAGCTGCACAAGATTTTAAAGACAAGCCTCTGGACAGCATTTGTGCAAACGCTGCTTTCTAATGATTATTTATATCCGTTGCAGTTGTGTGATTTTTAGGAAGGAGTCGGTGTGTTTCACGTACAATCGCGTACCATGAATTGTTACTAACGTTATGTTGGTGTAGCCTCGCACCAATGCCTAGCCGAGATACTAAGCCATCGAGTTACCTGTGTTGTCGTCGACTCTTGATGTACCGTAGCATGTTGTTTTTGTAAACTCTGTTCAACGTTTGCATAGCATAACCTTTGTACTCTATTCATGAACTTTAACTCTTGCTTTTTCGCATGTGAAGAGTAGCTGGGGAAGTATTTGATACGCTCGCATGTTGTAGCTCTTGCCTGCGGTGTCCTTTAGATGCTTAGCAACTGGTAGTGGTGTAGAGTTGTTTAGCTGCTCGAGCTCAACTTTGCTTGTATTTCCTCCTTTGTAACTGTCTGGGTGACGCAGACCATTTATCTTGGTCGCTTTTTTTATTTAAGTGTTGATGATTTAGTTGATTGCGTATCTTTCTTGTGAATGAAACGCGACGTTATTTATTAGGATCTTTTGTACACCTTTGAAACAAGTAGTGCGCTGTGAGCGCTCTGTCATGAGGAGCATCTATAGCCTCGCAAGAAATACAAGAAATTCTTAGAGAATATAATGATGATTAGAAAGAAGTATGCTTATGTATGCGTCTAGAGGAATGTGTATTTAACAATCTATCAAACCCTCTTCTTTTTAATTTCTCTGCAATGATGATAAACCCACTTTCATGTGGGCAAAAGAATATTGCATTTGCGTAGACATAATTGAACGCTACTAAGATGCCTGTTTGTCGGCGTCCTTTCAGTTTCTGTATTTTGTGTGTCTTTGACTTCCTTTTGCTGTTTGTTTATGCGGAAACTGTGCGTTTGTGGCGATATGCGAGACCTGCCCTGAGCCGTGGCTGGTCTAAGAATGCCTTGATTTTGTGGCGTCGTTTTACATTTTGTCAGTAAATGAAGAGTCTTTGAATGTCTCGGGACTTGTGTAATAGGAGAAGATGCGCTCGACATCTACTAATAGAGACAGAAAGAGTGAATTTCCTTCTCGCAAATTAAATCGTTGATGGCAAAGAGGGTCCGTCATATCTTGTCCAATTGTTGATTTTGTCACATAGATCACAGCTACAGAGGCCTGTTGTTCGCATGACTAACGCCTGTTGTGCGGCTCCAAATTGTGCTGCAGTGAACCATTCTGGTGCTCATGACACCTCCCTTATTTCCCCCAGGCGAGAGTTGCTCGGCTGCAGTTACAGCGCACTACGTGTTTCCCTTGCTTCCCTTAGGTGCTCTGCGGAGGCATTGTTAAATTTTTCTGAAGAATGCGATCTTCGTATGTTCCTTCCTCCTTTGCAATTGCAGTTACGAAGTCGGAACTGACAAAGAAAGAAACGCATACAATAGTTCGAGAAACACAAGAGCCTCTGCAGTGCACCGAGCTGCAGGCACTGAACATCAGCTGGTTGCCTCATGTCGTATTAGAAAAAGAGCAAAACAAAACTGCCAGCGCCTACTTGCTACAACGCAGTAGCAAGCTGGACATGAAGAGGAAGACAGCTGAAGCCTGGCTCTTATTTAAGGGGAGGCTCAAGTCAAAATATCCAAAATTAATAAAAAATATAATATTTGTACTTATGACTTGACTTGAAATTGTCATCGTATATTCCTAATATGATTGTGCATGAATAAAACAATGATCCGCCAAATTTTTTAATAAATAGATATATATAATATTATTATTATCATTATAATGTCACCATGACGTCAATATTTTTGATAGAGACACGAAATTTGGTGTGGTTGTACTCCAACCTATTAAAAACAAACTTATGGTTTCGCTCTTTATAAAATCCTCATTTTTCGCAAGAAATATTGCTCTTTATCCGGTGTTTACTTTGCTCATACGTATATATATGCGTACATAGAACTCGTATAATTTTGCTCTAAAACTCAGGCAACTTTTATTTTAGCAAAAAAGCGAATCATAACTTTATAGCTAATACTTATAGTAGTATCCATTCAAAGTTTGAAATGGATTGGGTAAAAAATGAGTTCTCAACAATCAGTTTAAATAGAAAAACTGGTTTTGAGATACGCGCAGTGAAGGGTTGGAAGCAACATGCCAAGCCAGACGGGCAGGGACGTTCAAAGCTACCATAAGGGCGATTTCAATCAATATATTTTTTTTACTTTCTCGTGCTTTTTAAAGGGCTTTAAAATTGAAAAAATAATTTTTTGACGGTTTTCACTTGAGCCTCCCCTTAAGCAATTGCCAGTTACTATAACACAGACTCAGAATCTTTGCCGAATTAATTCAACCTGTAGCGCCTGAAGTGCTTGAGATAACGTCATTTGAATGCAGCATTGTCTCCTCTTTGAAATACAACGCATGTAGAGTAAATTAGATATACCACGATGCAGTTTGTATTGCGCTTCAGTAATGCCGCGTGGAAAAGTTTGAGTCGCATCTAACACTTTACTATTAATTTTTTGCACTATGTTCATGCTGACGCGATGTGCAACTGATGTACATGTCGCAGTTGCTATAACTTATTAAACTTATTATCAGTTCTTGAGCGTGTTTTGCTATGTGTCTATTAACTCATCACCAACTTCCATTATATCGTGTGCATTTGATTTTCAATTTCAGGGAGTAAAGATTGAAAATTTCAGCACGAGCTGGAATGATCCATACCGAAAGACGCGAGAGTAGGTGGTGAAGATGGGCCTGCGAAAGCTGAAGTTGTTTAACTCGGGGTTTTTAGCAGCGATATTGAAGCTCGACCGCAAGTTTTGACGTCTCATTCACAAGGAATTGACGCACCACTGGCGTTCAAAACTGCAGAGTAAGTGTTCCTTAGCTGGCACCGCTGGCGTTCAAAACTGCAGAGTAAGTGTTCCTTAGCTGGCACCGCTGGCGTTCAAAACTGCAGAGT
>LQNS02278170.1:36822922-36837537 GCA_001587735.2 Parhyale hawaiensis
GACTATCTTCCGTCTTTCAGTCTCTCTCTCTCGCTCTTTGCCGGTGTGTGTACTCCCGCAATGATCCATGTTAATGAATTCAGTCTTTCTTGCTCTCTCGCTTTAAGATTTTCGGTGTGCGGGCACCCTTATACCCTGGATGGCTCCGACTACGTCATAGCTTGATGCCGTATGCTGTTTTTTTTTTCAAAACAATCAGAACAAAATAATTGTTTGGTTGGCTTACCTGTTATTGTTCTTACACCCTAATTTCTACTGCCATAATATGAAGCAACAGTTAGTGCGGTAGCCACAAAGCTTTAGTGAGATGTATTGTAGTATCACAACACTATCCTGAAGTTTACTATTACAGTATAGTCACAACACCAGAGCACCTATGTGATATTTATATCCTACAGTTGCCTGCTTGCTAGAACAGCTGCCACATGTTTACCACAGAACATCCCCGGCTGGTACCCGCTCTACCACTCGCTTTACGAAACGTTCGCACTCGTGGACGAGCTGTACGACCAAGGCTTCTTTTTCCAGTCATCGGTGACAAAAGTGTGGGCCATCATGGCGGTGTCGCTCTCCGACCCAGAGGTGAGAGGTGCAAGCTGCGCTATTTTGCAAGATTTGCTTCATTACGTGCGTGCCGATCAGTAATAACATTAGTTGGTCGAAAAGTTAACAGATTCTAAGCATTAGCAAACCTGCGCAACAGTTCTCTTCATAGCAATCTAAACAAGTTTGTTCTCTTAAAATAAAGAGCAAGGCGAAAATCGCAAATCGTAAAGTCATTTTATTAAGATACATGAGATTAAATTCTAGAGATAGGTTGATTCACTGGAAATCTTATTTTCAGGCTAAAAAGAACCACCAACGTGATCACAAACATAGTAAAAACCAGACGTTTCGGATTTTTACAAATCCATCATCAGTGTTCTGAAAATGACACAATTTGGATTATACAAGTAGTTAAGATTCGAGAATAACAAAAATATATCCATCATAGGTCCCTAACCGTTAAACTCTACGAAATAATGGAGAGCTTAACAGCCGGTGCGCACTCGTTTAGTTCAGGCCTACGTTTAAAAATGTACAACGATTCTAAAATGCGGAGGTCAGCCGTGGTTTGGGTCGTGTCTAAAATAGAAAAATTATTGCTCCTAAAAACATGGTCACTATTGATACAATNGTTAAAAGTTGACCAGTTCGAAAAGAAGTTCCTCTGTGTTGGGCGCACCTCACAAACAATTGGAGAGCAGTGCTCCCAATGTACGATCGCTCGCAGCGGTCACACCTGTAATTATACACTACTG
The DNA here is from genome assembly GCA_001587735.2 of Parhyale hawaiensis. Taxonomy (NCBI): domain Eukaryota; kingdom Metazoa; phylum Arthropoda; class Malacostraca; order Amphipoda; family Hyalidae; genus Parhyale; species Parhyale hawaiensis. Next base: position 36,824,224 of record LQNS02278170.1, read on the forward strand.
AGGAACGCACCAACACGTCGGATACTTCTCTTCGATTAAAAAATGAACCTATTTTAAAATGATTTTTAAAGTATATACATGGATCAAGAAGGGGGAAATACTTGTGTATTTTTGAAACAATTTCTTGCTTCATTTTTTCTGTTTGGAACCCAATGAATGGCAATTGCAAGTATAACCGTAATTTGCATACAGTGGGGAATTTAGGCTTCTGATGAAATTTGCTGTTTAGAAAGTATTTTAATTTTTGGTCAACTAAATATAACGGGAAGTTATTGATTTAAAAAAAAAATTCTCAAAAAGTCAGTCTCGAGGTGAAACAGTGCAAATGTTGAGGATATTTCAAATGCTCTATTGAGAAAGGTTGTTATTATAGAACTTTTGTATCGGAAGTAAATGTTGCTGAAAATGTTTGTCCCTAGACTGGTAAAAGTTTCTTTTCTAAAAACAGAGGTTGAAAATTGATTGTTTTCTTTACAAACATTGACGTCTAAAAACGATAGTTTTCTGTTCTGTTCAGTTTCCATTGTGAATTTAACATTTGCGTGACATTGATTAAAATAATCAAAAAATACGTGTGCCTGCTGATGATTCCTAAATAAAATGAAAGTATCGTCTAGAGAGCGTCGATAGAATGCGGGTTTACAGTTTTCTGGACAATTCTCTAAATACCTAGACTCAAAATCATTAGGAAAAATATTAGCGATAATTGATGACAAAGCTGACCCCATGCTAAACCGTCAATTTGTTTGTAAATCCTGCCATTGAATCTAAAATAGGTATCCTTCAAAGCTAGTTCTTAAAGTTTTTTAAATTCTAAACGTGACAATGCAAAAGATGTTGCTAACTGCTGATTAAAAACCTTATTCAAAATAATATTTACAGCTTCATCGACGGGAACATTAGTGTACAGAGATTCTATATCAAAAGAACACATGTAGTATGAATCTGCATTCTTCATAGACAGTATAGATTTAACAAAGTCGGTAGAATTAGAGACTAGATAATCATTTTGTATTAAGGGTTGCAAATACTGAACTAAAGCTTTCCCTAACCTAAAATTATGTGTGTTGCACGCGGATAAAATTGGACGGATTGGAGTATTTGGCTTGTGGATTTTTGGCAAGCCATACAAGTGCCCTAACTGATAGCCACTGATATATGTTCTGTCATAGAATGTTTCATCAATTGTCTATTTATTTTTTAACGTTCGTAATGCGTTATTGAGTCTATCTCCTAACTTGATAACTAGTTTTTTCTCATCCTCGTTGACTAAAGCAAATTTTGATCGGTTACTTAGTATTGATTCTACTTTTCCGACATATTCACACCAGTCTAAAATAGCCACACCTCTGCCTTTGTCTAAACCTGTGATATAGATAGATTTATCCAATGATAAGTTCTTTAGGATGCGAAACCGTTTTCTCCAATATTTTCTAAATCTGATTTGGCACGTTTATCAAATTATAGTAGGGAGAATCCTGTTGTAGTCTGTAGACCGGACCAGGGCAGAGGAGTGGTCATTTTAAATAGGAACGAATACGACCAAAAAATTAATACCATTTTAACTGATACAACAAAGTTTTCCTTGTATGAAAAACATACCGATCCTTCCAAACTGACCCTTAAATTCATCGATAAAATTCATAGATTCCTGAAAAAATTGCTGGACCGTAGCATCATCTCAAAATCGACCTACTGCTCCCTTTACAACTCTGGCGCTTCTCCTGGAATCATGTACGATCTCCCTAAAGTGCACAAAACCAATGTCCCATTACGACCAATGTTAGCCGCATATAATACTCCATCCTATCCAATAACCAAATTCCTTGTCCCACTTCTTGAACCTTTTACAACGAATCAATTTACCTTACGCAATTCATACGAATTTAAAGACAGCATCAAAATCTTCGGCTGCCACCTAACGCATACTTATCTAGTTTCGATAACACTTCCCTGTTTACCAATATACCCCTAGACCAAACCGTAGATATTATATGTAGTAAAACCTTTGACAACACTGACTCATTCCACAGCATGGACCAGCCCACCTTCAGAAGTTTTCTTAATTTGGCCTTTAAAGATTCATTTTTCCTTTTCAACAATAGACTATACAAACAAATTGAAGGAGTCTCTATGGGCTCCCCGCTAAGTCCCTCACTAGCTAACATATTTTTATGTCATCACGAAGCAATATGGCTTGAAGAATGGCCGAGTAATTTTAAACCCATTCACTACAAACGCTACGTAGACGACACTTTCCTCATCTTCAAAAACCCAACCGATTCAGACCTATTTCTACAATATTTAAACAGTAAACATCCCAACATGAAGTTCACGGCCGAAAACCAATATAATAATTCCATAGTATTTTTAGACATCCTAGTCACAAATGAGGACTCAACACTAACCACTAGCATCTTCAGGAAGCTAACCTTTCGGGTCTCGGAACCAGCTTCTTCAGCTATTGCTATGACCAATTAAAAAAAAAGGAATCAAAACTTTACTGTTCAGGGCATATCACTTATCTTCCACTTACATGGCATTTTCAAACGTAATAGACTTTCTTCGAACTTTCTTTGAAAATAACGGTTATCTGCCCCTTCTATTAGATTATTATCGTAAACTGTTTTTTAACAAACTATACGATCTCGGCAGCACTAAGCCTACAGTTCGTAAATTAGACTGTTTCCACTCTCTCCCGTACTACAGCAGAACCACCGTCTCTACAATTAATTCTCTGAAAATTTCCTCTCTGAAGCCTATCCGCACATGAACTCGAGGTTTTCTTTTAAAAACACATTTACCATGGGATCCTATTTTAAATTAAAGGACAAACCCCCACACCTTTGCTGTCCGGTGATGTCTACAGGTACAATTGCAAAAGTTGCCAAGCTTCGTATGTGGGCAGCACTGGACAGCATTACAAAGCCCGCATCGACCAACATTTAGGTATATCCAGTAGAACAGGTTTGCCACTAGCAAAACCTTCACATTCAGCTCCCCGTCTCTTTGCAGAACAAAACAATCATCCTATTAGTAGGAAAGACTTCTCCATTATCGACTTCTCCAATTCAATAGAACTCGCAACTTTAGAATCTCTTTATATCCATAAAACTAATCCAAGCCTCAACGTAATGACTTCAGCAGTTCCCCTCACTACAGTTCACAACTGACGTTTTTCCCCCGACTGTACACTCCTTCCGCCAACTGCGGGAGGAACGATGCAGTTCTTTTCACTACAATTCACAACGGACGTTTGTTTTCCCCGACTGTACACCCCTACCGCCAATGACGCTCCCTGAATGCCCGACTGTACCGGCACTGATATTAGAACCCCTCGAGTTTACTTCAGTCATTCACCTTTTACACTCCCACACGACAACACCTCTGTCCTCAGGTAGTTAATGAAAATAAATTTCTAGTTTTAAGCTGTCACATCCTTGCATTTAGATTTTAAGCTTTGAAGATGGGAATATAAGCCCGAAACGTCAATGTTTTTGAGTCGACACTTTTGTTCTAATTTAAATTCACTGATTCGTTAGTCAAATAATCGCTTGTATTATCTGTGATTATTTCTTCCTGTAACGTTGTACGTGTCGTAAGTAAGTTGGACAGAAATGTCTCACAAGCCTCGGAGCAGGAGAACTTTTTTTAGGCTTAATTGGCGCCTCTATGGTAAACTTGTTTAATAGACTGTAGGTTATATAATAGCATTAGGAACTGAAAATTATGCAATGTGGAGAGACTCGGGGAGTATACCTATTTGCGCGCTCAAGATTGACCACCCACCACAGATCCTGCCCTTTTCGCTGGACCGGTACGCAGAGTTCATCACTGCCGTGCAGCAACAAATTGAGGATGAATTTGGTCAAATGATGACCGGAAACAACAGAACTTTCGGTAAGAGGGCAGTAGTTTAGCTCCATTTACACAAACGCTCAGAGGTATTGTGCTTCTTAACTTCTTACATTTCGGTGGTTGCAATTGTTCATCTGAAGTTAAAGTAAATTAACACCACCATATATATCTATATATTGAAATGAAGTATCAATAATGAAACCACTAGGTTAACTGCAGCCGTCATCTGATCGTCTATGTCAGTACAAACGTATCGAGACCAACCTCAATACTCATATTCAGCGCACCTGAAATTGAAAAGTTAATATGGTCGAACAGAACATGAAGCAATAAATTTCAGAATTACAAGTACGAGAATAGCTAACTAAGTTGCTACTTTCTAGCGTCATTAAAAATCATCGTTATATATAGTTGTTACAGGAGTAGCTGCAAAGAAACATCTATCAAAAACAAACGCCTCGCTTGGCGCATACAATGATCGTTGGGGGAGGAGAATTTGTAACATAGCCATATTTTTGCAAAACAGTTATTACGGCCCCTCAGTACTTGCTACCAGGCTCACAACATTTGCATAAATGAAGTGAAACTGAACATTTTTTTTTTTTTTTTTTTGCTCTTTGGCCATATATCAATTCAGTGGTGAAGTGACAGCGGCTCGGCAGCGCTCCAAGGGAGACCCGGGTTCGACTCCCGGACAGTACGCTATGGATTTACTCTGTGTGGAGCACTCCAGCACCGAGAAGCGAGGGAAAGTACGGCAATGGTTATTGACTCTCAACGCTGACTTCTTCTCCTGCTCTTCACACTGCCGGTTCTTCAAAATTCTCGAATTGAGGCAAAGAAAGCCTCGTTAGGTGTCTCCACTCTATGCGACCTAATAAATTATCTCTTTTATTTATTATTTTATTTAATTTGCTACCACACATATGAATACGTATTTCATCCTCACCTCTGGTGAAAATCTAGTATGTAATGATTTAACCTGACTTCTAGTTGACTTGAACTGCCTGCGATAACGAAAGGCGATATTCCTCTTCCTTCACAGATCATTTCCTGGACGCTGGACGAGTGTTTTCGTCACAAGTGGATCAGTTTCTACAGGACCTGCAAACTGTCGACTTGAACGAGTAAGTCAGCTAATCAAACAGCATCCTGTAGGTAATTTTTACTTAACCATTTAAAAATACCTGCGACTAAATTATTAAGAGCAGCAGCTCGCAAGGCGAAATTATTTTTCAAAAGAACCCTTGAGCCTCCTTCCAGTGCAACGCCGTGAGTTGGCGGGGCTCGCGTCTAGTGGTGTGCCTATGCAGGGACACCCTATCTTGTAGAAAAATAGCTGTTGGAACGCGACACCCCCTGAGGAGAAAGCACGGTTCACACTTGAGCTATATCTAGCAGTAACATAAGAGGATTCTTCTGTGTTTCATTCCTTGTGCAAGAAAACTTGGGTAAAATGGTGGTGACCGTGAGGACATTTGCCTCAGGACAGAGATACAAAATATATGTTGTCTCGATTAGTTTGGGAAGGCAGGACTTCTTGTTTATCCTATATCTCGTGTTTTCGATATTATCAAAAGTTTCACGTATGCCATCGCTTAAAAATGTGTTCGAAAATCGTTTCTGTGATGCAATTGTGCTCTACCGCATACTCATTATACGTGAGTCACCTCGTTACTGTTCGGTAGCAGCACTTGGCAACCGACTACATACATATTCAACTAGAAAGCCTCGTGGCGTAAGACCATCACCCGCGGTGGGAGCAAATTTCATTGCCGTTATTCTTGATGGCCAGTTAATCCTAGTTTTTATTAGCATGGGTCACATCGAGGACAGCCCAACAGACACCCTGCAAAAAATCATGAACATAGCTCAACTCTTTCTACCTGTATTTGGGTGGAGTGGAAATTTTATCGCCGTCATTTTTATAGCCAGCTAATGCAAGTTTTTTTGGCGTGGGTCACATTGAGGGCAACCCACCAACCTCCGTGTAAAAAATTATAAACATTACTTAACTCCTTCAACCACTTATTGGGTGGACAAACATATTTGCTCAAATCTTCCACGAAAACATTATCACCTCTCTCACTTCGTTCGCGGGTTATAATTATTCAGTATTCTTCGCTTGAATTTCCAATTCCCTGTGCAACGCAATTGCGCCGATGCAGCATTGACACTCAATACATTGTTAGCTTTGTTCTGTTCTTTACTAAGACCAATATTTCTCTTGATATACTATTTAGATTTGAATGTATCAGTCAAGAAACGTTACGTGAAGTTCACGTAAACGCACTCGTTCTATTGTGTCGTGTCAGTGCCCGAGTTTTGGAAGATATAGACAAGACACGACTCTCTGCTTCCATTTGAAGGACAAGACAATAACTATTGTTTGCAGCGGGCTTCACGAAGCCAAGCACGAAGACACTTCCATGCTTTATTCTGCACTTACAATATGCGACTACAGAGTAAACTGGTCAAACTTAACTAAATTCTCGGTTGCAGTGCACTCGCTGTCCGCCGCGTCAACGATCAGCAGATGTTGGTAGAGAGATCCTTCCTTGACCCTCGGGGACTACCGGGCAGGCCTCATTTCAAGTGAGTTTATAGTTAAAATAATGTTAGACCTACGATGTGAATTATGATTTGGCAGTTCATGGAGTGTCTTTGTAAAGTTTCTACCTCTTTCGATCTTGTCCCAAAATGCAAGACCCTTTCTTTAACATTCCTCTTCTGATCACTCATCAGTCTTTTTATGAGAACTTTTCTAGAATCCACCCTTCTACGTTTTAATCTATATAAGGTGATACGTGTTCAGTTTAAATCACCGTATTGGCAGTAGCATAGACCGCAATAGTGCTTGACTCTTGGGTCTGACGCTGGCGGCCAAAAGTCGGCACGGAAAAATGAGATTTTCTCAAGAGCTATTCTTTCCCCCTATCTAATACCGAAGAAAAAAGTACCAAGGTACCAAACATTTTTCTTGCGGAAAAGGTATCTTGCATACGGCGGGGACGCACTTGGGCGCTTGCCTGCATGACCGTGTCTGGACATGCTCATAATAGCTTTGAGTAAATCCCATTTTTCCCATTTTGGCCGCCAGCGTCAGAAGCCACTTGGACCTAAATAGGAGTCAAGAGTCTATGGCAGTAGTTTTTGAAGCTGAATCTCTGTCAGAGCTGTATTTGTCTTCGGTGGGATCGCGGCTCTCTAGCGATCTTCTGCCTGTCATATATTTAGGACATATTCTTAGATTTGCCGCTGTAAAATTCTTAACTAAGAATTAATTTACCCAGAGAGTGCATATGTTCAGTTGTCCTGTTCATGATAGGCTTGAGATGCAGAGGTGGGCACTTGCGACCGAGCGAAATAAAGGCCGAAGGCCGCAGGCAGAACCTGACCATAGCCTAATGACAGGTTTAGGATCACCGCTGAAATTTACAAGAACTGTGTTGGCTTGCTAACATAACACCATACCCTATCAACCACGTAAGTGGGTCCACGTGGTAGCCCCGTGGCAATGTCACGTTGGCTCGACGTTTTCATAGTAAAGTCGCCCAAAATGACCACCACAATGTTTCTATCTGGGCTCCATGCGGCTACCACATGATTTTGGTCACGTGGTAGCCATATGGCAGCTACTCGTTAATTCCTCATGGTTATCACATGAGGCTTATCTGGTAAGAAAGTGGTTTCTTGATTGTTAGCTCGGCCCAGTGTAGCGTGGCGGTAGTCACGGGACTGCCACATGCTCGCCATGTGGCAAGAGTCACTTATAGCAAGGTAACAACGGGGCCGCTCTGCCGGAATTCGAACCTACACCGAATGTGAAAGTACACGCCCTATAACACTCAACCACACACTGCTTGTTAGGCTCAAGAAAATATTGAGGTGGCGAAGAAAAATCTCCCCATCTACGAATATTCCTATTTCTGTTACAACAATTAAATTCTATTTTGGCAGTTTATTACTTCATATATATATATATATATATGATACGTGTAGAAAAATCTCCCCGACTTTATGAAGTCAACGACGTCATTCCAGTTTTTCTGTGAGTAAGTGAATACGTTGTTCAAGCCTCTTCCCTATATAGACACATCTATGGTGTTTCAAGAGAGGAAAAGAAAAGGACATATAGTATATCGGCAGAATTGAAGCCCATGCGACGATCAAGTCAGGAAAGAAGAGGAAGAACAAAAAAAAGTATCACTACGAATATGGAAATAGAAGGCAGCAAAGTGGGCGCGAGAAACATTATGTTTCCGCCGGAGTTTTTGTGTTTGTTATTCTGTTGGTCTGTCACCAAGATAACTCACAAAGTTATCAACAGATCATATAGAAATTACTGGGAATGTTATTTATATTAGGAGGAACATATGATTAACTGTTGCTGAAAATTCTTGTAGCCGTTTGTTTCTCTGCTATTTTTCTTGGCAACATATGTAGCTCCAAAAGTTACGAACGGATCTTTATGAAATTTACAGGAAATATTGGGGTGTTAGAAGAGTAACTGACCATATTTTCAGCTAATTTGTCCGTTTGACTCTGTGTTTGTTTTTTATGCTTGTTAAAACATATGTAACTAAACTAATAATATGCAGACGGACGTTCATGACATTTCCAGGAATAGTTTGAAATGTTAAAATGCACAAATGACCAAATTTTGGTGATGATCTGTTCGTCCCATTATGTGTTTGATTACATGGTTGTCTTAGTACGTGTTTGTGAGATCATAATTGGAAATTTATGAATAGTTCTTAAAGGACATAACGTACACTGTTATTATCAAGAATCACAGATGACCAAATTTTGGTTACGATGCAAATAAAATCCTAATTTGAGGACCGATTTGAATTTTTCGTTAACATTGTTTTACTTGACGGAGGTACGTGCTCTCAGAGTGCTCTAATTATATCGAGTAGTTTGGGCCTCCGTTTCCCCAACAAAGGCGATCACACAGAGAAAGAAGAGGGAATATAAAGTATGTCGATAGAAACGTGGGAACACATGCATGAAGATGTTCCTACACACGATCAAGGCGCAAGGGAAACGCGAATCGGGAAAGAAGAGGAAGAACAGACGAAAGTAATATCAGTAGGATAATGAAAGCAGAACGAAGCGAGCAGGGCACGAAGAAAAAACGTCCCAGAAGGCCTACAAGGCTAAGGTTGCCTACAGTGTCCCCTGGGGTCGCTGCTCCCCATAAAATAGAATGGGCTAAGCTGACTAACCTAACTATATGGGCCATCCTATGCTCCCTGAGAGGAACTTTTAGTTTAGAAAACTCTTTACTGGCAAGACTAAATAAAAAATCTACTGAACGATGCAAATAACTATGTTATTCACGAATCCATCAAACGATTTTGTATCAACACCCATTCAAATAGGTCCTAAAAAGTCACTAATAAACTTACCGCTTTTCCCACAATCATTTTTTTATATTCGTTTGATTTCAAATGCAAACCTACATTATCGTACATAATTATTTATTTACGTTCTTTCTGTATATAATTATTGTTTTTAACGTATGATTACATACGAAAGTTGCTAATCCCAAACAGCAGTGAAGGATACTCTGGTTTCAGTACCGAAAGCAACCTTCAGTTTCTATTATTCGGAGTAAAATTTATAGATAATATAGATAATGATAAACTAATGTATCAATCAATTAGTACACGTTTGATATTTGCATCCTTGTATTCGAAAATTTTAAATAGATTACTTTATTTTTGGTTATCGCCTTTTTTGTGCGTGAAGTGTTGTTCACTTTATTACTTTTTTGGGACCCATGTCTAGACCCGTCCTAACCGTGAATATGTTCGCCTCTTCTTAGGAATTTTTTCTCAAAACAAAAATCGCTCGACATCGTCAGTCGAGAAATGATTACGCTGAGCAAAGCCTTGTAAGTGCTAGTGACGGTGGTCCCAAGCACGGCGCCTTGTTGTATTCTATAGAGTACCGTCTGACTTAAAGACACTCTGTTGTTGATGCTTACCTTTTGAATACTACCGTATATTACAGAACTGTTTCAAGCTACCGACGAAGCTTTCCCCAGATGCCCATACGGAAAAGTTTCAACATTAGGATTCCTTGGTCAACCTTATCATAATCGTTATCAAAATCCAAGTATATAATATTCAACATTGTAGCTTGTATTTCTGCAAACAATATTTTCGATTATAACAGTTTCGGATACCCAAAATGACATCGTGTATAATAATTACCTAAGTCTACAAAACTGAACATGTGATGCTTTTATGTGAGTTAGATATGCGTGGTATCTATATGCTGCATAAGCCGATTATTTATTTTGAATTGTTCTTTCTGTATACTCGAAAACCGAGTTGAATTATAGCGTTGGACAGGCTTTACGTACTAAAGTGATATCACGCTTTTTGAAAGATCTACTACCTAAGAGATATACTTCGAACGGATGTACGAAAAGAGATTTTATGCTAAGTACTCTTAAGTAAAGATCGCGTATTATAGAAATATTATGTTTGAAGCTAAATTCGGAAACTGCACGCATTGGAAGCCATTGCGCGGGTCTGACAGACACGTCAATACTTGCAATCAGTAGCTAATGCGTGACGCCCGGTGTGCGTCAAAATTTTCCACAAAGAGAGTCACTTTATTTACATGAAAGGCATCCAGAAGAGAAATGAAATGACTAAGCGAAAATCAAAAAAGAAAATAATGCTAGAGTGCGACTGTTATATTGGTGTAGTAGCGCTGTTGGCGTTGTGATCCACCTATTCCTTCCACTTGGGAGATCGAAAGTACGCCATATACCTGTTGATACGAATAAATAATGAAATGATGACATCAGAATTGATTCGCTGAGTTGTGACAAAAGCTGATATATCTGTATAATTTATAATGTAGCTTTCTGACTATAGTAAGGAAATTCAATAAAATTATTATAATAAATGTCACACATTAGTTATTGTCTTTCATATAAAGTATAAAAATATAAGTTTGCCATGGTACCACCCTTTTAAGTACAGGTCAAAAAAGAATACTACGATGTGCACTTTACTCTGTAAAATTATTTCTTTGCTCTTCATTTTTCAGTGTTGGCATGCATTTCGCTCGAAAGTCAGTGACGCTAGAAGTCGTTATCGTTAAAGTGATGATAAGCTAATCACCACTTATAAATTAGTAATGAAAATAAAAATATACGACCGGTGCATATAAATAATTTTATGTCGAATATCTTAGCGTGAAAGGTTCGCACCTAACAATATACTTATATACAAAATATTTTGTGTTGTCTTTGCGTGTGAAAATTTGGCAACTGGCTACATCAAAGTAGCCAGTTTCGAACGGTCAGTGGTTCCAAACCCTCAGATGTTTTTTACGTTTCCTTCTTAGAGAATAGCAGGTATTTTTAATTTCAGTTTGCCGTCACGTAGTAGCTGATATTAATTGCAGTTCCTTTGTAACAACGAAGCTTTGTTTAAAGAAAATAGTGTAGAAGAGCAACGCCAATGTGGTTGCCGCCTTACATAGCTGGCTGTGCTTACTGTTTCCGGTGGCGTAAATTGCAAAGTTATTATAAAAATTACTTTTGACATATGTTAGCAATGTCTACGATTATGGGAAACTGAGTCTCTGTGACAATAATAAAACTTCCATTGTATTTATCGCTTGTCATATGTACTAGGAAAATTTCCCATGATACTAACCGCTCTAACTATTAGAATAACATTTGTATTACGCAGTGCCTCAGTGCAATGTAATGTTGTCCGCAGTCATGTGGTGCTGGCCCCAAGTGCGTCAGATGCCTACTCTGGCACCGCATTTACGGGCCTCACGGACGCGCTCCACGCCATCGCTGAGGCCGAGGACCCCCAGCAGCTCGCAGGTCTGTGGCGGACATTAGACGAGCACCTCGCCGCCGTCACCAGCCTGCTCTACAGCGCCGCCAACGCCCTCACGTTGCGACTGTGGTAGAGCCGTCACAGACTTCGTGTTCAAACGTTCTATGCCAGCAGAGTGAACCTCCAATGAAGACCTCGGCTACGAATCCATGGGTAGAAGCACGAGTTTGTGTTTAACCTGAAACCATGCAAGACCACTCATTAGATCCACTACCTTAAATTTCTAAATAGCCATGTCGCTCATGCGTTCTTCCAATTAAATCTTCACTACATGTCGAAGTTGATTTATTGTTCTAGGATTACCCTATCACCGATCCATATCCAATTAGGATGATTTTGACAGTTTGCTATATGCTATGAAGACACAAAGACTCCATTATAAAGCAAGCGACAATGAGCATTGTGTCTTTTGGACGAGCGAAAGTACGATTGGCAATGCTCCCCCTGTGTTCTGATTTTGCTATAATACTGAAAAATTCCAAGAAGATGCGCAGAGCAAATGTATAAATGTATAGTATTTTATTTTATCCCTAGACGATCATCTTCCCGGGACATCTTGCCCAGACAAAGATGACCTAGCTGGGGCAGTCACTGGATTTTTTCTTCAACTACACGTGATTGTAAGCCTTATGTAGTGACACGCAGGAACAAGGGACTCATGTCGTCTATGAAATATTTTTGAAAATAACTGATTATTGCATTTACTGAATACTATTGCAGTCATAGAAATGACAAAAAAATTCTTATCCCGTTCTTAGCTACTTTATACAATTGATCACATTTGATGATTCATGAATAGTTCGAGTTTGGTTGGTAGCTAAGCGCTAAGTCACCTGACCATACACCCAAAGAGAAAACTCGCATGCGCTGGTTCGCTCTGAAGATAAAAAGACGTTACTAAATATGAGAAAGTGGTTAGAGAAGTTAATGCACCTCTGGGAAATGTACAATGATTGAGTTGGTGATCATGACAGATCCTTCATAAAAATGCAGGTTGTTGTTGTTGTAAACAGAAGCATTCCTGACTTTTATCTAGATTATAACCCAAGAAAGTCACGACTTGTATCGAAAAATATTACGTACGTTTCTTCATTGGTAACGGACGGTGTCTAACCATATTTTGAGTCAGCTACTTTAACACTGACTTTAACAATGAAATCTTCATTGAAGTTAGCAGCATTATTGAGTTTTCAGAAGATTGAAAAATCTTGAATTTAGAATAGCAAATTATGGGTCAATCTTACTTGGCAACTGATAAGGTATATAAAAATGAGTACTAACGAATAAAATCTCATATTGAACGTTTCGACCACAATTTAGGTCATCTTCAGCAATAAAATATTTGGAAAATATAGGATCGTGCAGTTATCAAATATGTGAGTACAATCTAAGGATCAAACAGATAAAAATACAACAATAAAAACAAAGAAACGAAGTGTTGACAATTGCAAGTGGGAAAGCGCTTGTTTGGTCATTGAGGCTTGGTTTCGATCTAAATATATGCAATGACTTTAAAATTCTCACTTCGAGGAAACCTCGCCCTTGAGATAAAATGCGAAAATTATCACTCCTA
>LQNS02278170.1:36876045-36892532 GCA_001587735.2 Parhyale hawaiensis
TTTCGTACAAAAACACATTTACCATAGGCTCATACTTTAAATTTAAAGACAAACCACCCACACTGCTCCTGTCAGGTGTTATCTACCGTTTCAAATGCAGAGGATGCAACGCCTCGTACATTGGTAGCACTGGACAATATTTCAAAGCTCGCATTGACCAACATTTAGGTGTATCAAGCCCAACCGATCTACCACTTGCTAAACCTTCCCATTCAGCTCCCCGTCTGCATGCTGAGCAAAATGACCATCCCTGACTTCTCAATCATTGCCTCTTCTAATTCAATCAAACTCACAACATTAGAGTCCATTTATATCCATACAATAAGACCTAACCTCAACATTATAACCTCAGCTGTACCTCTTCACACTATCTCCGACTAACTAACTACACATCTGCTGACTGTACGGGAGCTGGCGCCCGATCCCTGCTCACAGCTTGGTTAGTCCGCTCTTTGTGCAGGACAGACTTTCTTCCCCCATGACTGTACATGTTCATTTTCTTCCCGCCCTATTATAATGACTACAGCTGTACGACTCATCAAAACCATGGCTAACGCTTTTCCCTCCGACTGTACTCGCCCGTTTTTCCTCCGCTTCCCGTGCCGCTCGACGCTTATATGAGTACCCCATAGCGCACCGTGGTCATTCGCCCTCTAGGTCCCACCCTGCTAACACCATCACAATTTAGGTCTTCTTAAATATTTTTTTTGTTAGGTATATATCCGTAGAAGATTTTATTAGGTTTTTGAAAATGGGAGAAGGTTCCCGAAACGTCAAATTTTAATATTAGTACGTGTCGACTTTTATTTCAATTTTATAATTTACCAAAGGATTGTAAAATTTATCATATGAACATGCTAATTCTAATAAAGTGCAAAAAAAGTCATGATATATATACTTTAATGAAAATAAAGGATCACTCACTGCTATTAACACAAATGTTATGCCTAATATGGCAAATTGAGCTGATGTACAGTAGAATATGCACAAGAAGGTTTGGTACAAAAACAGCTTACAGTTCCAGTAGCAGCTAAATTATAATGTTTACTAATCGTTTGTGCTTAGAGTGAACACCTCAGTTCACACTGATTAATAATATGCAATCCAGAAGCTTGAAATATTTCATTATAGTACGAAAAAAATATATATATTTCGTTGTACACCCGTCCGTACATGGTATTGTTAGGTTGGTGATAGTACCTAACCTAACATCACCTAACCTAACATTTTCATGGACCGATACCGCCTCGTTTCTTTTAGGTTACTGGCCATCGACCACACGCCTCGTTTCTTTCACGTTACTGGCCATCGACCACACGCCTCGTGTCTTTTAGGTTACTGGCCATCGACCATACGCCTCGTTTTTTTAGGTTACCGGCCATCGACCATACGCATCGTTTCTTTTAGGTTAGCGGCCATCGATCATACGGCTCTTTTCTCTTAGGTAAAGGTAAAAGTAAAGTCAACTTAGACCACACCCTCGCCTAGGAAACCCACATGCACTGGTATGTGCTGCGGGTATAGGCCCACTGGCCCCAGATGAGTAAGTGTAGTCGCAGTCGCCCTCGGGTCACAAACTATGGCGCCAATTTGACGGAAGGAACAAATGACCCGAGACCCCCACCCCCCTCATCTCTAAGGAAGGCAGTTCCGCCACGGCGCCGTGCATGCACACACAACAGCCGAGTCAGAACACCAAGATCTGCAAAGAGCTCGTGTGCCTCACGGGGCATCGAACGAGCAATACAAGGTGTCAGAGCTGAGAACGGAAGCATGCAGCTACCGTGGCGGCCATCGACCATACGCCTCGTTTCTCTTAGATTACCGGCCATCGAACATACGCCTCGTTTCTCTTAGATTACCGGCCATCGAACATACGCCTCGTTTCTCTTAGATTACCGGCCATCGACCATACGCCTCGTTTCTCTTAGATTACCGGCCATCGAACGTAAGCCTCGTTTCTCTTAGATTACCGGTCATCGAACATACACCTTTTAGGTTACCGGCCATCGAGCATCGATTACATAAGTTGATACCTATAGGTCCCCATAACACTCATATCGTGACGGCACACTACACACGAACACAGACAGAAAAAGAATAAACACGAGAAAGTTTGGAACAAAAACATTTCAAAACTAGAGCACTCTGAGAGTGCATACCTCCGCCAAGTGAGGCAACGGTAGCAAAATATTCAAATTGGCTCTGAAACCATAATTTTCTTTGTATAAACTCCAAAATCTGATCATTTGTTTCTTTTTATATTAATAACAGCTTGTTCAATTTTCTTGACGATCAGTTCATAACTTTTTGAGTTATACTGTTAACAAACATTATGAAAAACATAAGTCAAACATACAAACGAACTAACTGATCTGCAACAAAATTTGATAATTTATGTCTATTAACATTATTAACAATCTCTATAAATTTAATATAGATCTATTCCCTATTTGTGAGTTATTGTGCTAACAAGCATAAAATTAAAAACCGTGACAAACGAACAAACAAACGGATCAACACCAAAATCGGTCATTTACTCTTTGTTATATACCAAACAACTCATGTTGATTTCTTTAAAATCCATTCATAACTTTTTGAGTTATGGCATCAAGAAAAATAAGGCACACAAACAAACAAACAAACAAACAAACAAACGGATGGACATATCTTCACCAAAAGTTAATCATCTGTTTCTCGTAACATACCCAACAATCCCTGTAAATTTCATCCAAATCGGTTCATAACTTTTTGAGTTATCTTGGTGACAGACAGACAGACAGACAGGTATACAGACAGACAGACAAACACGACGAAAACATAACCTCCTTGGCGGGGGTAAATACAGCTAGTCACGGCTCAGATACACATGATATGGCAAAAATAACAAAACTTACTGAAATTCTTATAACATTCAAATCGTGACGGCTCACTACTCACGAATACAGACAGAAAATTTGGAAATTCAGTTGAAAATTCTGTAAAGCTTCAGTTGATGCCTGATACGGCAACGTGACCCGGTATAGAATCTACACGAATGCAATTGGTACCAAGTTGCGGCGAAAATTTCGTGCGGCCAATTTTCCTACGGCAAATTTTCTTGCGGCGGAAATTCCGGACACTGTGACCTATAGCCCATCCTATGTGCCCTAAGCGGACGGGCTACGTTAAGCCCGCTGCGTACGAGTCAGAACGCGGCAGGGCTTCACGTTCTTGGAACATATGTTTCTGTGCGCGGGATAACGGCTTCATTGATGAACACATACCGATTCCAAATATGAACCATTAAATTAAATTAAAACTCAATGAAAATTAAGAGAGAGATTTGAAACTGAGCAACAGGTCCTCGCTGTAGCGGAATAGCTGCCGCGGAGGCTCAGAGTTTAAGCAGTTTTTGAACACAATAACATTAGCTGAGTCAAAGCTGCATTCCTGGCAGCATAATCGGAAGGGTAAAAAGAAATGTTCTCGTGCGCAGCAGGCCTTAGGTTAGTCGCACTTCGTCAGGATTAAGTGACTGGTGTTATTTATTTGGTCCTTTAGGTTAGAAGAGCTGCATTTGGTCAAACTTGAATGAGTTATAACAGCCTTGCTTAGGCTTGCTACGTTTTATAAAGTGAGAAAATTAAAAAAACCGTGGAATTTCCACGGGTCCCGCTAGTCAGAAATAATATTAGCTATATAAGATCGATTGATTGGGTCAACCCTCAAGCTCTGGATGTTAATGGGGAGCATCGGAGACGTTGCATGCCCTTTGAATAAAATAAAGGCACCTCAGCTGCTCGAAGCATTTGTGTTGTCTCTGCGGGGCAATCATTTGAGTATTCAAAACTACCATCGATGATCTGCTAGGTTTTCCACTGGAGGTATAATCCCAATAAACGTCAAATTTCCTAAAGGCGAAAGTTAATTGATAAAGAAACTCAGACAGATGTAGTAGAGGCCAATCCAGAGTACACTGCTAGAGAATTAGGCGAATAGTTCTATCCAACTCGGGCCGACAAGAAATAGGGAAAACCTAGAGAACTTGGACATGACTCCTCATGATTTAAATGATGCTTAAAGAAACCAAAGATCGATTGTATACAGTGATGGGCACCAAATACACTAAAGTATTTAAATACTAATTTCTAAATATATCTGTAAAATGTAATTAAATAGTAATTACATTTTTGAAATGCTTTAAATACTAAATACTTAAATACATGAATGCATTTAAATACTTGAGTACATATATTCAAATTTTTTTTCGCACCAAAAGGCACTAACTCAGGTGTATTTTCGGTGTTCATGAATTATTGAAAATTGATATACTAGCACAATATGCGACATTCTGCAAAGTCGTAAGTAATACTCTAGAGTCTAGATAATATAAAAATAATTCAGAGGCGAGAGCTTCCAATTCAGCCCCTGCTATCACTTCAATAAAGAATTGATTTAGCCTGTTTCAGCTTCCTGGTTTGCTTATGGACATTGAAAAATAAAACACCAGTTCATTGAAATGATTCAAACAGACAGAAATAAAGTTTGTAGGATCGAAATACCGTCGTGTTTTAAGGATGTTTTCCCCCATAACTATGAAGCACAACAGCCTTCAGTCCTGAGTCATAGCTCTTGATGAACTGTGATGAACTGCAGCCGTGCACTACTTTGAGCCAGTGAGCATTATAGCATCTTGAGAACGAACCAGTGCTTGTGGATCCTTTGGGACGTGTCTTTCGTGCCCACTTTGTTTTTCCTTCCAAATTCATCCTCCTACTGATTATGCTTTGTTCCATTCTTCCTCTTCTTTCCCGACTTGCTGTTCCGAAACGCGTGATTCGGACATGGGTTCTACGTTTCTGTTGACATTCTCTTCTTTCTTTCTCCCTTTGGATCACGGTGTACACGGGTAGTAGGGAGACTTAAGATAGGAGAATACTTCTACTACGGCTTGTGGATTTTCCACTAGGGGTGAGCGATCAGGGTAATTTCGCTTTTAAGCTAAAAACAATCAGACCAATCCCTCACCTCAATAATCAAGCATCGTGCTATAACAGGATGCTTCAGTGGTAATGTCATACCCGGACTGCATAAGTTTGAGACTGTTACCAGCAGGCGAGTTCTTTTGCTTCGCTTGTAAAGGCAGCATTCGGTATTCAGATGCTGTTGCACCGCTGCTGGCCCTAACCATAGTGGGGACTGTCCGGGGCACAAACCATCATATAGGAGGTTCCATCGTTGGCGCCATAGCTCTTGATGATCTGTGATCGACTGAATCCGTCCACGCCTCTGGCGCCGAAAGCTAGTCCTCCTTAAGATTTTTTGTAGACCTTGCCACAAGGCACATACCTATCTGCAGGTATGTGCCTATCTTCCCAGTTGGGATGTGAGGTCTCGTTGACGTTATTGTAACTGTTAACTTTCCGCAGAAGTTAAGGCAAAATCACGTCGATGTGGTAGCGTCTTTTACACTTTCTATCAAGTTTCAATGCATTAACTCTTATCTGATTTTAAATGAGACTTTCGAAACGTTTGTCTATCTCAGTAAAATGGAGCTTGCAGTTGTGATTAGATTAGTTCTAACACACATTAAGCGATTCAGAAAGGGTTAGAGAAAGCGCGTGTACTTGAAATTCCGGACCAGTTTAGCCTATAACGGCTCGACTGAATTCAACGATCAATTCTTAGTTTTAACAAAATGTAATGTGCAAATTACATTATATAACTCTGTAGGGAAACATACAGGCCGGCAAATGAACAAAAGATATAGTGGATAGAAAGTGATTCCACTCGTATATTCCACCTAAAACTAGGCTGTGTAGTTTCTTACACATGAAGCACAATTCGGGATGATGAAAGTAGGACTTCTATTTTAAGTTCTATGTAAGTCAAGCCTTGTGGATTTATCTTGATCCTACTCTAACGAGTCAGTCACTCGATGAAACATTAAATCTACCCTTGAATTTACATATCAACAAAAAGTTCTAATTTTCACGATCAACTGCTTACATCGCTTGCTCTGGACACTGCACAAATCATTTCGAGAAAATTAAGTGCGTAGCCTCATTAGAGTATGAGCACTTTATTATTTTCGATTCGAAATGATATACACATACACTGCCCGGATAAAGTGTCATACAACTTCCACAGCTTAGTTGTGCTTCGTTAAGCCAATAAGCCTCGACTTGTCCCTCTATTCAATTTTTGAAACCAGCACCCAGTTTTGAGTTTCGGATAATTCGGACGTAAGACTGTCTTACTCGGTTTTGTGATTCTGCATTGAGTAATGTCCTGGGATTGACTTCATTAGCATTAGCGGGATGTTAGAGTGTTGTGCCCGCTTGCCCAGCTAAGTTGGTGTGAATTCTCGTGAATCCCGGCAAGCTGAGTCAATGTATACCGTACCTGGCATTTACGTCCTAGTGTCTGAGGGTCGTAGTAATCATTCAACCCTTCCGTCTCTGTAGTAACAGCTTCGACAATAATAGACAAGGGCCACGTAGTCAACTGGGGCCTTTCGGGCAATGCGCATGTTATATCTGCAGAACCAACGACTGCATGTAAGCCTATTTGCGGTCCCACAGACAAATGTGTTTCGTATACTTTTTACTCGTCCGAAGCTTCATACGAGAGCTTCGGCTGTGCCATTCATAATCGTGTTGCAAGTGAAGTGTAATTAGGAACTCGATTTCCCCGACTATCGCTGAAAAGTTAATTTAATTAACAACACCTAATAGAGTTTTAACCCATTTCAAGAGTAGTAGAAGAAAGTTAAATGCTTAAAGCTCAAATCTTGCGGGTGAAACCAATGTGTACTGTTTTATTCCAACGGAAAATGTAAAACGCTAGTTGCAGTCGAGCATCCAAAAAACTATTAACTTAGTTAACAAGCACTGTTAGCCTATTCCAAAAAGCTCAAAGATATGCCATCGAGCTCTGTCGAAAAGATCACTGATGCTTACGACACGGAATTGATTCAAGTTATTATCAAAGTCCAGAGCCAGTTGCAGTGCAAGGATTATAAGTGCAAAAGATCATACTTATTAATTGATGGTAGGCCAAAGAACAGTGGTTCGTTATGAATTACAGGTGCAAAATACGGCCCACAGCTTACTGATCTAACAACTGTTATATCCAGATAATAGCTCAGCATTAGCTCAATAGAGTGGGCGTTTGAATTCAGCATGGCAATGCTAGACCATATTGATAGTACCACTTGACTTGGAAGCATAATGTGAGTTTCTTTTGGGAAATTTTACCCCATCCACCTTACGCACCTGGCATTGCTCTATTTTATTATAGTCTTTTAACCCCCTTGGAGCATCGTTTAAAGCATTGAAGTTAACGAAAATGATGATCAGATGAAAATAACTTAGATCTGCTGTCTTGTCAAAATTCAGGGATTATTTGAAGTAGACATGAAAAAGCTAATGAAACGTTTCGGAAAGCTAATTGAAAATGAGGGAAACAGTTGTCAGTGTTGAAAATTACTTCTGTGTGATTTCTAAAATAAATAAATTTTGGAACAAACGTTACTTTTTTGCCAACCAATTAGCTACTGTAGCCGGCTCTATAATCTAGGCGGTCTTCGAAAGATCGACATTTTCGAGCATCTTCAAGAAAGTAATATTTCCTGTTAAAAATTCGATGCTTACACTTTTTTCTATATAAGCCCTATAGAGCCTAGTTTGATATAGGTATATATATCTATATCATATAATTTTTGTGATGGCTTGGCGGCAGAGTGGCGACATGGTGTTCTGTTGGTCCCCAGTGCGAGTCCCTCACTCGGCTCTCTGTAAGTAATATTCATAAATATACACACAGCGAGTCCCACACTTTTGTCCTCAAGCTTTAACATAAGGTTGCAATCGTCGAAATGAACATTTTTTTATGAAGGTATGGTCTAAAATGTCTAGTTAAAGAGTTACAAGGACTTGAAGTCGGACAGTTATAAAAAAGAAAATTGTAACAAGGAAATGAAATGCATGATGTGACAGGGGTTTGAATTAATTTTCATCCGATATTCTGAGTGCTCCTCGACATCAAAGATAAAGATTAGTTTGTTTACTTTTAGTTCTTCTTCAGCTGCAAATGTTTCATCGGCAATGCAGGGAATATCCAATGCTGAATTAGCGGATATGCACCTAGCGTATGGTGCAGCAAATGGAAATTCTAGGAAGGTTGTTCGAATTTACGCAGAAAGGCGTCCCAACAGACATGTTCCAGGGCGTCAAAAATTCACACTTAGCGCCTTGGAAGCGTCTCCGCAAGAGATTGTACGAATAATTTTTTAATAACTGTCAAACTTCAAGTCCTTGTAACTCTTTAACTAGACATTTTAGACCATACCTTCATAGAAAAAAAAGTTCATTTCGACGATCGTAACCTTATGTTAGAGTTTGGGAACAAAAGTGTGGGACACCCTGTATATATATTTATACAGGAAAACTAATAAAAACACTGGATGTTTGTCTACAATGAAAAGGTGAGGCGAATGTTTATGCACTTTCGAGCAAGTCAAGTGCTAAAAATGCCTTTATTTTTTTAATTAGTGTGCCTGAGACAAGAAAAGCATTTGATTCTTAAATGCGACACTCAGCGAGTGATTACCACAGTGGAGGGAACCTACAAACGCGCCATACAAGTTTTTAAAAAGATTTGATGATCGTTCATCATTAAAAGTGTGTTCGTTTTTTCAGTGATAGTACCGCATGCACGAAGACTTGCAATGGCTACAGCTTATTACGTTCTAGTGAAAGCTAAGGCAATTTACCAGGCTCCTGCGCTCCCTCAATGATGCCGATGACGTCATGAATCACAGCAGGAGCGTTGCTCGTGTGAACCTCCAAGTTGACAGCATAGGCAGGGTCGGTGGGGCCCAGGCGGTACGTCACGTTCAGGGTTCCGAACCACGAGGCTGGAGCGGCAGGACCTCCCAGGGNCGTCATGAATCACAGCAGGAGCGTTGCTCGTGTGAACCTCCAAGTTGACAGCATAGGCAGGGTCGGTGGGGCCCAGGCGGTACGTCACGTTCAGGGTTCCGAACCACGAGGCTGGAGCGGCAGGACCTCCCAGGGAACTGATGCGTAACAGGCATGACTTTATTATGTTTTATGCCTTTTTTCATCACTGTAGTGGTGCCATAATGGCGTATATCTTCTAGCTTAACTATTATTAACTTTTTCTCTGCATGGGAATGATCTCCGCGGTTATCAACGCAAGTAACAATACGCTTAAGGGCTACACACCAGCCTTAGCAAATGGGCTAATCTGTTCAAACTACGATAAAGTGACTTCTCACATCTTACCCTGACAAGCGTAATATAATTCTAATCGTATTTTTTGTGCAAAGTAAAATTATTTCTACCAAATGAAAGTTTTGAAAGAGATCGGCCTGTATTATAATGACGATATAAAATTGAAGTTCCGTCACGTATGTATTAAGAAGTTAAGGCTTCGTAAAGTACAAAACTGCCGTTATATTACTGTACAAACGATTATGCATACATTTTCATTGGGAGGGGACCTGGCATACATATATATATATATATATAAAGGTGACCAAGCTCAGAAAAATATTAAAGTATAGATATTAGGTCGACTAATCATATAAAATTTAACGTTTCAGGAATTCCTCCCATCTTCAGAAATCTAAAATATTCAGGTAACCTAGTAAACTAAAACAGAACTCTTTTTTNAAGAAAGAAAGAAAGAAAGAAAGAAAGAAAGAAAGAAAGAAAGAAAGAAAGAAAGAAAGAAAGAAAGAAAGAAAGAAAGAAAGAAAGAAAGAAAGAAAGAAAGAAAGAAAGAAAGAAAAGATCTGAGATCACAGAATACCTCTGTGTACAGATCGCTTAAAGCTGCCAATACCTGCACCACCAAAGACAGAGCCATCAAGACCATTCTAAACATCCACACAGGATGGACAAAACGAACGAGAATACTTGGCCGTATGGCATCGTACCGGTTCCAAGGCAAACGCATGAAGAGCACCAGTACGCCGAGTATACCTCACCCGAACAAATAGCTCCGGAAGAAAATCAGACAGTAGATGACTAGGGCAATAACATATATATTTTATACAAAAAGCAGACCCCACCAACTCTGCGACGACGGCAGTGCCAAACAAAATTCAAATTCAACGTTGCTAAGGACCTCCATCAGGCGTAAAAACTGACAAACTGTCTTCTTTATTGATATTTCGAGCCGGAGCGCCACTCCACATAATTTTGCCTGTTCATAAAAAATGTACGATGCATGATATAAAAAACTGGTGTAAGTAGCTAGCCCTGTAAAGTAGTGCATGTTGTGGTAGTGAATAGCTACTCTATCACGTGCTTGATTTTTCACAGTGGTGCAACTTTACAGAGTCAAACTTTTGCTACAGTACTTAGGCAGATCTTCTACGTAGAATGATAATTTACTCCTCCAAGAGGTTCAAAATTTTGCCTTAGACTTTATAGGATTTAAATACCCAGTATTATATCAGCGCTGGATATAAAAAAACATTGCAGATGTTAAAGCATTTCTGGCAGCGCCTCAGAACCATAGAAGCTTTATTTCTAATATTAGAGTTTGAAGGAAAGAAAGAACTGCGTCGCAATATCAGTCAACCTAAATTACCTCAATACAAAGTAGGCGTCCTCATAGCTCAGAGGCTGCACAGGGATCTTCGGTATTGCTGCCTCATCTTCAGGGATATGGAAGGCACTTTCTGCGGTAACGACATGGTGAATGTGAAACGAACATAATGAAATGTCTCATAGAAAAAGCGTACGAAATGTTCTGGCTGCGTTTTCATGTCGAATAAAAAAGTTTGAGACTTATACCGTGTACAGTAAAGAATTGTAAAAATATTTCGACAAGATCACTGGAAGTCAAGTCTTCAATACCGAAAAAGTCATAAATGGGATTACTGTGGTTGCTCTGCTCTCCATTGGTCTCAGGATTCCGCTCTCTTATATATGTAGTGACTCTTAGAACATAAATCCTGGGCTAAACTTATAGCCTTTTTGCCGCGGTGAATTAAGTTCTATATCAATCACGTAGCCTACGTAGCATTTGCACACGTAAATATTAAATATAATAGAGCATTTTTAGAAGCCACAGACGGGTTGTATTTCAAAATAAATCGCTTAAATTGAAGGTGACTGTGAATATTTACCCATGAAGCGCCACAAGCTATCCCTTGCATTCCGCTGATATTTAAATATCTGTGATAGGTTAAAATAAGGGAAATTTCATATAAATATAAGGTGATTAATCTAAAATTAAAATTTAACGCTTCGGGACGTCCTTTCCCATCATCAGAAAATAAAGGAAATACTGTTAACTAAAAAGGAAAAGTTTATTTAAAAGTTTCTTAAACTTAAAGCCTAATGGGAAACGAGATGTTGGCAGTGTGAGGTGTAAAGCGTGAATGACCGGGGCAAGTTCCGAGAGGCCCAACGTGAATGCTTGTACTGGTGGGCGATTAGGAAGAGGCAGTTGGGTACAGTCAGTGAACGGAGGAACCAGAGTTAGTACAGTTGAAGGAGAAAGATGCCCGCGTAGTCGGGCGATTAGGAGGAGGCAACCGGGTACAGTCAATGGACGGAGTGATCAGAACTAGTACAATTGAAGAAAAAAAAAAAAAGAGTCAGTTTTGGACCGTGATGAGAGGTACAGCTGTAGTCATTGTATTGAGACTGGATTTTGTTCTATGGATGTAAAGAGATTCTAAAGGTGTCAATGCTATTGGGGTTGAAAAATCGATGATGGAGAAATCCTTCCTGCTAACGGGATGATTGTTTTGTTTTGCATGAAGACGGGGAGCCGAATGGGTAGGTTTGGCTAGGGGTAAACCTGTTCTACAAGATATACCTAAATGTTGGTCAACGCGAGCTTTGCAATGCTGTCCAGTGCTGCCAATGTGCGAGGCGTAGCAGCCTCTGCACTGAAATATATAGGCAAAACTAGACAGAAGAGGTGTGGGAGGTTTGTCTTTTAATTTAAAATACGATACGAAGGATAAAAGTGATTTCTGTAACAGAACCTAAAATTTATATGCCGGTGCGCTTTGGAAAGGAAAGTTCTTAGAGGGTTAACTGTAGCGATGGCAGCTCTGCTATAGAATGGAAGTGAGTGGAAAAAATCTAATTTGCGAACAGTAAGTTTAGTAATGCTGGGATCAAACAGTTTGTCCAGAAAAAGTTTGCAGTAATGATCTAAAAGGTAATGTGGATAACCGTTATTCTTGAAGAATGTTCGAAAAAAGTCTATTTCCTGTGAAAATGCCAGTAGGATTAAGGCAAATTAAATGCTCTAAACAGTAAAGTTTTGATTGCATTTATTTTGTGGTCAGTATTGACTCTTGATTTGTAACTAGGGTATCTAAAAATGCTAGTGAACCATTTGATTGATTTTCTGAAGTGAACTTTATGTTGGGATGTTTGCTATTTAAATATTCTAGGAATAAGTCTGAATCTGTTGGGTCTTTGAAGATGAGGAAAGTATCGTCTACATAGCATTTATAGTGAACAGGTTTTAAATTATTTGGGCAGTCATTAATCCACATTGCTTCGTGATGACATACAAAATATTTGCTAGAGCAGGACCAAGCGGGAGCCCATGGAAACTCCTTCGATTTGTTTCAATAGCCTATTGTTGAAAATAATAAATGAATCTCTGATGGCCAGATTGAGAAGATTCCTGAAGGTGGGTTGGTCAAAGTTGTGAAATGAATCCGTGTGAGCAAAAATTTTATCACATATAATATCTATTGTTTCGTTTAAGGGTATATTGGTAAACAGGGAAGTGATGTCGAAACTCGATAAGTACGCGTTGGGTAGCAATTGAAGATTTTTGATACAGTCTTTAAATTCATAAGAACTGAGCAAGATGTATTGATTAGTAGTAAGGGGTTCGAGTAATGGAACAAGGAATATGGCTATTGGGTAGGATGGTGTATTGTACGCGGCTAATATTGGTCGTAGAGAAACATTGGCCTTATGTACATTGGGAAGACCGAACATCATGCCGGGTGAAGCACCATAGATATAGAGGGAGCAGTAGATTGATTTAGATATAATCACTTGGTCTAGTAATTTTTTCAGAAATTTATGGATTTTACCTATGCATTTGAGGGTGTGTTTTTCATAAAGGGTGAACTTTGTTGTATCAGGTGAGATGCTATTCATTTTTTATCGTATTGGTTCCTGTTCAAGATGACAATTCCCCTACCCTTTTCTGGTCTGCAGACTACAATAGGATTTTCATTGCTAAAATTTGATAAAAGAGACAGGTCAGATTTTGAAAATATGGGAGAGAACGTTTTAAATTTCTGTTGCCATTTGGTCTCGAGTTTTGTCTGCCAGTATTCAAACCTAATTTTTATAGACATTTCACAACTTTCGAGAATCTAGCTAACAGGCTGCCTCCACCTAATCGCCCGACTGCACAGGCATCTTTCTCCTCCAACTGTACTAGCTCTGATCCCTCTGCTCACTGACTGTAGCCAGCTGCTTTTTCCTAATCGCCCGCCTGTACGGCATTCACCTTGGGCCTCTCGGAACTTGGCCCGGTCTTTCACGCTTTGCACCTCACACTGCCAACTTCTCACTCCCCATTAATCTTAACAGAACTTTAAACCGCTTCAACAGCTGTTTTTAGCCATAGCTTCTGCGGGACCCAAGATTTCTGTTAGAGAATGTCACTATAGCTCTGGCTTGAGTCACTGTTTCCACTTAAGATGAAAGTACCAATTGAAGGATAGAAAGGCGTGAGGGGGTCACCATCCTCAAGCTTCACGGTTCCCAGCTGGGTGCCAGAGGGGGGCATCATGACGGTGTGTGGGTACACGGCGTCAGGACCGTCTATGGCGTAGTCCGCAGGGTCAGTGAACAGCAGGACCCCCACAGCACCTCTCTGTTCTGCAAACTCTGCCTGCTCGCGGGAAGTCCACAGTAGTTGACGTGCTAATACTATCGCAGCGGTAGCTAAAGATGGATATTTGGCGGTACTACAGTATGTCTCAATATAGTTCAATTTTATAAACAAAATAAAATATGGAAATGGTATATAATAAGCAAACAAAGTCTGCAATAATCAGTTATTATCTATCTGCACTCTAGAGAAGATGTCTCACAATGTTGGCACGGAAGATCATGCCGTATCTGGCGATGACAATTCTGCCATTGATGTCAACTCCCTCGTCTTCAAGGTACTGGAAGTCGCTCTCTCTGCCATAGTTGACGTAGATTACCTCACCCTGAACAAAGTATAAGCAACCACGTTACACTTAATTACTTCCTTCAATGAGCCTCTTTTTCCACGCCGCTTATTCGCTGAGTACTTGTAGATCGGCTGGCATATCACCCGTGCGGTAAGCTACTCCTATTCCTATTGCAAGAGATGTCGTTCTCTCCACATCCGTGTAACGCATGTGTAATTATACAGTATTACGATACTCCTCTAAAATAAAGGTAAGCAATAAAAATTTGCTGATTTTAAAGAAAGTTATAGATCGTTACTTTAGGTTCAAACATCCCCGTAGACGAAACTATAGATATCATTTGCAACAAAGTTTTTGGCAGCACGGACTTATGCCACAACATTGACAAACCTACTTTTAGAACTTTTCCTAGTCTCGCCATTAAAGATTCCTTCTTCATGTTTAACAATAAACTGTACAAACAACTAGATGGGGTCTCCATGTGAAGCCCGCTCAGTCCGTCGTTAGCGAATATCTTCCTATGCCATCATGAAACACTTTGGCTCAACGATTGCCCAATTGACTTCAAACCGATCCACTATAGTCGTTATGTAGATGGCACCTTCCTCGTATTTAAGAATCAAACAGATTCTGATTTATTTCTGGATTATCTAAATAGTAAATATCGAAATATCAAGCTCACGGCCGGAAACCAGTCACATAATTCTTCAGCTTTCTTAGATGTTTTAGTAACCAACCACGACTCAACGCTTGTCTCTGGGGCTTACAGAAAACCCACGTTCTCAGGCCTCGAGTCAAGTTTTTTCAGTCACTGCTACGATCAATTTAAAATCAATGCAATAAAACTCTACTATTTCGGGTATGCCATTTGTCCTCCTACCTTAAATTCTTAAACGAAGTTGGCTTCCTCCGAACTTTCTTAAAAAATAATGGTTATCCGCACCATCTTCTGGACCACTACTGCAAATTGTTCCTTGACAGACAGTTCGATCCCGGCATTAGCAAACCATCCGTCCCCAAATTAGACTTCTTTCACTCGCTTCCGTACTAAAACAAAGCCTCTGTTAGTGCAGCAAACACATTGAAAACGTTCCTCTTTGAAACTTACCTACATATAAACTTCAAATTTTCATACAAAAACACATTTACCATCAGGTCCTTCTTTAAATTTAAAGACAAACCTCCCACAAACCTCTGTGAAGTGTGGTGCTTTCAAATGCAGAAGATGCAATGCCTCGTACATCGGTAGCCCTGGACAACACTCCTAAGACCGCATTGGCCAACATTTAGGTGTATCCAGCCGAACCGGTTTACCACTGGCAAAACCTTCACATTCAGCTCCCCTCTTACATGCTGAGCAAAACAATCATCCCATCACCAAGAACGACTTCTCAAATAACTCCATAAATTTTTCTTAAAATAACTTTATTGAGTTTCTCAACACTACCTGCATCAATCAAAAGCTTCTCATCTATTACAAAAGCCCGGCTATCAGCCAACTCGTCGCAAGAAACAACAACAATATCACCCCACCGCTAAAGCCAGCAAAAATTACACCGAAGAGACACACAACGCAGCCCTCACAAGAGACCTGCTCTTCACAGGGACTACAATCCTCCATCGAAATGGCAATTACCAACGCTTGCAAATCATGGAAGCCTTGCACATCAGGACTAAGCGATCAAACATCAATAACCAAGTAACACCGGTGAGTGGAGTGAAGAGAGGAGAAAATTAGACGATAGTAGGAAAGATATTAGTAGGTAGAGAGGAAAATGGAATAAAGGTGAAAATAGAAAAAAAAGGAAGAGAATGAATGACCGGGCAGTGCCGGTTTAGTTAGGGTAGGTTATGCAATTAGATTACTGAGTGGTTTGCAATTGGAAAATAAAGGTCGTCAGACCGTTGTGATGTAGATTGATCTGTTTTGTTTTGAGTGGTTGTGTCGTGGGTTATCTGTAGAGTGGTTCAATGTTGTGTGTGTGTGTTTGTGTGTCTGTCCTTCTTGTGGTGTCAGTTTGTTGATGATGATGTGTGGTGTAATGTTTTCGATGGTTTCCCATATTCTTCGTGTTTGTATTTGCAGTGTAATTGTAATGGGTTGGAGCTTACTTAATTCGTGAAGTTTTGTGGATCTTTTCTGTTTTCTGAGCGATTTGCCTGTGATGTACCTGGTGGCTTGATTTTGGACTCTTTGCAGTTTCGTCATTTGTGAGGTAGAGCAGAGATGTAGTGGGATTGGTGGATATATGAGAACAGGTCGGACCAGAGCCATGTAGAGTTTCCTTTT
>LQNS02278170.1:36907734-36924144 GCA_001587735.2 Parhyale hawaiensis
TGCTGCGTAGTAATTTTGGGAGCTGCTTTCTTCACCGCCACCGGCGCAGTGGAGGATTTAGGATTGGGTTTACCGGGGCCAGGCCCCATATTGGAAAAATACACTTCACTTCAAAGACTAGGGTGATGTACCACACTGTTAAACTTATTTAATACGGAAGATAGTCACTTATAAATGATTTCTTAGTTTCAACAATAGGCTCAGATTATGAGATACCGCACGTACCACCTCTCAAAATAGAAGTTAGCCGCGAACTCACGACGTGATTGGGCCGCCAATAGATACCAAAAGGATGTTGCCAGATGTGTATACCGTGAAAAATGATTTCTTCGACGGGATTCGGTTCAAAAACAGAAGCACAGCTAGGGCTTCAGCCTCGCGCTGCTAAAACACCGACGAGTCGAAGTATTTGAGGGTTGGTCCCCGATATCAGGTCTTCGTAGGTTGGGCTCTTAATCCTAACCAAAATATAAGCAGTGTTATATTCTTGACGCGAGAGAAACCACAGGAACAGTTATTGCTCAGACATGCTGTACTAGGCGACAAGTATTTTACCGTGTTTTGTGTATGCGTGCAGCTCAAGTAGCTGGATAGTCATGAGCGGGAGATTGTATGATTCAAATCGAAAGAAACACGGTGATATGTTTAAATATGTTTTGTGAAGAGCTCTGTAAAACTGAATATGAAAAATAAATAAGTTTCACTTCAAGGACGAAATTAAATCAGGGCGCTATACCTTCCTAGATCTTGCCTGTGGTGTTGTGAAAGTTTCACCAACCTCCACTGCAAGTTTCTAGGTATTATTTTACTTTCACTTACTCTGATTTTCATGATTTTTATTGTGTTCAGTATGTAAATTGGGTCAATTTAAGACAATTTACATGGATAACGTTTTCGTCGGAAATGCTTAGTTTGCGAGATATATGACTTTGAAGTTCCCATTGTTTTTCTATGGGAGAAAATACCGAGCGATCCCATACAAGTGAAATTAGGGTTGAGTCGGGTAAGGCTGGGTTAGATAAGGTTAGGTAAGGTTAGGTAAGGTTGGGTTAGGTTATGTAAGGTTAGGTTAGGTAAGGTTAGGTAAGGTTAGGTAAGGTTAGGTAAGGTTAGGTAAAGTAAGGTTAGGTAAGGTAAGGTAAAGTAAGGTTAGGTAAGGTAAGGTTAGGTAGAGTAAGGTTAGGTAAGGTTAGGTTAGGCAAGGTTAGGTTTGGTTAGGTTCCTTTTAAGTCGTTAGCAAGCCTGTGAGGACATCGGCTATTTTCTCCCATAGGAAAACAATGGGAACTTCAAAGTCTAATATCTAAAAAACTAAACATTTGCGACGAAAACGTCATTCATGTGAATTGTCTTAAATTTATCCAATTTACATAGTGAAAGCAACAAAAATCCCAAAAAACATGTGTAAGTGAAAGTAAAATTTTACTAGTTTCTATTGGTAAGTATACATGTAGTCGATTTAGAATATGCTCACTTCATTTATCTTGGAGCTTAATGGATGAAATTGGTAACGACAATTTTTCTGGTGAAACGTAATAAGGGATACTCATAGGCTGCTCAGCAGTACTGTTCGTCGATGTTGATGTCATTGATTAACCTCACTATTCGATGTTAGTTTCTCGTGAGTCCTCCCGTTACGCTTTTTCCTTCCTAGTTAGGAGGAACAGACGATTAACTTTTGGTGAAAATCCATTCAACCGTTTGTTTGTAGGTCTGCCTCTTTTTTTTTTATCTTAGCATTATTCAAAAAGTTATGAAAGGATCTGTATGAAATATTAAGGAATTGTTTGGGTTTAGTTCTAGGAGCAAATGAATAAATTTTGAAGTGTATTTGTCTCTAGGTTCGTGTTTATGTTTTTCTCTGATATAACTCATAAAAGGTACAAACGGATCATCATGAAATTTCTAGAGTTGCTCGAAATGTAAAAGATAGGAAATGACCAATTTTGGCCTGAAAGCCATTAGAGACTACCTCAATACTAAACACACTAACATCAGATTCCCGCATGAAATAGAGCAGAATAACAAACTAGCCTTTTTAGACATATCTGTTCAACGGGAAGGTAATTGTTTTGTGCATCTGTTTGTCGTAAGCCTACGTTACTGTGACGATAGGTTCATATTTAGCAATATCAGGACCTTTTTACATCGTGCCTGGAGAGTTTGTTCCAACTCTCCTAATCTACAATTAGAAATTGATTATTTTTTAATACTGTAGTTGGTTTTTCCCTTCTTTGGCCTGCAGTCGTACAAACTCCGGACAGAACTGCTGAAGCTTCCGAGCAAATATTTCCCCACTTTAAATTTCAACGTAATCCTAATCAATAGAAACAAAACTGGTTCCTTCTTTCATAATAAAAACCGCCTGCCTGACCCTCTATGTTCTTTCTCTGGTGTACAATTATTGTGGTTCCAAAAGTGGAAAGCGCTACGTAGGCTCTACCACCCGTAGCCTTTGTACCAGAGTTTCCGAGCATTGAGGTCTCCTCAGAGTAAATACAGAGGAAGGGAGCATACCTCTATATTTTAATAGAAAACTCCGCCCCTTACGGTATCTTTGGTGGCTGCTCCTCCTTGATTCCGCTGACGTTCATATTAGGCAAACTAACGTGGATTGATGCTGCACTTTTGTCAAATGTTATTTTATAAAATAAATACATAAATGTCCAGTAGCATATTGATGATATTCTTTCTTTGAACAGCTACATAAAGTGCTAATAGAGTTTTTTTTGGCGTGAAAACCATCCGATGATGGCGTTGGCGTAACGCATGTTCTGCCATTTTCCAGGAACTTACTTGGTTTTAAGCTATTCTTCTCTCAATTATAATTTTATAAAACTAGTACATGAATCGCTATGACTATATTCTTTCTTTGAACAGTACGTAAGGTGTCTTTTTGTGACTACTGCGCGGATGATTCCCCGGATCGCGCATGATCCGCGCGTTTTTGTGACCGCATTTTGATGTGATTCTCATAGCAATCACCCTGCAGTGATCAGTGGTGAGAATTGATCGCAGCGTGATTTCCTCCCCAGGCTAATCATGCGTGATCAAAGAGTGGTTCCAGCCGTTGGACAAGAAAAAACTCAAAATATGAAATGCAAGGTCGTGATGTTTTCATATATTTAGGGATAAATTGAATAAGGTTAAGATGATTGATTGTAATATTGACTTCCAGAATTGTAGTTTCCTTAGTTTTATGCCTGTGTATGTTCAAAATGCTTTATTATTGACATGACGTCTCTAGTTTGTTTACAAAATCGTTGACCGTTCTTGTGCTTTTCAGTGATCACGATGATCACGATCACGGCGATTCTGATCACGAGCGTGGCCATAAAAAAACGCCCGTAGAAGCTCTAATTGAGTTGTTAGTTTCACGGGCGTAGAGGGTGCTCGCTGCCATGTACTCTTGCCAAGAATGGGTTGCCAGATGTGACTAATTTGAGGCAAATTGGCCACTTTTAACTAATTCATTCTTTGTTAACATATTTTTTAGTGAATTACAACAGCATTATACCTAATCCTAAATTCAACACGTTTCTTCGCTGTAGTGGCCTAAAATTTCTGCAAATGAGGGAAATTTTCCTGAACCTGACGTCACTGTGGCAGCCGTTCTCGTCCCCCTTCGAGTCTTGCATACACCCCCGAAAAAGCCATTGACCAAATGTTAGGTGTTCGCTTCCCGGACATCTGCTCCTTCCCCCCATATTTACTCCGAGGAGGTGTCAGCTCCAGGACCGGTCGGTCCTTATGACTCCCTTCTCACTCCTCCATTAGTGATCATGCCATTCAAAGTAATAGCAACATTTCTACAGATAATTTCAATATTCTAACTTCAGTTAAGGGTAGTCATAACCTACGTATCACAGAATCACTTTAGATTTTTAAAACTAAACTAGAACTGAACGACATGCAGAGTGCAACACCGTTTTTTGTAACCGGTCCTTTGTAGTATTAGGTTTTATTATAGATTTATGTATGGTGTGAAATTAAAACTACTGTACTGAATATTTTCCAAATTTTCTGTTTTCAGATCTTTGCTGATGATGGACATATTTGTCAGAAACGTCCATTCATTTAATTTTGACCAATGTGTGTTTTACTTAATTTTAATAAAATGGCTCTGTTTACTTCTTACCTCGCCTTACTATGCCTAATTCAATTGAATATTCAAGTGGTTAAAGAACCATGTTAACTACGAATATATATATTTACTTGAATCTTTAGCGAAAACATTATCACCACTCTCACTTTGTTCGCGGGTGGTAAAAATTGTAGAAGCTGTTATAACTGTCAAGAAATTTGGTGAAGAAATTTTGGTGAGAGGTGACAATGTTTTCGTTGAAGATTTAAGTTTATATATTTGTATATTGTCGTATATTTTGGTTGCAGCTTCTCACTTATACATGTTTTTTGAAGGCGACAGAAAGATTAGCGTTAGTGAGACATTTAATAGTTTTCTCCAGTTGTCGAAACATATTATGCAGTCATTGTTGCCTATGCTATGTAGGAGATTACCAATGTTTTCCTCGACGTTTCGACGGCTTCGGCTGTCATCATCAAGAGGCGGCGGTGGTGGTGCCGGTGGCGGTAGTGGCAACGGGACGATGAGAGGTATGCCATGTGAAGAGAATGAAAGCTCGAGCTGAACTAAATGATAGTGTTTCCGAAAAACCCTCATTAGCTCTTGATTAGAAAAGCGGTGAAGCTCTGTTCTGTGCTTGGGCAACCGAATAGCCGGCTGCGGCGCCAATCAGGGCAGCCGAATGGTTGTTCGCTACGCCGGTCGCTGAGACTGTCGTTTTCCGAGCAGCTGCGGGGTTCTAGATAGGCCGGTCAATTGGGTGTTTATGGACGGATTGTTGAGCTTGATCAGTATAGATTCTTCCCTTTGTAGGCGATGTTTGTCGTTCTTTCGAAAAATTTTGGTGCAATTAACTTAAGTTTCTCTGGCAATTTGTTGGTCATGGTTGTTTCTTGCATGGTTTACGGGGCTCCTCCTCTGAGATACATGGTTAATCTTCTTGATAGTGATGTTGTCGTTACGCCAATGTATGAGCTGGGGTGGAGCTCGCAGTCTCCAACGTTGCACGTAAATTCATACACGACGTTTGAATGCTGTAGTTCTGCTGGCTGCGGTGGGCTGTTCCTCATGAGCAACTGGGCGGACTTTAGATTCTTGGAGTAGATGGTGAGTTTTAACTTGTCTTCAGAGTTTCTGCAGGTAACGTCGTGGTTGCCGATGGATTTAATTACACGTTTGTCTGTCTCGTGACGCGTGAACTTAGACAGGCAGCGCAGGAGCTCAAGAACAATCAGGAAATCATTGTGAGGAAAGTCGATAAAGGCAATAACTTTGTGATCATGGACAGTGCCGAGTATAAGACAAAATAAGACAACATCCTTAGTGACACGAGCAAATTTAAGAAGATTTCAAGAGATCCCACTAATCAACTCAAAATTGATACCAATAGACTCATCAAAGCGGCCAACAGTGGACTACAGAATAAAGTACTGGAACCGATCACAGGAGAATACTCACCTGGATACATCCATGGAACTGTGAAAACTCACAAAAATGGCAATCCTTTGAGATCAATCATCTCACAAATACCGACACCCACGCATAAAATCTCCAAGCCGCTTAACCGGCTCATCACTCCGTACCTAATTGCAAACTACCTCATCAAATCAACTGACGACTTTCTCCAGTTACTTCGCTCCAGTAGCCCTAACGGACTCATCGCATCATTAGATGTCGAGTCTCTCTTCACCAACGTGCCTGTCGAAACTACCGTTGACATAATTTGCGATGCAGCATACTACCACAACTCCTTTCCTCCACCTCCGTTCGCTAGACACATCATGCGGGACCTACTCCTCACTTGCACCTTAAAGGCGCCCTTCAAACATATAGATGGCAGCCTATATTGCCAAGTGGATGGTGTGGCGATGGGATCAGCACTTCGAGTGACTTTTGCGAACTACTATATGAGCCATATAGAAACATCAGTCCTGCAGGACGATAGTCTCAAACCAAGCCTCTACTTCCGATACGGTGATCATTGCTATGTAGTAGTCAGAGACGAAGAATATCTACCGCAACTCCGTGCAGCCTTCCAAACAGCATCAATCCTTCACTTCACTTACGAATTGAGTAGCAACAGCAGAATCAATTTCTTGGATGTGAGAGTCGATGGATCAGGAAACTCTTACGCTACGTCTGTCCACAAGATACCGACCAACACTGGAAATTATCTTAATGTTATGAGTGAGTGCCCCGAAAGATACAAAACCGAACAGTTAGAACTTTCATTCACCGCGCTCACAACATCAGTTCAACTTTGGAGTTGTTTCACGCATCTGTTGTGGAGCTCAAGCAAACACTTGTAAACAATTGCTACAGCAACTCGTTCATCGATAACGCCCTGAACAACTATCTTCAAAAGAGAAATTCCCGCAAAATTGAAAGCAATGAAAATTGCATCCAAACTTTTTACAGGAACCAAATGTCCCCTGCCTACAAGATGGATGAGCGTGTGATTAGATCCATCATCAATCACAATGTTACGTGCAAAAACTCGGTAGACAAGTTACAACTCACCATCTACTACAAGAATCGAAAGACCGCTCAGTTGCTCATGAGGAGCAGCCCACCGCCACCAGCAGAACTACAGCAATCAAACGTCGTGTATGAATTTACGTGCAACGTTGGAGACTGCGAGCTCCACCCCAGCTCATACATTGGCGTAACGACAACATCACTATCAAGAAGATTAACCATGCATCTCAGAGGAGGAGCCCCGCAAACCATGCAAGAAACAACCATGACCAACAAATTACCAGCGAAACTTTAGTTAATTACACTAAAATCCTTCGAAAGAACAACGACAAAGCTCGCCTACAAATAGAACAAGCTATATTGATCAAGCTCAACAATCCGTCCATAAACACCCAATTGACCGGCCTATCTAGAACCCTGCAGCTGCTCGGAGAACAAGAGTCTCAGCGACCGGCGTTGCAACTAACCACTAACCGGCTCCTCGGTTGGCCATGCACAGAGCAGCGCTTCACTGCTTTACGAACCAAGAGTTAATGAGGATTTTTCGGAAACACTATCATCTACTTCAGCTCCAGCCCCCAGACAAGATAATACTCGAATGGTTTAAGTCATGTAGGCATCACTGGAAATGAGAGGGCTGACTCCTTGGCAAGAGAAGCCTTACTCCTGTCCTTGTCACCACAGCCCAACCACACCTCCCGGATCTGTACCGTATCTTTGCCAACAGTGCAGAGAAGGATTTTTGTCAGAAGATCACAAACCATCCAATCTACCAACATTACCCAATCCCGGACCTGAATTTTCCAGCCAAACACCACAGCCTGCCCCGCTGTCTACAAGTCACCATCTCTAGAATTAGAGTGAGAACCTGCCAGCTGACTCACGCACACTTGATCAACAAAACGCCTCCACCAGTGTGCAACAGCTGTGCTGCTGCTCTTCTCTCGAGCACCTAGTTCTGGTGTGGTCCTCCTATTCTAAAAAGAGGACAGCTCACTGCATGCCAAAGACTGGCTTTGCCCCCAACCCGACCCTCTTTGCTCACCAGCCAGTTTCCCTGCCCCATCCGGGCATAGTTTCTGCAAGCCAACTAGCTGGAGAAGCTGATTTAGCCTTTCCCAACTGAGCTCCGAAACGGCTCCAATACCTTCGGGGGACGAGCCGCACATCCTACAAGTAACAAGTAAGTTCAGCTCGAGCTCCTATTCTCTTAACATGCTAGACCTCCCATCGTCTCCGTTGACAATACCGCTACCCCCACCGGCACCACCACCGCAGCCTCTTGATGATGACAGCCGAAGCCGTTGAAACGTAGAGCACAACGTTGGCTATGTCTTACATAGCATAGGCAACAGTGAGTGCATAAAGTGTCTTCGACAACTGGAGAAAACTAATAAATGTTTCACTAACTCTCATATTTCTTTCACCTTCAATAAAATATGTATATTTGTATATATATATATTTGTGTATATATAAGTACAAAGCATCGAGCCAAGACTCGATCTGGGGACCTTAATATGTTTGCCAGAATGCAGCGGGCAGCACAAGCACTTCGTGTGCTTGCGTTGCTTTTAGCTGCTGTGGCTTACTGGTAGAGAACCGGCGTGGTAATCTCAAGGTCCCCAGATCGAGTCCTGGCTCGATGCTTTGTATTTATTCTATTAAAACACAAGGGTGGACGGATGAGCCCCCTGTCTGGATAATTCCGGGTGTTGGCGGGACGAGAAACTATAAGATTTGTGTATGTATACATATTTGTCTGTCCACCCAAAAAGTGGTCGAAGGAATTGAGCAATTTTCATATTTTTTGTAAGGAGTTTGGTGGGTTGACCTAGATGTGACCCATGCCAAAACACTGGACCTAGCTGGCCATAAAAAATGACGGCGTTAAATTTTCTCCACCGCGGCAAATTTGCCTCCACCGTGGCAGATCGTCTTCTGTCACTAGGCGCTTTTTTTTCTTATGTTTTTATTAAGGGATCTTACCGGAGGGCGGGGCCACTCTGCCTTAACTTTGTCGGACACAGCATCTACGTGAGAAACTAGGAATAGCTGGCCATCAACAATGACTTTATTGAATTTGCCCCCACTACGGGTAATGGTCTTACGCCACAAGGCGTTCTAATTATTTATGCCTTTTTTATCTTGCTAGTATAACTCAAAAAATTATGGACGGATCTTTATGAAATTTTTAGAAATTGTTGGCTTTTTACTGGGGATAAGTAAGAATTTTTTGTTGCTTTATTGGTCCCTTTGTTTCTTTGTCTCTATGTATGTTTTTTTGTTTTTTGTTTGTCAGTAGTATAACTCAATAGGTTATGAACGGATCTTCATGAAATTTGTAAGAATTGTTAGAAATGTTAGTTTTAGAGAAGATCAGTTTGCCCGTATGTCAAAATGTTTGTCAATAACATAAGTAAAAAACTTATCAACGGATTTTTAAGACATCTTTAGGAATTGTAGAAATATGAAAAGAGACCATTCACCAAATATTGGTGATGATCTGCTTGTCTGCGTGTGTTTTATTAATGTTTGTCAGAACATAACTTAAAGAGTAGCGGGCGGATCTTCAAGAAAATCACAGAAGCTGTTGTTACTGTCAAGAGGCACAAATGAGCAGCTTTTGGTAATTAAGCTCAAATTCTAGTTTCACTACCTATTTGAATTGTCGTTGAAATTGCTTTGCTTGGCGGAGGTGTGCGCTCTCACGGTGCTCTAGTTGTTTTTGGAATTAGTGTTGTAAAATTTCATTCCTCTCTTTGAGAGGTAAATTTTACCTTGAATATTCAATCCTTAATATAGGCTGCATTCAGCCTTTGTTAACGTAATAGTAACTTACTTCTAGGTACTTTTGTGCCTAGTCGAGAGTTCAGTTCTTAAATCTCCTTCGGGCCGTAAAGTTCAGTTCTTATGTCTACGACTGGCCGTTAAACTGCATTCAGATCTTAAAGCTCCTTCTGGCAGCTCGGTTCAGTTCTTAAGCTTCTTCTTGCGGTACGGTTCCAGTTATTAGCGTGACTTCTGCGGCTTTTAGTATTTGTTAAAGGAGCTACGTACGCGAATCGCGTTGATTGAGCCTTGAACTACTATTAGATCCTTGGGCGCAATGCGCTCTAATTTCTAAGTGCGTGGATCTAGCTTTATCTACTTCGTTCGTACCCTAGAGCGGTTGCCATGTGGGATTCATTCTGCCGGTCAGAAGTTTTGTACTGCCCTATAGGTTATTTCAAACTAGCGGAATGACTATATATTATGAAGAAACTAAATTAACACTATAACTTAATAAAACCTAAATTAACTGGAGCGGCGAGTGTTGGCATCACCTAATTAAGAGAAGAAAATTAATTTAACTAACGAATATTCATGCTAGTGAAGATTAATAAGCATCATGCCTCGTCTGCTAGAGGGCCGAAATTACGTATGCAGTATTTGATGAAGTTCGGAGTACCGCAGAACTCTCGTTGGACGACTTCAGTGGTGAGATTGAACCCGCTGGTGATGGACGATGGTGCTGGCCTATAGCAACAGTGGCTAAGGGAAGTGCATCTAAGTTATTTAAAATTGGTGCCTCGTGCCTCATGTGAACGTCTTGAAGTACTGGATAACCCACTGCTCCCCCTGCTTTGCTTTCTTCTTCATTTCGCTTTACTATTAAGTCCGCCCTACGCTCGCCCGACCCAAAATTAAATCA
Organism: Parhyale hawaiensis; assembly: GCA_001587735.2. Taxonomy (NCBI): domain Eukaryota; kingdom Metazoa; phylum Arthropoda; class Malacostraca; order Amphipoda; family Hyalidae; genus Parhyale; species Parhyale hawaiensis. The sequence goes on from LQNS02278170.1 coordinate 36,917,989, forward strand.
TTTTGCTATTCAAGTCCATCTCGTAATTAAATTCGCCTTAGGGATTGCTTAATCCGTGAGTCTTGCACTTACGCACATTCTGGTGTTGTGTTCGAATTTTAGCTTTTTCGAATTAAATTGGATAGGCTTCTGAAGTTCCATCTCTCACTTAACTTCATACTATAACTTAACTTAAACCAAATCGAGTGGACTTATAGCTTTAACCTCGTCCCTTATCTTAAAAGCGGTGTTCTTCACCACTCGGAGAGGCAAAATTCTCTGAGGGGGGTTAAATACTATTTGAGTGAGTCTATAATTTTTTATAATTCTATAATTTTCTAAGAAATTTGTGATGTTCAGCATCGAGCTTAGTGCATCGCTACATTTGTGTAATGTGCTTATTCCAGTACAATCGTGCGGTGCCATCTTGGGTGTGAGAGTTGCCAGACGCCTCCTGGTGCCGTGCGCTCCTCCGCCATTAGTCGTCTGCTCGACTTCTCTCCATCTTCATGCCTGCTTTTTAATTTTCTAAGCTTTAAAGGTGTGAGAAAGTAATAATACATACCGAAATCTACTGAAGTCTATTTAATTATTGCATCGGTGAAGTAATATTCATCGACATAGTCATTAACATTGCGCATTGCTCTTCTAAGATTCCGTAAAATTATTATACTTGAATTATTTGAATTAACTTCACTAAAATTAAATTGCTTTAATTAACAATAACTTCAATAACTTGCTATGAATACGCTCTTCTAGCACTGTTAAACTAAGTATTTGTTACGATTTCTAAATTTGTATAATTACAGAATATGAAACTCGAAATTTAATTCCAGCCTTCCCTGCTTGCCGGTGTCGAGGGCGCTATTTCGTCGTTCGTCTCATGAGCGACCGCCAGCCTGCCAGCTGCCAGCTGGAGCTCGTATTACTGCACCTCTCTCCTCTTCCCTTGCCGGCGGATACCCGCAGCTATTTACAGCCGAAATTGGATTCCTATTTTAAGATTAATCTCGGTTTATTGCCACCGCTTAGTGGCAATAGCCTATCCTATAGTCTTATTGGGTTCGTCTTGCGTTAGCTTTCGTAACCTTTTTTTAAATTCTCTTAATTTATTTGTACTAAACTAATACTCTTATAAAGGTTGAGAATACTTAAAGGAACCCTAAATGTGGCTGCGTGGAATGTTCGAACACTGATGGACGTACGAAACTCTAACAGGCCCGATCGACGAACAACGCTTGTGTGTGCAGAGCTTGCGCGGTTTGGCATAGATGTAGCAGCCCTTAGCGAAACTTAACTACCCGATACTGGTTGTATTGAGGAGGTAGGAGCAGGATACACTATTTTCCGGCGGGGAAGAGGCGTAGACGAAGCGAGAACTCATGGAGTGGGCTCTGATGTCAAGATGCCTATTGCAAGGAAACACAACTTGATCCCAGAAGGCATCAGTGAAAGGCTCATGACGCTCCGTCTTCCATAGGCTGGTGGGAATCGTGTGTCATTTATTGCAACATATGCTCCAACTCTTACATCCGCGGATACTGAAAAAGGGACTTTCTATGAGCAGCTAAGTGTAACTGCAAGCTGAGTACTATAAGCAGATAGGTTGGTAGTCATGGGAGATTTTAATGCGAGAGTCGGAGCAGACTCGCAGGCGTGGAGCGGTCTCGTTGGCCCTCACAGAGTGGGTCACTGTAGCCTAAATGGTCACTTTGTGCTGAGTTTCTGCGCTGAGTACTAGCTCTTTGTTACCGGAACTTGTTTCAGGTTACCAAACTGGCACAAAACTACATGGCAACATCCCAAGTCAAAGCACTGGCATCAGCTAGATCACGTTCCGGTGAGATGCATAGATGTAGCAGCCCTTAGCTACAGGATGTCTTAGTTAGTCGCTCCCATCCTGGTGCTGATGAGTGCTGGACTGAGCACCGATTGGTCGTTGCACGTCTCCGCTTTGCTCTTCTTCAGTCGGTGCGGGCTACCATGAGCGAGCAGGTGAAACGCTTTGACTTTTCAAAGCTGGGAAGCGAGCCGGTGCAGCGCTCCTTCCGGGAGAGGATAACCCAATGATGTACCATGCACAGGAGGCCAACATGTCATCTGAGGATGAGTGGAGGTTGCTTCGGGATACTGTGGCGCAATCAGCGGAGGAGGTTCTTGGTTTTGTCCTAGTAAAACGCAAGGATTGGTTTGACGAGAACAATAGCCAGATGGTTCAGAGTATTGAAGGTAAGCGGATAGCACGCCTTGCTTAAGGCTCCCATACACTACACGAGCCACGAGCCGAGTGCCACGTTCTCGCGAGCTTGCTAGGCTTTGCTCGGGCTTACTTCCTCCACACACTACGCTGGACGTGCATTAATTTGCAAGTTGTTTCACAAGAGAAAAAAACAAAACTTCAAAGTTAAATATCTCGACAGGTGACTCTTAAAATGCTCCATTGTACCTGAATAGGCTATATTAGGAAAAATATTAGATTTTGGGGAGGAGGGGTACAGTAATGTAATAATACCCAGGAACAGACAGACCAGCACGAGCCGCGCCACGAGACGTTTGCACGGCTTGCTGCTGTGCTCGAAGGTGATCAAACACTACAAAAACTGGCTCGTGGCGCGGCTTGCGAGCTCAGGCTCGGCTCGTGGCTCGTGTAAAGTATGGGGGCCTTTACGAGAACCACCATACGACCGACAACCAACGATGATACAGAGAGGCCAAAAGCAGCTGCTAGAGAATGTTGAGGCTGCTACATGATGACTGGTGGAGAGGCCGAGCTTTTGAGATTATTTTTACTAAATTACACTAGACTGGCGACGCGGGAACGGAGAAACTCCATGAGGTTAACTAACCCCCACGCAACCAGCGGAACGAGCGAAGAGAAAAAAAAGAAAGGGAAGAACCGAGATCACAGAATAGCTAGTGGTTGCTGAGGTCTTACCGGAGTCACAGTGTGACTTTCGTGAATCTCGTGGAGCCATGGATATGGTCTTCTGCGCCTGGCAGCTTCAGAAAAAACCCGTGAGCAGAGAAAAAGTATGTTCTTAGTTTGAAGCTGCCAATACCCGCACCACTAAAGACAGAGCCATCAAGACCATTCCATACATCCACGCACGATGGATAAAACGAACGACAATACTGGCCCGTATGGCATCGCTACGGTTCCAAGGCAAACACATGAAGAGCACCAGTACGCCGAGCATGCCTCACCCGAAAAAATGGCCCCGGAAGACAATCAGACAGTGGGTGACTAGGGCAATTATTTAATTTATACAGAAAGCAGACCCCACCAACGCTGCGACGATGGGCCAGATCACAAGGCACAACACCAACCAGCATGAATGCACATCGACGAACCACTTTGTCAAGCAAACACAGGTGAGGTGCAGGAATTTTCTGTTCGAAGAGAAATGCGTGGTTTCTTTGCTACAACGAAAGCGCTGTATGGGCCATAGAGAGCTTACCCAGATTCTCTACTTAACTCTGAGGACCGGAGTGTTGTCTCGGACCCGAATAGCGTTTTGGACCGGTGGAGGGTACATTTCGAGGGCCTTCTGAATGACCATGCGGACACTGAGGGAGACTTGCTTCAGCATATGCCTGTCTATGAGACCCATGATTGGATGGTAAGACCCCCGGTCCAGACAATATTCCCATCGAAATACAAAAAAGCAGCAGGACCCGACGCGTGGGAGCGGTTGGTGAGCCACATACAGAATATCTGGAGAAGCGGAGTCGTCCCAGCGAATTTGAAGGATGCCAACATTGTCACTATCTTCAAGAAGGGAGACAGGAGGGACTGTGGAAACTGCCGGGAATATCCCTATTAAACATGGCATGTAAAATATTTGCCAGAATACTCCTTGAACGATTGCTAGTGGTTGCTGAGGTCTTACCGGAGTCACAGTGTGACTTTCGTGAATCTCGTGGAACCATTGATCTGGTTTTCTGCGCCTGGCAGCTTCAGGAAAAAACCCGTGAGCAGAGAAAAAGTATGTTCTTAATTTTTTGGGATCTCAAGAGAGCCTTTGACAAGGTATCCCGCCCAGCAGTGTGGGCTGCTGTTTCTCGTCTCGGCTGCCCCCAACGTTCTGTGTCTCTCATCCGGGCGCTGCATGACGGACTGGCCGCTTGAGTCTGCCATAAAGGAAGTCTCTCTCAAGCTTTCCAAGTCACTGGAGGCCTTGAGCAAGGCTGTGTCTTGGCCTCGACACTCTTTTCATTTTATCTTGCCGCTATGCTTCATGCAGTACCGAATGACAACCACGGTGCCGACGTAAGGTACAGATTAGACGGCGGCCTGTTTAATCTGGCCCGTTTCAAAGCTTAGACTAAAACAAATATCTTGGTCATAAACGAGCTTCAATACGCAGATGATAAAGAGACGCCTGCGTCGTCTCCGGAAGAGCTGCAGCGGGTGAGTGCCGCCTACCAAGCAGCCTACTGTCGTTTTGACTTGGAGGTGAATAGAGCTAAGACAAAGGTGCTTGCTCAGGCTGCGCTAGGCTAGCCGCCGGCTGAAGTGGAAGTTGTTGTAGAGGGCAGCCCCAATGAGACTATTGATAGTTTTCCTTACTTGGGAAGCATCCTTTACAATAGCGGAGAGTATGCACAGGATGTTGACAACAAGATACGAGCTGCGCACGCTGCATTTGGAAAGCAATCCAAGCGCGTCTTCCCCAATCACATTATTACACTCCAAACCAAGATAATGGTATACCGCTCTGTCGTCATCAATACTATGTTATATACTTGCGAGACCTGGACGTTGCACCGGCGAGATGTTGGGAAGCTGGAGCGTTTTCATCAATCAAAGATACGATGCATTCTCCGGATATCTTGGAATCAGAGAGTTACCAATAATGAGGCATTTTCGCGAGCTGATCTAACCAGCATTGAAGCGATTCTGTTAGGCAGTGAGCTGTGATGGTCTGGTCACGTCTTACGAATAGGCCCTCCCGCTCCCTCGTGCTTTACTCTACGGAGAGTTCGCCAAGAGCAATAGACGCTTCAAAGATGAACTCAGAGCCGTCCTTGGTCGTGCGGGCTTTGACTGTGTCACCTGGGAAACAGTGGCCGTGGATTGTAATCGGTGGAGACGTGAAGTTCGCAAGGGAGTGACAAACTTTGAGTGCAGCCGAATCCGGGAGAATGAGCATCGCCGAGCTGCAAGAAGAGAGCGACGTGAGCTGGCCCAACAACAACAACAACAACAACAACAGCAACAACAACAACCGACCGTGACGTGTGACTACTGCCCTCGACTCTTCAGAAGCAGACTGGGCCTACATAGTCTTGTCTGCCACCGACGCGGCATCCGAGTTCTTGCCGCCGCTGACGACGACGACAATGTACACGAAGCATGACAAAAGGAAATGAGAATTTTCTCAAACTCGATGCATCAGATAGTATGCATAGAAATTGCACATTGTCTCGCTGAAAGTAATTTACCCTAAGTATGAGAGAGAACTGCTAGGAAAATTTTCAATTGATTTTTAGGTTCTCTTGGGAACATGTAAATGTGTAGAATTAGAATTACCCTAGTGTGATGAGGTTATTCACGATTTGATCCTCCCAACTTTGTCGTAAGCTTGAGCTGCTGCATGTAAATTAATAATGCAGTCGTTTGAATGAGGCGTGAAGCATTTGGCATATAGTCATGAATACTCAGTTGTGTTAAACTTTCTCTAAGTCCACTAAAGGGGCGGTGACCGCTCTTTGCCTTGCGTTCGGCTGAGGTAAAGAAGAACCCTGGATATTTGCTCATATATACATTCGCATATGTTGAATCCTAGTAGATTGATTGAGTCTAGTATCTCACAGCTGTAATCATTTGTTATGTCCTGAAGGATGCCACAGATCGTGGCTAGAGGCGAGCTATCATATTAAGTGGAGTTCAGCATTATTGATTCAACAAACTAGTTATGACGGAACTTTCTTTAAAAATTTTTGAATTCTCCTTATTGTCTGAATTCGCTTCTGCTACTAATAGAAATATGCTGCTATGTCCAACTCCTTCAATTCCTAGAAATCCCTTGTCAAAATGGCTTCACCTGATATGGGAATCTATATATTAATACGCTAGTACCTACCTACCTACCTACCTACGTACCTACCTTTTGTGTCACGCTCTTCATCATTAAAAGATAGAAGGAAATTCGAGCTTTATTCAGTTCGAGAAGC
>LQNS02278170.1:36944740-36956906 GCA_001587735.2 Parhyale hawaiensis
TATACAAAGAATGAAATATATACATAGCCTCATCGAGATACAGTTTTGCTTCTATTCGAGGCCATTCCAGTTTTTTGAGAAGAGGACTTGCGTGATCACGTTTCCGAAAGTTGCCCGGCAGTACTTTTTTTGCGGCACTATTTTTGTGGCACTTGTATCCTGCATTCCAACTTATGATGAAATCAACGAAATGATGACTGTGACGTCATTGCTCAAACAAAATTTTCTTGTAAAAAACTGAAGAGCTGCCAGTCTGTATCTTCCTTAGGGGTAAGCTCACACGTCATCCATAGTAACGAGTTCAATCACGAAAATGAACACGAGATGCGTGTCAACTATTTCTGTCGCTGTCCACACCTTCAAGTGTCCATTCAAATGAATGATGCCGCGTGTTCAGTTGGCAAGTTTCCTTGCATTTTTTGTCTATATTTTGCGTCTATTTGAAGTAATGTTCGTATCCCATAATCTTATAGCCTGATTTCAAGTAGAGCAGCCAATATATAGAATATTTATATCCTGATAAACAGATAGAAGTGAAATCAACCCAGAGCGATCAGCTGAGCTATCTGAGCAGAGATGGCGCCCATGTTCTTAGAACATTTTTCAGGTTTTCTAGTTTTACAGCGTAAAACAGGGTTGCAGTGACCCTGGTCATTAAAGTAACAGAAAAGCGTGTGCATCGATTTGTTCATGATCTGTAAACGCTACAGATAATATAATTATTACAATTTCATGGGATTACTTTACTGAACTTGAATAATGCAGCGCGTTCAAAAAACGGACATGCTTCATCCTTCAGTCCGACGCGTTTACTGCAGTTGCTTCAATCAAATCAACGCGCCGCGTCTATCAGCTTGAGAAATCGCGTTGATATAAGTGGCGTGTGAACACGGACTTCGTCTGTGATAAAAATCTTAATTAGTTGTTTTTCAATGCCGGCTAATCAAAAAGTGCATTCATTTATAAGGATAAAGTTTCCCACTCCGCCATCTCCTGTGGGCTGATCTAATACATATCGATCTCTAGAACGCAATACATTTAAAAAATCTGTAAACGGATCTTTTCACTTTGGCTGCACCACCAGAATTCAGCCAAACTAGGTTTCTCTAAAGCAGTTTTTATGCTTTTTCCGAAAATGAAAACATTTTTTAGAGGAATTAGAAATGAAAAAGTCACAAGCATTTTAAATGCTCAATTCCTATCTATTTGGGAATAAATTGAAATATCATTTTACAGGTTGTTTGTGCTCAATGTGGCTACTAAAGAACATAATCTCAAATGGTTTTGGGAAAACCTCCAGTGGAATGGTAACCTAACCTATCACTTCTACTTATATTTTTGAATTAGGATATATAAAAATAGTGCATTTTATATTAAAATTAAGGAAGCAGTTAAAAATGAATTGCAGCTTTTTAACAAATAAAAATTAATTAATAAATTAAAATGCTCAAAACTTTATATCTCATTTCTCCAAAAACGTTTTCATATTGGGAAAGAGTATAAAAACTGATTCAGAGAAACAGTTTGCTTTGATTCTGGTGGTTGCATCAAACCGAAGAGACCCCTTCAACCTGGCCTTTTTTGCGCCTATCTATTCCGTTAAGAGCCTGACACGTGAGTTACAAGTATATCAATTTATAAAGTATGAATATATAAGCATACGACGGTGTTTATTATATTTTTGTAACTTCTGACTCATAACTGCGATGCGTCTCGGGCTCTGCATGGCGCATTGATCTGGCGCAGAGCTCTGTGTCGCTGGTGTAGTAGCGCTTTTGCTCAATAGTGTACGGGCAGTACGGCTACACCATGAAAATAAAGTGTCCCCATTAGAAAAAGAATGAATGTTATCGTAATAGACATGTGAATCAGATTAGTGCCAAGAGTACAAATAGTGGAACTTTCAAAAGCTCTGGTCTACAAGTTACTTCTACCAGCTAGTAACAAAGGATGTTGAATAAAAGTGAACCGGATAACTTAACGGTTGAATTAAGTTTCAGAACTGCGTAATTATTCCACAGTAGAGGTCATGGGCATACGAAAAGATGCGAAGATTGAGCTCAACTTTTAACTGCTGAGCAAGCTTAAGCAAAAGAAATTCCAAGTGGGCACTCTTCACAATGCACCGATGACGAAATTATATTTCACGTTTAGAGATATCACTACTCTATATACAAGTACGCTTTAACCTAGTCGTTAGCCGATATAAGCGTTCTTCTAAACTTTAAAAAACAAACCGTAAATAACATAAGCACCTAAATTATTTATGTGTTTGCCGCAATATGCTCTGTTAGTATGAAATAGGTAACCTATATAGAGCACTCTGAGAGGACATACCTTCGCGAGAAGCAAGGCAACATTAACGGAAATTTCAAATTGTTTCTGAAACTGTGACTTGCTTCTTATCTGCACCAATGTCTGGTCACTTGTGCCTTTTGAATTTCTGTAATGTTCTTGAAGCTCCGTCGGTAAGTTCATGAGTTATGTTCTGGCAAACATATTGACAAATACTCGTCGAATACATAAACGTTACGATCATCAACAAGATTTAGTCATATTTGTCTCCTAACATATCAAACAATTCTTATAAATTTCACAAAGATCCGTTCGTACAAACATTCTGACAAACATCTTGACAAACATTGGTCAAACACTCAAACGAACGAACCGATCATCACAAAAAAAATTATCATTCATATAGGCACCACCTGGCATTGTATAGGCGTGTAGAATCTTTGAATATTGTCTTGGTGCTCATAAATATTGTTTAAGTTATTTTTCCGGCATCTAAGTCGAGTGTATAATGGGCAAGTTAGCTTCCTCGTGTCCACAGTTGCAGAGCACTGAAAGTGTCTCGTGTAGAGTGTGGCATGCGTGACGTGCATGGATGCATCGTTAGTGCAATGGAAAAACGCTGCGTTTCTTTCGTCGAGATGAAACGAATCCTGGCGTGCGCAAGAAAGAGGCGTAGGTGGCCGAAGCGTTGCTCTTCATATCACTTTTTGTTTTCTATCACTCATTAGCTAGGAAAGCCAAGCTTCAATTAAAAAGGCTCCAGAACAGGATTGCTGGGAGTCAACGAGACGCGAGTGAAAAGGATTTTGCGTGCTGAGTGGTTAGAGCAGCCTATAGTTTGATTTCTTATAGAATACTTGGGATTCGCAGAGTTTTAGCTATAGTGAAAAAACTATTCTTTGCTAAAAGGGCTTTACCGATAAGCAGATGTGTTAATACTTTGCTTATCTGCATTTCCATGAAATTCGACTTATAAAGTATTATACTTTATTTTACTTTGCGTATCGTGTTTGCGTTCGTAGCCCACAAATGTCAAAGGTTAACAAAAAGCCGAGCATTACTCGATTGATGTATAATTTACTGAATAAATAACAGAATATACGAAGGAATACAACACAAGCCGACTAAATACAAGGGTTGTATTTAGAGTAAGTACCGTGTGAAAATCTCAGCGTGGCGGCGCTCTGGCTTACCTGCATTCGTTGCCAGCCAGAGATGCTATTACGAAAACATAAAAAGCAGTTAAACGTTTGTTTGTATTTGTCATGGCTCTGCAGATTAAAAATCCCGCCGCCTAGGCAATGCGTTGGGTGATTCTGTTTCTTAGTGCTAAGAATGTGAAATTCATCGACAGATTAGCATACGTCACAGACCGAGCGTTGAGGCTCGTGGAATGGTAATGAGCTTCTAAAGATGGCTGCAATAGTGTTCATGATGCACATCAGGCGGCGGACTTCTCTGAAGATGAGATTCAAAAACTGTTTGAACGATACGATAAGTGCATTGATGGTGAAAATTATGTAGGAAAATAGATTGAGGCTCGGAAAATTATACCTGTTTCTCTTCTATTTTATAACTGCACTTACTTCAAAAACAACCATTTTAGTTAGCTAAGTTGTAGGGAAGTGTGATAAAATTGTTTGCCTGCTTATGAAGACTGGTGAGCAAGACTATCCTCTTTGGTTAGGATCAATGATGCATCGGTTGAGCGAGCCGTTGAATATACGACCGGGGGGACACTCGTTGTTGGGCCCGGGGACGGTGGGGTCGCTTCTGGTCTCGCATCTGTAAAGTGAGCGACTGTAGTTAGCAGAGGAATGATAGCTGTATATTGGAGTGGATAAAGGTTATGGCACAAGAAATTGGCGTAAGAAACTACAAAATCTTGCAAAATACAATCCACCGAATTAAAGACAGATTGTCGCTTGCTTGCTTGCTTGCTTTGCAAGTAGAAACTCGTGCATACGCTAGTCAAAAGAACAAATTTTCTCACCTAATCATCGGAATGTTTTGTTCAGCCTTCGTTAACACAACTTCGAGTTTAACAAAATGTGTAAAAATGTTAGCAGTCAGTTCGGTTTGATGCCGTTGAATAAGTTTAAGTCGTCTTCTCGAACTGGGAAGGAATTAAATTCAAAATTATTCGCAAGTGTGTGCTATTCAAATGGACACGGCAACGCATTAGGACGCTAAGATAATGAAACTAGTTCTTTTGACTAGTGAGTGTACAGGCTATTAGTTAGTTGGTTCGTTATCCTGCAGTGCTAACTTGACCTTGTACTTCACATGTCGAAAAACGTAAGTGCCGCCAAATTCCCTTAGGTAAAGCAATGCCCTCCTCGTGACTCACAGAAAAGTCACTAAGAAGTAAGAATCAATCGTTTGAATCGGCGAACAGCTGATGTCAAGTACAGTATTGTAAAATGGAAATGTTTCAAGGGTGAGAGACACCGGATCGGTGAATAAATACAAAGAGTTCAAAGTATTTGAACGATTGATGAGAATCCTTGCAGCACTTATGAACTTACAGCATAGATGATTGGCGCAATGCGAGCGCTTTAATTATTTTGCTCCTTCATCACATGACAGGCACACGTGACTTTAGCTGCAGCTCGTGCCAGAATCATTGGGTTGTATTAGGCTTACATCGATTGATTAATTACATCGAATTAATTCCTGTGAAATAATTTAAGGAACCAATTGCCAGCAGCATGGTACACCACAAGCTACTGCACTTTTCAGAAGTTCTAATTCGGAAATTTTTCGCGGACTTCGTAAACTTGTCCTTGTTTGGGAGGGCATGGAGGTATGTATTTCTGGGAATCTTTATTGACGTATGCAGACTCTCCACCTACCGTACTCTACCTACTCCGTGATTTGCTGGAGGCTCGCCAAGGTCTATGCTATGTACCCAGTGTCTAGTCCGGTCTCCAGCCCTATTATTCTGAAGAGAGCAGTCGTGCCAGCATTCGAAATGTCAGTTGGCTTACTAACATTCCATACAGTTTTAGTTGGTTTCCTTATGAATTGGTCTATTGTTATTTTGTAAGCTGTTAAAAATAGCAGTTAGAAACTTAGAGATAAAGCATCAGTGGTGACCGCGGGATACGCGCCAAACCGTTGAGCATCATGAGTAGGTCCTGGCTCATTTCGTTACCTTTTCATATTTTTTTTGTAAGCATCTGTCTCTAAGTAGAACCCTTCCGTGTGCAATGCGTGTCTTACTTGTCCATTGCAAAATTTAGACCATCTTCAATTCAGAAATTCTTTATTGTTAATAGGAATGAACGATGGGGATTTTTGTATCCAAGTGGTACGCAGGCGGCTGCTGAAGGCCGTATCACGCGCCCCTTTGTTGTGCCCCTGAGGGCTGCAGCTGATGCATGGACCGCTACCGGTACTTTCGTGCGCTGCCGCCCCTAGGATTAAGAAGAGAGATAATGGGGGGGGGGGGGCTGGCCCCAGGAGTGTGGGTGTGCAGGTCTGCATTGTTTTCAATAAACACTTATGTTTAATTGAAAGCACTCACCATTTTAGATCCTTAGGAATACTTTAGGATGGTTTAGGAGCATCTTATGAGTTTAAGGGGCCTTAGGTCCCCTAAAATAGACCTATCGACGATTATCTTGCCGAGCATAATTACCTCCGCCAAAGAGGTTATGTTTTGGCCGAGGTTTGTCTGTCTTCTTCTGTTCGTCTGTTAGTAACATGACGCTACAAGTTATGGACGGAAAGTAATGAAATTTGCAGACTGTAAGGTATGTCAAGAGGAAAAGATTATTAACCTCTGGTGGTGATCCGTTTGTTTGTCGGTCTTTTCCTCGGCAACATAATCCAAAAATTTATGAGCAGATCTTCATGCAATTTGGAGCTTATTGGAGATGTAAAAAACAATGTTCTATTTTCTTTGATGATTGGAAAGAAATCCTGGATTGTGAAACGTTCTAAAAGTTTCATGAACTTTGCGTTGGTTTGGTGGAGGACTGCGCCTTTGCGCGCTACTCCACTCCATTCGGCGCTCACGTTACTTCACTCAATATTGTGCTCTAAGTAATGAACTCTCGCTCTCTCTCATTTTTTTTTTTTTTTTACTAGCAGTTTCCATCCGCACCTGAGCCCCGGGTATTTTAATATGCGTGAGGTCCTCTTCCTAACTAGAAACAGTACCGACTAGCGAAGTCTACATTTCACCTTAAAAATCGTCCAAATAAATACCAGAAACAGCATCCTGTGCAGCTTTGACCAACCCCCCCCCCCCTCCCCTTACTCATGCCTCTCCCAACGGTCAGCTGCTAAGTCTGCAGCACCTGATCCATAACTGTACATTTCTCCCATTGGCAGCATTTTTCCGTTAGACGATCATACATTTTTTTCTTCATCTCGGCAGCACGGCATTTATCGCCCGCGATCGAAGTGAGAGAGGTGGTAATGTTTTCGTTGAAGATTAAAGTATATATATTTGTATATTTGTCTGTCCACCCAATAAGTGGTTCAAGGAGTTGAGCAATCTTCATGATTTTTTGTAGGGAGTTTGGTGGGTTGACCTCCAAGCGACCCATGCCAAAGAAAAACTAGGCCTAGCTGGCAATCACAAATGACGGCGTTGAATTTTCTCCACTACGGCGAATTGCCTCCACCGCGGGCGATCGTCTGGAGAACGAGGCGTTCTATTTTTTATGTTATTATTGAATTGCTGATCTCAGGGATTGGGGCTGCGTACTCAACTCGTTCATCAAAAATGAGTTCGTTGAATTTACCCCAACTGTGGGTGATGGTCTTACGCCACAAGGCGTTCTAGTTACGTAGTGGCATTGCACGGTGCAGGATTCGATTAGATGGGCGGCAGTAGACGAACCAATAGGCCCATTCCCAAAGAGGCACTGGAACTTACACCCCGGCCCTCTATGAGCTATTGCCATTGTGTTAGTAGGATATACTGGACTGGAGCAAAGAAAAAAAGGGGAAGAATCCCTGCTAATGCGACGATCATGAATGCATGCAAGCACGATCATGAGCCGCTGATATGCGGAGCTTGGAGATGTCAAACTGTGAAGTTGGAGTGGGAGAGAGAAGAAGACGGATTAAGGTGGCCGTCAAGAGTTTGTGACTCCTGGAGGAGGAGTTCTAGGCTGTAGAGGAGGAGCTGCGGAGGATTTAATCCGTAAGGATGCAGCCTGGGCTTCAACTCTTCTGTGGATGTGGGGCTTGGTCTTTCTGTTATACTCTCTGACCCACCAGTCCGAGCTCTGCCTCACAAAGTCAGGATCTCAACCAATTAACAAGACGCCTCACAGCTCACTGAGGCTCTAGCCACCCTGGCGAGGTTGCCTACCTGTAGGCCACGTTATTCCTGGCGAGGGCAGCCAGCGCTTCCGAATCCCTGCAGTCCACCGTCACTTGCCGCTTCTCTGCAGCGAAGATCACTCAGCGTTAGTCAATCTCAGATAATTTATACTTAATGTATGTAACCCAAACATTCCCGGCATGCATTACTAAAACATAAAAGTGCACCAGGCTCTCATTTTATTCACCACAGTCACCTTCACAATAGTGTCCTCGGGACAGTATACGCACCGCTCTCACTGGTCTTTCCGTGCGCAGAAAGCTCCCTGGAAATTCTCTAACTTATTAAAATATTACTTAATGAAAAATATTATTTATTTATTGGTATAAAATAGTGATTTAGCGGGATCATGCAGACGGGAACTGAGAGTGATTGTAGCAACATCAGCTTCCAGAAATTCATAACACTAGCGTTTATCGGGCAAGGTAATTTTGTAAACGCTTGTTTTTAATTGCTCACAGCTAGCAAATTTAACCAACCTTCATACACTAAGCTGATGAAGGTTTTTTTGTAAAAAAATATTCTTTTATGAACTACAGTATAAGCCATATGAAATTATATTTAAATTTGTGATTCTTATTTGAGGTATTGAGTAATTATTATCGCCACAGATAATATGCCAAAATTGATAATTCACGCTCTCTTTTCTACATCATTTCTATAAAAATGATCAAATTTATTATTATTAGTTCTCTTATGCGCCGCAAGAAGAATGCTGGAATCACTGCTGGAGTAGTAATGGCTTATTGATGTTAAAAGCAAGCGCTATAGAGCAGCCGCCGACAGGAAAGGGAGTGAAATCTAGGGGAGAAACATGTCGCGAGTACGGGCATCAACAGCTGCCGCACTACATGTAATATGGGCAATACCCTTACAAGTACTTACCATCCTTTTGTTTTCATGTGATTTTTTCTTTTATACATAAAGTCTTGTAGGGCCATTTTTAGTTAAACGTGAAACTGTTAATCTATTTTAGCGTAATACATCACAGATGACTGGGGCCGCCGAAGGCAGGTGTTCAATCCTAATTATGTTTTTCCCATGAGTTAGGTTATCAGTGTAGCGCTGCATCCGCAACAAATTCCTTGTAGCATTTTTTGAAGACATCCTTATCACCAAACATAATTACTTATTTGTCATCCAACACTACAATTATAAACGTATAGTTAACCAATTATATAAGCTCATAAACCCTGGTACTACGTATTTTTGACGGAAGATAATGCGACCATCGGTCCCGATCATGCCGATATTTCCTACAGTGCGACAGCTTCTGATTCCCGTGCTTGTGACACGCCTCTCCCCTATTTCAACCCATTTTCGCGTCGGGAGCCAATCTATAGCACTCTTTTGTGTGACAGTAAGTGCGCCCATATTGGTGCTAAAAGTAAGCGCTATAGGGCAGCCGCCGACAAGAAAAGGAGTGAAATCTAAGGAAGAGACGTGTCGCAAGCACGGGCATCAACAGCTGCCGCACTACATGTGATATGGGCACTAGCATCGTCAGAGATGCATATATTGCACTTTTATACAGATCCTATTTTTGATGTATACAATTACAGTAGTTATAATGAGTACTTCATATCAGCACATAACTTCACGAAACCCTTTACTTTCTTCTCCAAAGTTCTAAACCTAGGTTTGTGTTCATCACTGATTTTATTAAAGACTATTCTTGAATAAAAACGAAAAATTGCTAAATAAAATACAACGTTTCATCCATCAACAGTGGACATCTTCAAGTACAATTAAAAGCTGCTAAAGCTGATAAAGAGATTAGTGACAACACCTTCTATTTTCTGGACGTCAAATTGGAGCTAACTGGCCAAAATTTTGCAACCAGCGTCTTCATCAAACCGACTGATACGGGAACGTACACGCATTTCACATCAAACATCCCGCTCTCCTATAAGAAATCAATAGCGAAAACACTCATTCACTGTGCATTAAAATACTGCTCAACATGGAACGACTTCATCCCGAAATTTCCAGAGTAAAAAATGTTCTAACTAACAATAGATTCCCCCTGGCAGCGCCAGACAAAATGATAGAAATAGCCATGAACCCATGAACAAGCACTACGAACTTCACACACAAAAGCCAGAAACCATAGACCTTTATGTACAACTGCACAACCTCAATACCTACAAAAAGGATTCTCAATTTCTAAGAAACATTATAGCTGAACATACCAAGCCAGCCGATCAACTCAAGAAAATAGTACTACATCCTTACTACAAGCCCAAAAAACTGTCCTTCCTCTTCAGCACCCGCTCCCTAGCACAGGAACTTCAGTGTGTCGGCGTGGTGTATCGCTTTACCTGCCCGGAGCAAGGCTGAAACGCCGCGCAATACATTGGGTACACCTCCTGCGTGCGGCCTGGAGCGGCGGTGCAAGCAGCACCGCTACTCATCAAGCAGCAAATTCAAGTATTATCGGTACGAGTACCAAGCCGAACTACCCCCTATGGCCCAATTTTCGTCTACATTTTCCGTTCTCTATTCATATCCGGATGTAATATTACTGAAAGTAGCCGAAGCCATACCAATGAGAAGAGACATGCCAGCCATCAACGTTAGGTATAATGAATTCTCAAACTTCCTCAATCTTTTCAACCAGCACAGCCACGCCATTTTCGATCTTAGACGTCACCCTGAGGCCAACAACCAACCACTTGCTAGGCAGCATCTCTGTCTGTTCGCAACTGTGCCCAAGACTACATGTAGCGTAGCAGTTCTTGTAGTATGCATGGTTTAAAGCCTAACTTCTGCATCACATGCCACTCTATTGTCTTTTGTTTGTTTCAGATATCAGCTTTTAATTGTACTCGAAGATGTCCACTGTTGATGGATGAAACGTATTTTACTGAGCAATTTTTCGTTTTTATTCAAGAACAGTCTTTAATAAAATCAGTGATGAACACAAACATATGCTTAGAACTTTGGAGAAGAAAACGAACTGTTTCGTGAAGTTAGACTTCCCGAATTGTACAGGCACCTGCAGTACATGTGAAGCTCTTCGGATGAGGTCCAGGTGGCGTTACTTACGCAACCAGTCTCCTGTAGTGGTGACATTACGTTCAGTATGGCATGATACAACGGGGACTTTTGGGTAGCACCTCATCTAGTTTCTTAAGCCAATTTTTAGATTTGATGTTTCACGAAATTATCCTCATGCACAGCTGTTCATATTTTCCTAATTTCATGAAAATCCTTAAGTCACTATACCGTTACTTCATTAATTTATACATAACATATTTTCCACTTTTAGAGAAGTAACTTATTCCAACCTATCTAGATTTTAGGAACAAATCTCTAATCATTCCTTAGAACTACAAAAATTTAATGCAAATAATTTTACAATGTAACCTCCGCCAAGAAGATTGCGTTTATGCTGGAGTTTTTGGTTAGCAATATAACTCAACACGTATACACAGATCTTGATGAAATTTACAATACTGTTGGGAATGTCCTGAAAAACAGATAATTATATTTCAGTGACGGTCCGTCATTCTCTTACCTGTTTATCGATCTGTGCGTCTGTTAGCTACATAACTCAAAAGATTATGAGAGATCTTCAAATAATTACAAAAACTGCAGCGAATATCACGAGGAACAGATAATCAAATATTAGTGGGATCCGTCAGTTCATTCGTATTTGTGTCTGTCCACCATTCTGTCTTTCAGCATTGCATTGCTAGGCGAGGTTTACGCTCTCCGAGTGTAGCTTTAAGTTTTAATTCATCCAGCAAATTTCGTTCATTTGGAGCGGCACTCAGGACGGAATGAGTAGAGCCCGGATTTCTATGCTCTAATACAACATATAAAAGCTAAAACGCCTATGAGAGCATAGCAAAAATATGCAGTATATGCTCTATAGGCAGAGGTGGGTAGCGGTAATTTTTTCCACTGAAGCGGTATCGGTAAAGCGGTAAAGGCTTTGCAAAGTTCCGGTATCGGTAAAGCGGTAAAGGCTTCGCAAAGTTCCGCTATCGGTAAAGCGGTAAAGGCTTCGCAAAGTTCCGGAATCGGTAAAGCGGTAAAGGCTTCGCAAAGTTCCGGTATCAGTAAAGCGGTAAAGGCTTCGCAAAGTTTCGGTATCGGTAGAGCGGTAATTTTTCACAAAAATTACCAGCGGTATCGGTAAAGCGGTAACGACAAAACTTAATATTAGGTAAAAAATTTGCCTGAGTTACCTTAAGATTTCCGTATCACTTTTATAGGCCTAAGCTTTAAAAAATCTTCTGTTATGCTTAAATAAGAGGAAAAAAATGGTTCATTTAGGTACAAAATCTTGTATTTTCAACCAATATAAAAGCAATATTTTATTTATTTTCACACCTATCTTCTGTAACAATAACCTACTAGAGTGGGTGCCCCAAATAAGATATCTTGGACTGATTCTGGATGAAAAGCTGTGTTTTAAGTCCCATATTGAAGACATTGGGTGCAAGCTTAGCAGGGTTCTTGGCATAATCTATGCAATATCCAATTATGTTGATCGTGAATCATTAAAAATAGTTTACC
>LQNS02278170.1:37061384-37073226 GCA_001587735.2 Parhyale hawaiensis
ATATAACCCATGCTGGAATTAAGGATACGATTAAGTGGTTATGTATAAAAATTTGCAAAGGTTTTAAACATTAGTAGACAACATCAAAAAACTGATTTCGCCGAACTTTATTTTCACTGTACGTGAGATACCGTCAAGGGCAATTTCTTACAAACGAAATATGCAAGAGAACATATGAATGTATACAATAAGCTGAAAAGGCTGTTAAATACTGGAAAACATGTCTTTTACTCAATTTTTTGAAGATACATATCAGTGGGAATAGTACAAAATTTTTCATTAGACCTAAACATTGTTGTGTAATAAAAATAGAATGATTCCAAGCCAGCTAACTTTAATAACAATTTAAAAACTATGCTTATGTTTGATATTCTGTTTACTTTGAGATTTTTAGAAATTTAGAATCCACATAGCATGCCTATTCTAGAAACTACTGGTTAACGCGGTAAAGAGCAGATGTGTTATTTGTTCATATATTTGTTCATTTTTGCTCATTATCATAAACTGGACATGAACATTCTAAGATGTCTAAGAAATGAAGACCATCAAAATAATTGAAAGATCTAAATATTAAGCAAAGAATGATCAAACTAACAAAGGTGTCGACCTTAAAAAAAAGTTAACGTTTCGGGAGAAGGTTCCCGTTTTCAGAACTAAAAACTAAACAACTAAATATAAGGATGTGAAAGTTTAAACCTAGAAATTTACTTGATAAACTAGCCGGGAAAACAGGTGTTATCATGTGGAAGTGTAAAAACAGGTGAATGACTGGAATAGGCTCGGTGGGTCCTAATGTCAGTGCTTGTACAGTCGAAAAGTTAGGGAACGTCGTTGGCGGCAGGGGTGTGCAGTCGGAGGGGAAACGTCGGTTGCGAATAGTTGTGAGAAGAAACAACCTTCGTGAGAAACTACCCTTTAGAACTCCCCTGACGCTACCTACTCCACAATGCTCCTAATTAGCTTTATATACCTTTTCCTTCTAAAAATTAGGTTTCCAGTCAATAAATCAATATCTACTACTATTTTCAATAGGTAAGGGCAACAGGGCGTTTTAATCTTTAGAAAATACGAAAAATTCTTTGGGAAATTCGAAAAATCAAAATTAGACCCATAGACAACAACAGTACTTGACTCTTAGGTTTGACGCTGGCGGCCAAAAGTCGGCAACGGAAAAATGGGATTTTCTCAGGAGCTATTCTCTCCTCCATCTAATACTGAAGAAAAAATTCCATGATACCCAACATTTTTCTTGCGGAGTAGGTATCTTGGATACGGTGGGGACGCACTTGGGCGCTTACCTGCATGACCGTGTCTGGACATGTTCCTAATAGCTCTTGAGAAAATCCCATTTTCCCCATTTTGGTGGCCAGCGTCAGAGGCCACTTTTGACCGAAGAGTCAAGTACTGGTGCGGCCTATGTTAGATCTTAACTTTTTGAACTGCTTCAAAGCTGATCGGGTCATCCCCAAATTCCTCCGCTTCCGCTTGTACAGACAGTCACTTCAAAATATCCAACTGTACATATAAATAATGGCAGGGAAAACTTCTGGACCTTGAAATTCAAACCCAACAGAGTAATATCACCAACCACGCAAATTCAGCCGAGTACTATCTATCTCAAATCAATAATAGCTTTTCTTTTCTTGACCGTTTCAGCATAATACATTTCGTGCAGCGTAATAATAAAAAATTTGTAGATACAGTGAAAACCGTCCACAGTGGAAAATTTCATACATTAGGCGCATCCCGACTACGTCATTTTTAACTATTCCAACGTAACCCTTCAGCCACGCCTCAAATTTCTGTTGTCATTCAGTTTAGAATGTCTGCCTATGCTCAAATCAAATTATAATTATTATAGACATTTTATAAGTTTTGAGAATCTAACCGCCAGATTGAGATCCCGACCCCTTAGTCCTAAATTTTCGTTTGCAGATGTTAAGGACAAAATCAAAGAAATTTGCAACAATATTTACACTTCATACAGTAAACTGAAACCGTTTTCCCCAATATTTTCAAAATCTGATTTGGCTCTTTTATCGTATTTTAGTAAGGCAAACTCTGTTGTAGTCTGTAGACCGGATAAAGGTAGGGGAGTTGTTATTCTAAATAGGAGCGAATGCGACCAAAAAATTAATGTCATTTTTAACTGACACAACAGAGCTTTTCTTATATGAAAAACATACCGATCCTTTCTAACTGACCCTCAAATTCATAGATAAAATCCTTAGATTCCTGAAAAAGAATTGCTGGACCAAAACAGTATCTCAAAATCGACTCTACAACTCTGGCGCTTCTAGCGGAATCATGCACGGTCTCCCTAAAGTACACAAAACCAATATCCCTTTACGACCAATATTAGCCAACTACGCCTATAATACTCCATCCTACCCAATAGCCAAATTCCTTGTCCCACTTCTTGAACCTTTTACAACGAATCAACATACTTTGCGCAATTCTTACGAAGTCAAAGACGGCATCAATAATCTTCAGCTGCCATCTAACGCATACGTATCTAGCTTCGATATCACTTCCCTGTTTACCAATGTACCCCTAGACGAAACAATAGATATTATATGTAGCAAATCTTGGATAACACTGACTCATTCCACAACATGGACCAGCCCACTTTTAGAAGTTTTCTTACTCTGGCCATTAAAAATTCATTTTTCCTTTTCAAGAATAGATTATACAAACAAATTGAAGGAGGCTCTATATTGGCTCCCCGCTCCGTTCCTCACTAGCTAACATATTTTTATGTCATCACGAAGTAACATAGCTTGACGAATGCCCGTGTAACTTTAAACCCATCCACTACAAAAGCTACGTAGACGACACTTTCCTCATCTTCAAGAACCCAACCGATTCAGACCTATTTCTACAATATTTAAACAGTAAACATCCCAACATTATGTTCACTGCTGAAAACCAATCTAATAATTCCATAGCATTTTTAGACATCCTAGACGCAAATGAGGACTCAACACTAACCACTAGAATCTACAGGAAGTCAACCTTTTCGGGTCTCGGAACCAATTTCTTCAGCCACTACTATGAACAATATAAAATAATGCAATCAAAACTTTACTGTTCAGGGCATATCACTTATCTTCCTCTTACATAACATTTTAAAACGAAACAGCTTTCTTCGAACTTTCATAAAGAATAACGGTTATGAACATTTTAAAACGAAACAGACTTTCTTCGAACTATCATTAAGAATAACGGTTATGCGCACCATCTATTACACCATCATTGCAAACTGTTTCTTGACAAACTATTCGACCCCGGCATTACTAAGCCTGCCGTTCGTAAATTAGACTTTTTCCACTGTCTCCCGTACTACCGCCTGCAGAACCACCGTCGCTACAGTTAACTCGCTGAAAACTCTCCTCTCCGAAGCTTACCCACATATAAACCTTAGGTTCTCTTTTAAAAACACATTTACAATAGGATCATATTTTAAATTTAAGGACAAACGCCCATACTTTTGCTGTCCGGTGTTGTCTACAGGTACCATTGCAGAAGTTGACACGCTTCGTACATGGGCAGCACAGCACTGGACAGCATTTCAAAGCCCGCATTGACTAACATTTAGGTATATCCAGTAGAACAGGTTTACCACTAGCAAAACCTTCACATTCAGCTCCCCGTCTTCATGTAGAACAAAACAACCATCCCATTGGAGGAAAGTCCTCTCCATTATCGACTTCTCCAATCAAATAGAATTTACAACTTGAGAGTCTCTTTACATTCACAAAACTAATCCCAGCCTCAACCTAATGACTTCAGCCGTTCCCCTCACTACAATTCACAGCTGACGTTTTTTCCCCCCGACTGTACAAGGGATTGAAGAAGTTCTCACAACTATACGCAACAGACGTTTTCCATCCGACTGTACAACCCTGCCGTTAACGACGTTCCTTAACTGCCCGACTGTACAAGCACTGGTATTAAGACCCCCGAGCTTATTCCAGTCATTCACCTTTTACAATTCCACATGATAACATCTCTTTCCCAGCTAGTTTATAAAAATAAAGTTCAAGTTTTAAACTTTCACATCCTTGTATTTAGTTGCTTAGTTATTAGTTCTGAAGATGGGAACCTAATCCCGAAACGTCGATGCTTTTTAGGTCGATAATTTTTGTTTATTTGAAAGATCATGTACATTTTGTGCACGTGTATAAAAATATATAAAATTAAATCTTAGATTTATGAACAATATCAATTTTCTCATTAACGTTGCCTCGCTTTGTGGAGGTATGAACTCTCAGAGTGCTTCTCTAGTTCTATATATATGAGATTGTTTTGAATTTTCGGCTTGTCATGATCTACAGTAGAATTATACCAAACGGAATAGCATCACTGACGGTGACGACGCACTCTCTGTTATGTCAGCAGCATATTTCTACACATTACTACTGTTAGCTAAGTACTGTACAACAAAGTGTTTAAACAAGAGGCAATTGTAAGCTCAAATAAGACACAGTCGGTCGGTAACAGACACGTTTGTTTTAATGGCTTGCTAAGCAGAAATAGGCGGCAGCAGGCATTTTTCATCAACCTCTTCAGGAAAGAAATTTGCTCCTGTTACAGGTACTCATTTACACAGTGCATTGATTTGAAAACAAACAGTAAAACGAGCAAACTATGAATGTCGTGCTGGAGATTCGGCTTAAGTTTTCAGAGAAAAGTAGCCGGAACTGGGCGCAAGTGCCAACCATTCTATACTGCTCCATTTTGTGAAGTACTTGCACTGCTCTCTATAATTTAATTAGGCCCCTCGAGTTGCACCGAGGGCCGCTTTGCACCATTGCGCCTACCGTGAGCATAAAGACGCTCTTTCACAAATAATTTAACAAAAAAGAACTTTAAAGTTAATTGTTGTTGGCAGTGCGCGTGCATTGTCTGTGAATCCGTCCGTATGTTCGTAAGCTTACAATCCGGTATAAGCTTCCCTAGTTCGAATTTTTTAGCCTAAATATTCGTCGTCAATTAATCTTCTTTCATCTGCAGTCCATTTTTTCTTAATTACCTAAATTTTTGTAAACCGTGATAAAAAGCCCTTGATTTTGAACAGAAGAGACAAACACTACTGAAGAGGCATTAGCCTGAAGTAAACCTATATTTCCAAGAGGAATCAGAGGAAACAAGGTGCCAACTGGAAACATCACATTGAAAACAATAAAAGTCAGATCGCTAATGGAGAATCAGTCAAAACTATAATGTCTTAAATTTTACAGTAGCGTCCCGTGGCACCATCTTTTCCCTGGCACGATGGCGCAAGAACTGATGCAAGAGCCTGTCTTGGGAACACCTTGACGCTGCTGATGATCGAACATTGATCTTGGTACTAAGAGACAAAGTATGCAGCGGCAATGTGCAATAGTTACATTTTTCATCAGCTGATTTCTTACTGAGCGTTCTCAATTGTCCGGAACACCAAAATCACTCTCACAGCAATTGCAAACATCACCAAGCGTTCCTGTTACTGTTGGTAGTATAAAGGGTCTGATGCAGTCGTACAATATCGGAGTTCGGTATATGAGTTAGCGGAGTAGAATGATGAATATGCTGTTGCAGAACAAGTTTATAGCACTACTCTCCATAGTTGTATTGGAAAACGAATTTGGTCTCTTCTTGTACTGCATTTACAGATTAGCTAAACTTCCATCTCTTCTGTGCGCTAAAGTAGACGTAAAATATGACGACTCATTAAGCTGTGTGAATTATCTCGTCAGTGCCTGAAATAAATTCTTGCAGTTTCCAAGAAGAAAAGTTTCACAACGACGTTACCCCTTCAGCACATGGCAGAGCGTAGTCATCATTGCTCTCACGCGACGGGTACTGAACTTCATTTCCAGCGCAGTCGTTGCCGTTCAGGTCTTTGGAGGTCTCCTTAAGACTTCGGGAACTTGACGATGCAAAATCTGCAGATGCAGTGCATGTAGTGTCAAACGGCATCGCGTACTCTGTTCTCACGTGAATATCCTCACTTTTTGGAGTGACTTCTTTTACATGTGGACATTTAGGACCACAGCCAATGACAATTGGACTACGCTGAGCCTGCCTTCGCAAACCTCTAAGAGAGTTACTGAGGATATCTCTTGCTGATTTGCTCTTCTCGTTTCCTCCATTGTCACAATTGCCTTGATCTGTGGGACATGAGGCGCGCGCATTTTTCTGTTCTAGCTCACCTACATCAGCAGTATCACTTTCTCTTGCTGGTGTTTCAAGTCTTTCGCACGCTTCAATACTACGATCTTGAACCACAGATTCCACTAAGTCGTCTCTGTTATCGTTTTCCTTCTTGCGGTTTGCAGCATAGTTACAATTTGTATCAATGAATTTTCCATGTGGATGACTTTCACCAGTGGGAGCACGTTCCTGCTCCGTCCCACAGGCTGTAGTCTCGTCCTCAGCTGTACTCTCTTCTGCATTAGCATCCTCTACTTTCTCACCGGGCACAGTGTCATCTTTGGAATTTGAAAACAGAACTGCCGCGTTTGCGTCACTTACCGACTGGTTACATACTGCTTCATCTGTTGAACGAACACGGTGCTGATCATCTAAATTGCTGGCAGATTTCTTGTTTTGATCAGCAACGCTGATGTCTCTGTAATAATTGTCAGGGCGTTCATCCGAGCTGTCAGTGACGTAGTGCGGATTGGCCACAACCGTAGAAGCGGTGGAGGAAGAAATGGTCGATGAAGCGCTGTCTCGTGACCGCGTCCTGGGAGGCATCTAAAGAAACAGAAAAGGAACCTTATACACATAGCAGTATGCTTCACCAATAACGTCTGTTATCTGAAAAGTGCGTTACAACGATCCCACGTACTTAATAAGTTAGAGGTATGATAGGATTAGTATACAAAATACTACGAGCTTCAATCCTGAATGCAAGAAGTATATACATCGAAGCACCAAATTGCGAGCATCCAGCCACACGATAACTAAAAACCATGCAGCGTATTAGATAAAAAATTGCAAAATAAAAAATCCACGTACCGAGTTGTACGTTTTTTAATAATTAAGTTTTATCTGTATTAGATGTTTTTCCAGTCTCACAGAATACTAAATGGTTTTAATATAATAACTAGAATAATACTTTTATTGTGGTTTGAAACAAATTAATTTTGCTCATAGTTAGTTAGTGATAGTGATAGATAAAAGTTTAAAAGTTTAAAAATAACTACTCTTCGTAGTAGAATGCAGTTAACATATGTCATATACTCTGCTATAGGAACCATTAACATTTTGTTAACATGGACATAGCGAAATGCGTGTAATTTGTGATCCAAAGAGAAAAGTAATTTTAGCTTTTTTAAACCGAAATTTATCGGAAATTTTATATTGGTAATTGATAATTTGCATTGCTGAATGAAATTCTTCATATTTAGCCTTCCGAGTAAATAAATCTTCGATAAGCAAAAATTTCAAAACAATTTTCCTCAGAGTTGCTTGCCTACCACATGTGTACCAGTGCGACCTACATGAAAATCAAAGTAGTCATTAGCTGCTCCTCTCATACATCAGCCATACATGCAGCTTGTTTTTTTTTTGCGGCAAATAAATTTTGCACGATGTACATACAACTCAAAAGCTTCCGAAAAGCATCGACATTCTGCGAAATCTGGCTAGTACTCGCACGATGAAGTGGATGGTAGCCGATACATCCTTCGTGAGTCAGTGCTCCAGCGGCTTTGTGCTAGGCGGTTGCATTTAAGTAAAGTTTGACACCGATGAGATTGAAGCGGAGTCGAAGGAGGTACTACACATCGGCACAGCCACAATATTCCAGGCTGTCAGCACATAGAAAACCCACTGGGAGCGGTGTAAATTTTATACTCTCACGGGCGGACTATTTTTTGAAGGCGAAGGTGGAAAAACTTATCCACGTACGGCGTAATAGAATGTATTAATGTGTTCCAAGAATTGTTCAACAGCACTCCAAACTATCATACGATAGTTCATGCTGGCTTCATGGCTGCAACCGAATGAAAATTCAATTCCATTAGCCCAGAAAAGTTCAAACTGTGCATAATCTAAAGGAAAATAAACTTATTATTTATTCCTTTGTCAGGGCTTTACTTATACTATTATTAGTTAAAGTTTTTACCAGAAGGTAAATCCTCTTTTCCGCGGGTTAAACAAAGCTATTTCAATCAATAGGTTGAAAATGGGCGAAATCCCCAAACAAGTTATTCAGGTTTCTTCTGCATGTTCCAAACACATATACCGTAATTTCGGTACGAGTTTATTTGTTTATTTAAAGAAGACTTTATTGTGTTGTTTCAGGTGTTTTTTGTATGATATTTCCCAGAATTTATAAATACTTTCTCTGGAATTCCCTATTCTTTTGCTGTCAGTTTCCGCATATTCTTATTACGTTCTCCATGATGTTGCTGGGCACGACATGGATATCATGTTACAGACATAGGGTACGTGCCAGTCCAGCGGGAGAACGATTCTGCGCGCAATTTAGAGTCGTGCTGAGTCTAGAACCTCTCCCACAAGTGACGTGCAATTATTTACTTTTAAAGTGTTTCATCCTCTTACCAAGTGAACTTCAGGAAGTGCAGCCAAGTTTGCCTCTCCCGCTGTTGCGGCGGGTTGGACGTTGTAGGGGACGCAGTCCTGTTCATGGGTGCTAGGGCTGTAGTGCTCTGTTCCTGACGCAATCTTCCATGCGCCGTCGCAGTACTGCGGAGAAACCTCCCCAGGATAGCGAGACCACGGGCCAAGGTTAGGTCGCGCTGTGAACTGATAAGGAGCATCTGTATAAGCCGGTGCAGGATAAGCAGCTACAGGTAATTGACCAGTAAGGTCACTGCCCACCTCATAAGGGCGGCTGTTGTAGCTTCTCCCTGAGTGGCGGCGGGTCAGTGGGTAGGGCAGAAGTTGGTAGCTTCTGACGGTCACAGCAGAAGGTGCCCCGGCAGTGATGTTGCTGACGATAGAAGACGCGTCAAAAGAACTGCCGTTCGGCTTTCCGTGAGTCAACAAAGCTTCCTTGTCAATATCTGCAAGATAAAAAAATATTCACAGAGAGGAATTCTTGAAATTCGGACAGCCGTAACTTTGCTGGACTGCCACCAGTCACTTTAAACTAACAACAGTAGGGCATCTGTGGACCAGTTTAGTTTTCTCTGTCAAATGCCTTAGAATGTTCTACGGGATAATTTTATTGTTTTATTGGCTTTTGCGTCATTAGATGGCGCTAAGTTGAATACAGTGGAATCTTTCAGTTCGTGCCGCCATGAGTTACTTAATAGATGTTAATGCTCGTAATATTAAGGGTTCGCAATCGTGAGCAACAGGAACTTCTATTGCACTATGAAATAATAATTGCTTGAAACAGTCATGATTTTAACCTCATATATCAGTTCTTTATAAAAGGGCACAATTCCATGCATTTTCGGGTTTCGCTGCGTCAAAATATGAACAAAAAGCAAAAAAAAAAAGGAAAAGAAGAAGAAGTTTTTATTTGCTTTATATGGCGTATAATGAAAACATGTATTTCATAACATGAACGAGTAAAGAAATGAGACATGACCAAATTATATTCTATATTTGTTTTATTTTAAATATTTCCAAGTTTCTATATAACGTGGGTCACCTACCAATTGAAGGTTTAATCTTAATCTTTACATATGCACAAAATTTGGCTGACTACAAAATCTTGAAAATGCAAAATTCTCTGGACCGCACAGGCTTATGCCGCCTTGGTATCGCCTGTACCATTGAGTGTTTGCTCCATGTACTTCATAATTGTGTCCATGCCAATCTCTGTCTGTCTGTGCGACGTTTTCTATTCATCAACGCCAAGATCCTACGAGGGTGTGTCTTAATTTTCATTTTAACCGTCTTAAATCTGCTTCATTGGAAATAGAGCAGCCTTGGCCATCTGAAAATTTGTCTTCTATACGGATTTCACCAGGAGGGATGGGCGTTTGAACTGTTAAAAAATGACGTACAAAAATTGTTATGGCGCTAATGTAAGCAGTGCTGATGCAGTATCGTCAGCAACTTTCAACTTCTTCAGAAGAAACAAAAACTGAGAAAGGAGAACGATGGAAAATAAATCAATTCAACAACTATACTAATTCACAACAGAAAGTGAATAAAAGGACAAAGAAGAACTCATTTTTTTATAGGACGGCCATCTGAAAATGAAAAATATTTGCAACGTTCCAATGAGAGCTTTTGCAGTGATGGAGAGCACGACAGGGTAACTCTGTCAGCAACAGATCCGCGCAATCCGGGGCTTCCTCCCCGAGGATTCTGCTCAGAGTAGTCACAGTCATGACAGGTAAGGTACTCTTTTTCTTCCCTTTTCTTTAGGCAGCAGCAGATGCACCAGGCCACGCAGGCGGTAGGTAACTTATATAGAAGTGGCACCGCCAGGTAGCTTCACTATAGAGGAATAAGAGACCTGGTGAAAAGAGTATGCGTACACTGAGTACAGTCCTCTGAAGCGGAAAAGCTCCTGAATGCCTGGGTCTAGATGCTACTGACAGAGGTACTCTGCCCTCCGCTCCACTACAGCAAAGAAGTTCACTGGAACCTTCCAACTAATTTCTCCTTTTCAGATGGCCGATCTATCGAAAAAATTAGGCCATTTTTGTAATTTTTACAAATTTGGTTGTTAATTACTTTGGTCATTGAATTCATTATATTTCCGTTGTACTCTTATATATTTTGTTGCTTCTGAGAAAGTGGAAAATTGAGGATGATAGTTCACTTTCATAGTAAAATTAGGGCCATAAACAATTATATATGCCACTTTTGAACAGCTAAAATGTCCATCCCTCCAGGTAACACCCAATCGGAAATTTATAGCCATTTATCCGATGTTATCCGATGAAGCTCACTATTTACCAGTAGGCAGCCGATAAGTGACTATAAATTTCCCATTGGGCACCCGTCTAGAGGGCAAATTTTCAGACGGCCGGGGCCACCCCTAAAAAAATGTTGGTTTCAAAAATACTTTTACGTCGCAGTCTTATCGCTAACTGAATAATGCTAGGGGGTGAAACAGCTATAAAAAAAGTGAAAAATTAGGACACTTCCTACTCTTCACTGTTTCAAAGCGCCCAATTGCCATCCATTACGGTTTGCCGTTTATTCAGTACTAATGCAATGAGAGACTGAGTATCAATATTTCCATCATTGTTCTCGTTCATTCAATAAGAGAGATAAATACGCATCGCTCTCCGTTATTTATTAGCATGTGCTAATCAATTATGACTAAAAAGATTTGGTAATGAGTTTTAGAAATGAGTGAAAGGACCCATGAATAATATTATCTACCACTGATCAATGCACAGTGTGCGAGATAAAAAAAGATACAAATTACAAATTTTTCTTTTAACTCAAATCTAAGGAACAAAAAACTTGAAGCAGTCGACTGTGAAAACATTACATAGTTGTTGCTCTACAGTAAAGTGATGAGCTTCATCAGGGATGTCGCGACCGTAAGGGGGGGGGGGGACTTTCCCCCCCCCCCAATAGTTTCTGGTCGGGCTATAGTCGGTATATTTTTGACAAGAGCAGTCGGTACTTTTACGGTAATCGACTAACTTAGCTGTAAGATGTGCCGACTTACGTCAAATGTACCGACTAACGTCAAAATTTACTGTAACCGAACATCACCAGTGAAAAAATTTTCGTGCTGCGCGCCAATCGCCTCACCGCTTCCACAGTCACACACGTTTTTGTAATATAACCAAGCATGCACTAAGACTGTGAGAGGAGGATGTCTGTCTTACAAGTTTTCTTCAGTAATAGGTTTCTGTCAAGTTATGTTAACACAGACTAGGTAGGTATATTCGGTAAATTT
>LQNS02278170.1:37080252-37093039 GCA_001587735.2 Parhyale hawaiensis
GAAAAGTAGAAATGTAGACGGATGTGAATCGTAAAACGGTCGTGCCACTATCTGGAGACTAAGTGACTCCAATCGTTTCGGGGACCTACTACAGCGCCACCGAAAGAAAAAGAGTCTTCAGTAAATCGGATGGGAATTCTTATAGTATACGTCACGTGCAGGCGGAGCCATCAGTTGCAGCCGATTCCGGAGAGGTCCCCAATGGAGGTTCATCACTTCGTTTACAGTAGTTTAGTCTCAGGAGGAGATGAAACCACGATAATCTTTAGGCGCAAACTCTCTCTTTTACTGTCGTACTTCTCAGTGTTAATTAAGTATTCAAGCAAGTGTATCACTGGACCTTGGCAGTGCGATGTGATTCACGTGTTCTTATTAGCTAACGAAGTGTTGAAGTGAGTGTGGGGATGATGTTATTAGCCAACTAAAAAAGTGTTTTACTGCATTGATAGAAGTGGAACTATTGTAGAGAATCCGACAGAAAAGGCTTAAAAATGTGGTAAATATCTTAATATTAAAAAAATGTACATGTATGTACATAAAAAATTTAAGCTTGTAGTTTGTTCATTGGATTCTTATCGCTCTGTCAAAAAAAAAAAAAATTGAAAACTGCCTTAGTTGAACATTTAAACAATAATCATAAAATTAGACTAGTATTGTACTGCATTTATATTTCATTGCGTGATGTGGTGAAACGAGTTATTTTTATGAATGCGGTAGCACGCACTGATCTATGGTGAGTCAACTATCTCAGTAACCTAAAGGTTTTGTGGTCTAAAATACGAAATTCGGAGGGTCAGCAAAAAATCTTAAGAAATAAACGAAACACGCTTAGCCAGTGTGGTCTTTTTCCCGGAGTTTTCGTAAACACAGCATCGATACGATAAAATGTTTGTTTACATGCATTGTATTACATCTTCGTTGTCTGAGTGCACCGTTTTTGCCACCTGGTTGAATATTTCGACTGATTAATTTGTGTTTCCGATGGTACTCAACCTTTCAAATAATTGCGGTCGAAGTTACTCATAGATATATCTCTTGAGTACTTGTCAAGTGTTCAATTATGACTGGTATCAGTTGTGATTCAAATATAAATCCAAGTGGGTCCAGACAGCTTATCTAATTCTTGCTTTCATGTGATTTCCTCTATGTATTAAATTTCCATGCTCTTTTTCCAACATATTGTGAGATCTGTACGTGTGTTTTACCGATCCAGCTGCCGTATGAAACCTAATCGCTAAGTCTTTTAGTTAGGTAGGCTGGGGAAAGCTCGCCCCTAGGGGACATGTCTAACTTGTTATGTGCATTTTTTCTATGTCGTTTCTTAATCACAATCCTGTCATGTGCTACTTTCCGAGAATGATCATTCACATTCAGGAAAACATGCATATATTTATCCAAATATTATTCTCATACTTAATTATCACCGTGCCTTCTCTTTTTATATTTTTATTTACATACCTCGTAACAAAACAACCAAACTAAAGGTTGAACGCATCTTCACTCAGAGTTAATCATCTACTGTCCCTAACATACCTAACGATCCCTGTAAATTTTTCAAAGATCCATCAATATCTTTTTGAGTTATCTTGGCGACAGATAAACTAGATAAATCATTACCTCCTTGGCGGAGGTAATAATTGTCCAAAAGTCTAACAAGACAAAAAGCCAAATTCACAAAATTCTAGCTCATTGAGCAAAACACTCTGTCCGCACACTTTCTCTCGTGGGCAAAAAACTATTTCAGCCTATGATTACTTACTTGAATGGCTCGGGATGTCTAGATTTTAAAAACATACCAGCTAAAATAGTTGTGTAATTCCCAAACAATCAAAGCAGCAACACGAAGATCGAGGTTCAATAGCTAATACCTACACCCAAAAATGAAGTGAAACAGCAAACTTCAAAATTTTATAGATGAAAATGAAATCCCGTGAACGTGGCAAAATCTCCCGAATTTCAGCTGAAGTGCACGCAAAAGTGCCACTGTATAAACGGGTCCCTAAAAATGTTTCTAAAGTGAGTAAATATTTTACCAATGCATGAATCAGAATGCTGGATGATCGTAATTTCACATGATAAAGATTTCCTTCGGTGTCGTAAGTGACATAGATGTTGAAGCGTAAACTAATCACTACAAAAATTAGAGACTATGGTAAGAATGAATAATCGAGGTCATGAACTACAGTACTGCAATCACCGCAATGTCCCATTTCACTTTTATAAGCTTAATTTTACCCTATATGTCCGGGTAGCACTTATCCTATATGCGAATCTGAGCTAAGCCAAATTACGATCTTGAGCGAATATGAAGGTTTCAAAATGGAACACAAGTAGGGCGGCAGACCGCAAGTAGATGTCGCTGCCGTGCTTTAGCCTTTTAAACATCTTTTCCCTATTACAACCTCCATATTTAACTTTACTAGTGTGGCTTGGCGACAGATCCGCATGTACCAACCACCGGTAATATTTCTTTAAGACGTTTAGTTCGCCCCTACTCTAGAATCTGTAATGTGTAATAGCTATATTGCAGTTAAAGGTTTCGTTAATTTGTGAAGTAATATAAATCTTACATTTATAATTGAAAGTTGGTGCCCTGAAAAACCATATATATAGGTATGGAAACTAACAAAATTTGCTGGAATTCATACACTCATTTAAAATTTCTGACTTGTTCCGTATTATGAGAGTAGTAAAGGAGGAGGCATAGGGGACCTTAAAGTCCTTACACCCCGTGGGTTCCCCGTGTGGCGTTCCCCGCGCGCTGTTCCCCGGGCGCTGTTCAAGACCTCGATCTCAGATGGATAGCAGACCGGGTGACCTTGAGAGACAGAGTTACCGGTTTTAAAATTTCAATGCTCATGTGCATTTCATTGCTTTTGCTGTTATGAGATATATACGTATGTTAATTTATTGGATAATTATTATTATTCTTCCTATATTATGTGCACGCTGTTTCGAAGTCCCAACCCGGGCGGTGTTCAGGACCTTATCCCGTGAGATGTTTGGGCGCTCACCGCACCGATTGAGGTTGAGTAATGTATGTATTTTATCTCTATACTTACATATGGATTACCCTCACCATAGCCATAGTTGCTGTTGCAGGACATTTCCATAGTCAAATAACCCTAAGCGGGGTTCAAGTTTATTTGATTACAAGGTAAGATGTATTCTCTCCAGACCCCATAGTAATACTACTCCCACTGCCTGTTAACGCATGTCCCAATATCTCAAAAGCACACGTCTCAGACGGGTTTTGAACCTTAATTCTCATGATCTAGATGCGCTGCACTCTAACCACTCGGCCATCAGTGAACATCTTTCCTCAATGTACAAATATTGTAAATATTTTTGAATAGTTCATTATTTTTTTCTAATGTAATTTGTGTTCAAGTTTACTTCAAGTTGATGCAGATTGTAGGGTAAACAACTGGGTATTTCTTCTGTGAAGTTTCAATTACTACTGGAAATTTTGGTGTTTTGAGAGTCAATGAATGCCACTCGCCGGCGTCCTCTCACGAATTAGGAATTGGGTTTCCTCGCCTTTTCTCATATAAACAATACATTCCTTGCATCATTATAAAAACTTTGATTTTTACTGGAGGTCTCGGCTTTAAATATCAAACATTTTTCGAACTTTAAATACTTGAATTAAAACCTGTTTGATATACAGTACGTGTATTATCTGTGCTACATTAAGCTGTTATTCAAGCAGCCTTGCGCGTGCAATACGAATGTATAAGTACTTAATTATGGAGATAACTGCACCACATTGATAGTTACCTCGAGCCCTCAGTTGGATAACACAGGCTGAAGGGGTGAGGCCAACGATGTTCTCAGCCGTGCAGGACACTGTCTGAGGCAGTTGGGATGATTCCGAAATAGTGATGGGAAACGAATTCTCAGCCGAGGTGAAAGTTTCTGAGTTGTTGAAAGCGAACCTGGGAGCATAGGCTCATGAATACACTGCGTGCACAAACATTAAGTTTGAGTCCTGTCAGATAGCAAACTGAGACAACGTTGACGGAGTACCGGGCCTTAACTCTTTTAAAGTGCATGGGGTAAGACGGAATATTTTTCAGGATGTGTTTTTCAGTCATAGTTTTTACTTTGAGATATTTTGCTTTGGTGTTATTACCATCTGGTAAAGCACACATCGTACCGCTAGAATGAAACGTAGAATCCAATAAGATGAGCAGGAACTCGCCCAGCAAACAAAGACGCAAGTGGTTGACATCGACATGAATGGTTTTTATTCATAAATCAATTATACAGGCATAGACCACACGATATTCGACTGCCAACTCAAAGTCTCAAGTGGGGCTGACGACAGACTAGTAAATCTTCGCTAAAATCCTATTCAGACAACATGCGACCTCAGACTATAACTAAAGAATTGAGTATATTAGCCAGAAACACAAATTTACAGCTAGATATCAACAGTGAATGACGATCATTGAATTCTAGAACACCAACAATAAAGGAAAAAATAGCTAGAATTAACTTTGAAAAGGTGTATAGAGATTTGGAAGCATGAAATTTGAGGGATTTTCAAAGCTTCCCAAGTGAAATTCAAGGCTCATGCTTTCAGTTTTAGTCAATCACCTTGTATAAATGCACATTGTCCTACATAAATAAATTGGACGAATGGAGATTTTACTGATAAACACGTATGAAATATTAAATGAACAAATATTGCTGCCATTTGCTCCATGATAAACAACGAGAAACAAGTATGAAATGGCAAGATTTACGTCTAGTAACTATTTATATTGATTAGATTAGATTAGATAGGCGGCAGTAGACGAACCAAAAGGCCCATTCCCAAAGAGACGCCGGGACTTACACCCCGGCCCTCTATGAGCTATTGCCATTATGTTAGTAGGATGTAGAGGAATGGAGAAACGAGAGGAGAAAAAATNAAAAGAAGGGGGAGAAGAATCTACGCCAAAGCGATGGTGATGAATGCCCGCAAGCAGGATCGAAGGCCGCTGATATGCGGAGTGCACGCTCAACTGTTGCTTGCCCAAGTGATAGGCACGACGTGAAAACAACCATCTGAAATTCCCTAGAAGCACTATGCAGTGTCATCACTCTGCTCCACGTGTCCCGTCAACATTTTCTTGAGGCCCTTTGACTCTTTTCCCGTACATCAGGACTTGCGACCACTCTTTGGTACTCTTTCTTAATCGTGTGAGCCTGATTGTCACCCAGAGCGCCGACTGAAACTAATTCTTGGAGAGTGTGGTCAAACATGGATGATGCCCTGGCTTCCTCCATTACATTCCTCAATTCGTCAGATTTAGGCAGCTTGCTTCTTTCAAAATTTCCTTTCTGAACGACATTTACTTGTCAGCTTCTTCAGCACTGCAACGACAAACTATCTGCACTCCTTTAGAAATTTCTTAAGGCCTGTTGTGGTCAGTTGGTCACAATGATTCCTGATTTCGTCTCAGACAGCAAATCCAAGTTCAACACATTCAGGGCTCATTAAGACGTTCTCCTTGGCAAGATCCAAAGTAGACAGCTGTGCTGGTGACTCACCAGAAAGAGCCTCATCTTTCACAACTTTGGCGAGTAGCTCTCTCAACAGACTAGACAGCTCTTCATACATGAATGGCACCATTGGTGCATTAGTTTGATATTTTGTAAGAAACGTTTCAAGCGCTAGGGCGATGTGGTTAAAAAATATCTCTTTTACTGGTCATTGAGTGTTCTTTGTACCACTGGGTATGAATGGCTTTTTGGTTCCTCTCGCCTTTCGATTATGGTGAACACCTCAAGAACCTGCCAGTCAGAGCTCTCATCGGCAGTCTTCAGGCTTCCACAGAAAACATGGCGAGCATGTGCCACAGTCGAGCAAGGGTGGCGCAGAGTTGTCATTACTACGACTAGTATTGAACAGTCGCAGTGGGACGGACCATCCAACCATGTTTGCATGACTTTGGATTTATCCTCGTTTCAGTTCCTGTTACGAATGCACTTAGATCTTCTGCTCGGGTTGTGGAGAGAAATACAGATGTAAGATACTGCTTAATTATTTTGTTATCAAATATGAACCGAATGTGGAGGTCCATTTCTCCTCTTTGAGCGACTTTATTAAGGGATTCATCATTGCAGGACTACATAGTTAGTTCACTGATTAATCTTATCAAGCAATTCGGACGCAGAAAATAGTGTAAGGCCATGCGTTATAGTATGTTCTATTTTGTCCTTTCCTAAAGCTATTTGTGCTGCAATTTTTCTGTCCAGGAACACCTTACTAAAAATCGAAACCCTGTCACTTCCACCCTGTAGTGAGGTGTGAGTCATGACAACATTCAGGTACCAGAGGACTGCAGCCTCATTCGTAGCTTATTTCACCTTAATATTTTTAAAGTCGGAAGATAGTCGATCGGAATAAGTTGGAGCGCTCTGCTCTACTGGAGGCAATACGGCTGGAGATGCAGATGGCTAGCCATGAGGTGTACGGAACATTTAATCAATTCTGGGGCGCTCTCGGATGCTGTCACATGTAGCCAGTGTTTTGCGGACCCTTCACCCAGTGACTTAGATGAATCTCCTATTTGCAAAGTTTGCAAAATGCATCAGTATCATGGGGTGTTCTCTCAATCCATGAAAGACATGGAGATGATTCAAACAACCAGGAAGGCTAAAATTTGCTGACACTTTTTGAAGGAGAAACAGCGACGCAAAAACTGCTCCTTCGTAGGTAACAATATCACAGGTAATGTATAGGGACACTCTTTTTCATGAACTTTCGCTGATAGTAAGTAT
This sequence comes from Parhyale hawaiensis, assembly GCA_001587735.2. Lineage (NCBI taxonomy): Eukaryota > Metazoa > Arthropoda > Malacostraca > Amphipoda > Hyalidae > Parhyale > Parhyale hawaiensis. Next base: position 37,087,027 of record LQNS02278170.1, read on the forward strand.
GGGAAAGAACTCTGGGCTGGAAACAATTCTTAGACTGTAAACCTAAACTCTGGAAATTAAATAAAATTAAAATTGTTAAAAATAAAAGCATAGCTTCAGCCAAAAAATGCAAAAGAAATTTAAACCGTTTCTGAGAACTTCATGCATTGTTTTAATAGCTATCCAGACTCAATGCTTTACCTTTCAAACTTATAAATATTTTAATTTTCCTAAAATTCAAGGCTATGTCCAAAATTAAAGGCTTCTTTAAGGTTGTCAAGGTTCGTATCAACCCGTTTGTGGATTACCATTGGCCAGGGCTCATTTATACGTGCTTCTTTTCTATAGATCCATTCATCTCTTTCTAAGATCAGTTTATTTTTATTTGAGGGTGCTATGTCATTTGAAAGAAAATTTCTCGACGTTTTATCAATTTACCATGAGACCCACTTGGGAGCAGTGAAGAGCCAAGTGTCGTCTGGTGTATGATATAGAAAATGCAGAGGAAATTCGGCTGACCTGTAGCTGTGAGGAGGCGGGTCACCAGCCACGGGGCAGCTGATGTGTACCGTCGACTTGAGACGCTCGATCGTTGCTGTAGCAGGCTTAGGCTCGGAGCAGCGAGGTAGTCCTGCATTACATCCAATACTAATACAAATCACTGCCTCATTAATACAGAGTCTCAATTAGAGCGACACTAGCGAATGTAAGTAATGCATACAATCAGAGCAAGACAACGAAGCTTCACATTGTATCCTACACGACAAACCTCGCACTCCTAGATTCGCATCAGTGCAGCACTCACCACCGACGGTGACTGTGACGTCATCACTGACCGCGCTGCCCACACCGTTGGTCACCCGACATGTGTAGCTTCCGCTGTCGTCGGGCGATACGTCGGGTAGAAGCAGCCTGTAGACCTCCGACCGATCGGCACCAACAGTGTGGGCACCTGGAATGACGGCATACAAATTAATTTTCACTGCCGGGATACTTCCTTACAAAACAGTAAAGTGAAAGCGAATGCATATATTGTACAAGCCACAATGTGGGGCTTTCATCGTATGTCCGCAATATCTTTTCGAGGCTTAGTGCCTGTCAAGTGCGACACTGTTATGATCCCCCTAGGACTAGTTATTTAGTGATCAGACAACAGGTCTCGGTTACCGCTGTAGTAAACTGTAAGTAAATTTAACAACAGTCATCGTATACAATCTGCGTCTGGGGCCAAGCTGCACAGTGAATTTGTCCCCAAAAGAATTGCGAGTATCAAGCCCAGAAATATTTATTCACTACTGGTAGTATATCGGTCGGTGAACTAGCTCGTCTTATCTCTTTGTATTTATAGAAGAGACCGAGGTTGAGAGTACCTGCCACGGTGACCAGAACGTTGTCTCTTCGCAGATCTGCCGCCGGCTCCAGCTGGAAGGCGTAGGGCAGCAGCGTCTCCTGCAACATTCAGAAGTTCACACTGCTACCAGTTCATTCCATGCACTCAAAGATGAAGTGTTTGTAGCAGTAGCCATTTCATGCTGTGTGCTACGTACAGAATCACTGTTGCAAGCTCCCATCAGTAACAACAGTGACTGCGTGTAGTCATTATTCACAAGAATGAACTACATTTGGTTAACTCACATGAAAGAAAGTACACTCATGATCATAAGCTTAGGACGATTTAAAACTGAAAAAAAATATGGCATGGATTGACTTTAAGACTTTTTAAATTAAAGTTTACTCATGGGAAAAGATAGATGATAAAGAAAACAAACAATTTCTGTGCGATAAATTCGATTGTAAATTAGACTATCAGATTTTAACTAAGGTGCTTACCAGCATATAAAAAATTTAGGACCAGTAATTGTAAATTAGAAAACAATCTACAGTGAATATGAAATTGATAAAGGAAGGACTAAATAATCAGTCATGGCTTCATTCATGTTGAAAACTTCAGAAATTCATCACAGCATGCTTGAGATGATGATTTTGAACAGGGTTAGGATTAGATAACTCCAAGCGGTGACGATGGCAGTACGAAGAAATTTTCAGCGTGAATTTGTTATCAGCTTTTTAAGACATTCCACATTTCATATCACCCAACCTCAAACATTCTCAATCAGATTCAAAGAGAAAAGGCTATATAGCGGAAAAGAGGGACACAATTCTCTTGAAAGAAAGTTTTGTTGTAATATCGTGTTTAAAGAATCATCCATCACCATATAAACGGGGACCCTCCGTACATGTAGAAAGAACCAGCCGCTCTTTGACATCCTGGCACAACCTGGACTTCCACTGCGCCTCTAGAAGCAGAGGCAGCCCATAGCTACCATCAAAGAATCTCGGTCACTGTGTGCCACACATAAAACGTTTCTCGAGGGAGGGGGCAACTCTTTGTAGTGCCAGTAACGTTGGGAGCCAACAGGAACATGTAATGTAATTTTTTCTCATCAGAGAAAATATATATTTCAAATTTCCAACGTTTTATTTTAGTGGTCCTTAGCAAACTCTTAACCGTCGACTTTGTGACGTGAGAGCAGAAGTGGCCATTGTAGACACATTTTATTTTTCAAGCCCTATTGCCTCAAAGTGTGGCCTAATGGCTTCTACTGGACTGCAACCTGCGTCAGTGAGTGCATAGATCTGTTTCTTGAAGCTGGTCCCCTATCCTGTCGGATAAACTTACAGATTCTCCAACTCAATAAGGGTGAGATTTTTTTCACCTTTAGATTTTATTGCTCCATAACTATCTGGGTCTTTCAGTCAGTCGCCAACCTCTGTTTTATTGCGTTTGACCTCAAGTGTGATTGCATGCTGTTGCAAACCTTGTTTATGCAGCTCAACCATCTGATCTTGTTCGAAGGAGATTAGTTTGCTGGCGTTGGACATAGAGATGACTTTACAGTGCGGGTGTCAACGTTCAACTGAGGTGCATCAAGCTCACATCACATAAAAAAGTAATTGGTAAACTATATTAGATTTGATTGATTCAACCAACATTGATGTTAATGAGGAACAGGTTAGACTATTGTGCGATTATTAAAAAAAAGACACTGCACTATATATGGTGTAAGAAACATTTGTTTGTCGATGAGAGCGTGTTCTAATTCTTCGAAAATGCTAAAGGTGGCTTATCATTAAAATCCAGAGCCTTTTTTTCGAGGCAGCAAAACTCTACAAAAGCGTTGAAAAAGGTTACTGAAATGAGTCAAACTACTGCCGAGACTAAAAATTACTATTATGCAATTTCTAAATATAATTATATATTTATCACGAAAACAATGTTACTTTTTTCCCAATCCAATATTAAAGTAAACATTTTCAGGCTCCAGTGAAGCAACAGAACTTGCAACAAGAACGAAAAAGTTTAGCAAAGTTTGAGCGAGTATCCGAAACAAAAATATCCAATCCGTAAGAAAAGTTTACACCTATTGTTCCAGACACAAAAAATAAATACATATCGGTAGAAAGATAGCCCGCGAAAACAAGAACTAACAATTCAGTTACAGGTTTTAAAACCAGCTCTCTGCAGACTGATAATTTATCTGAAACTTAAAGCTTTTATTACAGTGACAACACCAGACGGCTTGGCGGATTATTCTCTAGACGTCAATTTGGCAATAATAAAAATGCGCAACATTTATATTAAGATGTTTCCACATACGCGGAGAATATTCAAAAGTTTTGAACGATAATTTTAGTTATCTCAGCACAGTACAGTTATCGCTTAAGCTTTCGGGGTGATGAGTTATGTTTGCCTATACTTAGCCTTAGAGCACGTACTTAATTCTAGTTACTTATTTCCTTCATCATATGCTGGAGTGCATAATTAGGGAAAAACGTGGATTAGCTAACAGGATGTTTGTGTTAAGCTCAAGCAGTGGACGAATTTCACGTATGGAAGTCATTGAAGCTTCCAGTATATATATGATGATACGCTTCCGACAGCCAAAGTATATTTGTGCCTAACGTAAATAAATGTCTTGAATATGCGTGAAAAACAACAATAGCAGATTGTAGGTAGAAGGCATTCTACACGCGGTGAAAATGTGTACCTCAAAATCAACATCTCCATGTCAAGTCGCAAGCCTGCGTAGCCATATAATGATTCTCTGTCACTTAACACAAAAAACGCGTGTATTTTCTTAGCGCACAGAGCGAGTAAATACTGCCAATAAGCCAATATTCAGTTTAACTTGTTGCACGGGAAGTAGACAATTAAACGCGGTACTCCAAAGTAATATCTTATATTTTTTCACCCAAAAACGGGCTGTCGCCTTTATTCTGCACAACCAAAGGAAAATTGCATTAATGAAAAGGAAATTAATTTATCTTAAAAGGCAATAAGAACTTACAGCGACAAACGGGCAAAATATTAGCTGATAGTCTCTCTTGAACTAAAGAATTTCCTCAGGAACACAGTGATAACACCAAAAAAAGTATTATTTTTATACAGATCAATATGCGCAGGGACAAAAACGGCTAAAGCCATATTGAAGTGGTGATGCTTAGATTTACAACGAACGTTGATAAATCATTGCCAGCCAATGCGGAAAGGGCTGAAAGTATTCAGCCAGCGATTTGGGCATTTTTCATATCTAGGTCAACCCGTTTAACTGCCTGGATTAAAATGTAATGGAAGCCTAATTTGTTTGGGCAGTTTTTGGGTGCAAGACATAATAATATAATGTCAGGACATGCCACGTTCCTCTCGCCAACATAGTTGCCCCCGGGAAGGAAAGAATGTAACGGAAGGACTCAATGAGACTAAAATAAAACTTATCTCTCACCGCATGTAGCCGAATGATGTCACACCGACGAGTGTGACACGACACACCGCCCCCGATATTTGAGGGGCGGACCTCGATCAGGTCTTCGTAGGTTGGGCTTTTAAATCCTAATTAAAAATATAAGCAGTGTTATATACTTAACGCGAGAGAAACCATAGGAACAGTTATTGCTCAAACTTTCGGTACTTGAGAACCATTTAACCGCGTTTTGTGTATGGGTGCAGCTCATGTAGCTGGCGAGTCACGAGCCAGAGATTGCATGAATCAAGTTGAAAAAGAATGTTTTGTGCAGAGCACTGTGAAATGAAAATGAAGGGTAGACAAAGCTACACTTTAAAGGCTAAGCTAGGGCGCCATACCGGCACAGATCTTACCTCTGATGCAGTGAAAGTTTCCGCCAGCCTTCATTGTCATTTCTATTAATAATTATATATTATTCAATTAGTTTATGATCGCTTCCTTTATCTATGAGCTTAAGAGATGAAACATGCAATCAACGAACGGTATGGCTGCTCAGCCATACCGTTCGTCAATGTGACATCACGTTTCGTAACTAGTTTCTCGTAAGTTTTGCCGTTACGCTCTTTGCTTCTTGGTTGCCTCTCAGCTGGCGGATATTTCGCTGTGAAACTTTTTCAGTGCGGTAGGTCAGCTAAGTGTGAACCTGTATTCAAAATAAGTTGTCCGTTTGATAGGTATTTCTCACTTATATTTTCTCTATTACATTGCTGCATTGGATGGAAGCACTGTAAATGTAAATATGTACTCTTTAAGCGAGTGATTTAGGAAAATATCGATTCGTACCTTTGCGAGCGAACTATTGCGTACTTATAACAAACCATGCACGAGTTCACTTGTAATGGTGTTCTAAAGACGGGTCTCACTTCGATTTCCTAATAATAGCATTACGGAAAAAATCTTAGTTTTGTTTTATAATAGATTATAAGCTGTATAGTTCCCGAAGGGCGAATTGCGTCTGAGAGCTAAGGCGCTGGCACATCAAAAACAGTTCAGGGAGAATCACGGAATACATTGGAGAGTGCACACCGAACAGCAGCCTGCTCAATCGCCGCTGTTCGGTGTGCGCGCTCCATAGTGCCTTCAGTGCTTCTCAAAAACTGCCAGCCTGCCTGCGAGCTTCTCGCTGAACTGCTTTTGGTGTGCCAGCACTCTAACTTGTCAGCAGGCTGCTGTCGCAGTATGACACACGAGCAGGAACAAGTACTGTTCAGCTTTAAAGGATTGATTAG
>LQNS02278170.1:37185672-37195704 GCA_001587735.2 Parhyale hawaiensis
GATGATATATAACTGCTCAGACTTCACAAGTTCTCGCGGGGACTTTGAACAGCTGCTCAAGGATCATGCAACGAAATTTAGTTCTTTATGACATAATCTTCTCTACGTTTTGAAATGATTCTGCAGGAGCATCGGGAGTGAATTTAATTTCCCCATTTTGAGGCGATCTACGTTACATCCGTATGTAATTCTACCGAAGGATCGTGCTACGGCTTTCAACGTGATCTTCGGAACGTCTGTAATAATTCTACCTAGAAAATTGTGCTCGTGTCAACGTTCCAAATTGGTCATGATCTTTGCAGCGAAAATTGCAAAATACTCGTGTGGGGAATCTTCGTACGCCGGGCTGGTACTCGAGAAAAATTTGAAAGAAAAGGAATATTAGTCAACAGAGGTGAATTCTATAGTTTAAGGGTCAAGCTGTGAAAAAAATAGAAAAATATGAGATATCTCCAAAAAATAGGATAAGTGAGACGTACACTAAGATGTGTTTAGTTAATTGCGAAAAAATTGTATTAGACGGAGCAAATTAAACAAAATGGAAAAAGAATGCGTAACCACCAGGAAGATGAGTAGCGTAAGTGATGTTCACTAAAATGTGTGCAGGAAATTGCGGGAGTTTCATAATAGACCGTGCGAATTCGATCCTAAACTTAAAATTATAAGCTTATAGTGCAACGACACGTATGGCCTTCTTTATGTATCGGGAGATGTTCGGGCCACAGCTCTAAATGGATGAAGAGGTGTCTTTCTCAAAAAATTGTCACTTAATTAATATTTGCCATTTATTTATTACATGGTAAATAATCTTTAACGTTGTTGCCAAGTCAAGTGTTGTGACCATTCTCTTACTAAAAAAACGTGAGTTGTGTTTTCGCCAGGGCCTCTACAACTCCTCTATGTTGTGAAACGGAAGTTTTACATCATAGGTGGACGAGGCACTGTTTTTATTCTCACGATATTAAGCGATACTCATTTAACTACGAACAAAATTTATTTGTCAAAGGCTTGAATTTTCCGATGGTACGTTGGGTTCAGCATTAAGAGATCAAATGAAAAAAAAAGTTGTTTAACTCTGTTTTCCCCTGCATAATCCGTCTTTTCGTTGCCCAGTGAGTTGTATAAGTATCAGAGGATGTTTTACAAAATTTCAATGATGCGTAATATGTTTGACCTTTTTTATCTTGCTCAAATTTTGTCTCTCTCTCGATTACAATAATTATTTCATTGCTTATCGTGTGTTTCATTTAGCATCCTTGTCAGAACTCGCAAGTAGTAGTTTAAGATGTTTATTTTTCATTTATTTTATTCATTTAACAAATTCATAATTATTATTTGCATATATTGATTGTTTATTTATATTTTATTGGGGAGGTCGCCCGCCTCTCCCAAAATATGGCTTCCTAGTTTTATGTAATTACTGAACAGATTTGAAACGCCGTAACACCCCAGAGCAGCTGTGCTCTCGTACCTACCTATATCTCACTGTCATAGGCTGCACTAAAGCCTACATGTTTTAGAGTTTAATACTCGCGTTCCCTCAAAGAAAGGAAGATACTTTTGAAAACTTTGTTCGAAATACTTGCAAAAAATAAAATTTTACTGCACCCTGTAGATGAGAAACAAATTCATAGCAATGAAGAAAAAAAAAGAATAATTTATCGCTGTTGAATACCCAGCAATATTAATTGATTAAGAAAATAAATATACATAGAGCACAATATTCGTAACATATATAAACATATATATTGGTATGTATGGCAATGTTTTGACATTGATGTATTAAAATAAATTTGTATTTTTTTCTTAAGCTATACGTGAGAAACATGTGGCCGAAAATTAGGCCAGGTTGCAGATTGTGGCAGAGCTAAGGGAGAGTCAAAATTGTTACTAATCGAGTTCGATTAATTTTGAATTTCAAGCAAGGAAGCGGTCGACAGTGTCTCTTAGCCCTTAGACGAATCCTGATTTATTACTTTTTTTTTCAACCAAACTTTCTTTCACTTTGTTCATGTCGCCCAAATTAAGTAGGTGATCAATGAAACCTAAAAAAAAACAATCCGCTTCAAAGTACAATAAAACCATGAAGGAGAGCGGAAAAAAGAGGAGGATTCGTTACAGTAATTATTGCTGTTTATTTAAAAACGAATCAATGAGAGCATCTCAACAGCAATAGCTGGTAACAAGGATTTTAGCATGAATAGATACGGAATGACTACCTCTCGTAGGCTGAATGATGCTGGATTACAGTATTTTATTTATTGCAATAATTTGCTACGTGGCTACGAACGTTTAGGTTTGTTTGCTGCGCAGTTGATGATAATTTCAGGGCAAAAACGTGAAGTACAGTAACGTCTCTGCTATAGCTATGGCGTTACTACATTGCGCCCACACAAAAAACTTAGGACAGTACCAACACGAGAGTTTGACAAATTAGTGAAAATGTTAAAGATTCGAGACTGCAGGAGGAACAATTGCATCGCTGCCTGTATAGGTTGACGAAGATGAGCCTGGAATTAGGGGTCTCCAACAGACCTATGATAAAATCTCCTCCAATACTACGGTTAGCGTCTATCGGCAGCAGTACGTCACTGCCCACACAAGCTGATGATGTAGCCAGCAGCCTGGTACAAAGCAAAGCAATAGCGGTGCTGCATGCTTACCGTAGCCCTGAGGGAGGTGCTGCTCACAGGCGACGTTTGCAAAAATGACGGCGCACAGGATGAAGTGCCGACCGCAGCGTCGCGTCAGCATTTTGTGAGGTGACGCTGATCGCTTCTGCCTCCAGCGGCCCACACACCTCCACCTCTCGCCTCGTATCTCCGGCAGCAGAAGGTCTCACTCAAGACGATGTCTCTTTCAATGGAATAAGCCTATATGCTCTAAACTATTTGAGAGGAAATGTAATGACTTCTCACTGAGACACTGAATAGAAAATGAAATTCTTTTTTTTTCTCAGGCTGAAGCTGTATGCACGAGCTGAAAAATTTGTTTCTGGGACCTAGTTTACTATTGCAAAGCCAGCTACTGTGGAAAATGAAGCACAAGTAGAATGTAGCAGGAAGCTCGAGCAGCGATAACGATGAAAGGAAGACATTGCGTATTTTCCTGTAACTGTGCTCTTACCATAACTTGTTCCTAAAAATATGTATTAAAAGTTATTTAACCATGTCTACAGTTGTATTGGCGCTTGCAGTTCACTTGAAATATTAAACACAGTTTCTGTAATTCTTTTAAATTTTTGCAGAATATTAGTGCAAGCCCTGTTTGTAACAAATCCACACTCAAAGTTAGCAATTGCGTATACCCAGGAGTTTACCAAATTGACTCCACAATTACAGTACTAATCGCTGCTACCCTTGTGTTTAAGCGTTATTGGCTTCCAAGTTGTATGTGAGTGGCCACTGTAGGTATCTAACAAATTTATCATGACTGCCCTAGTAACCGATACCCCGTGTGTAACGCATTCTAGCGCTGAATACGAGATCGTAATCAAGGTGGTCTGCGATCGTGCGCGTAAAGTTTTTAGTGGGTTTGAATTAGAATTCCGCAATCCCTGATTGCTAGCAAAAATTTTCTCCAAAGGATTAAATTAAGGATTACGCCAATAAATTCCATTTTTTTTAGTAATGTCTGTTTAGTCTTAACGCCTCAAGGTATCAACGCTCTACCTATCAAGTATGAACTGAACACCAAAGATAAAGTGTTGGTTGGATAACACAGAGGAAAAGTTTGATATGCATATATAAATAATAGGACACATTACTGTAATAACTGACTCTTCAATAATTAACAAAAGTCGAAATGCTAGCACCGATGTTTGCCGTTACTCTACTGACACCTCATACCACTCCTAAATCCAGTGCGTTTTATTATATTCATACTGCTACCGTCAGTCATACCGATAGCGAGATGTAACCTAACGGATATCTGCCGACCAGTTTGGGGTAGGGTGGTGACTGCAGTTTGGGGTACGCGCAACCGAAAATTTTGTAGTTCATCTTCTAGTGGTCATGTGTTGAGTTACGCTGTTAGCACTAAGTTGCTCACAGCAGTTTCTCTCATGGAAGGTGGCAAACACGGAAAAAAGTTTTTAGTTCAAAAATAGGGATCACGGAATTTTTTGAAAGAAATCGGAAGACGCAATCGTGCAACTAACTTAGGCAGTGTAAAGCTCCGCGATCAATTTTGGGTTGTCCGCTATTTTGCAATCGCGGACTAGAGTGCTACGCGCCAACAGTGACGAATTCACTTCCACTGCTGAGTGATTGCCATCCCTGCATTATCGTACATGAAATAATGACGCTGCCCCTTTACATGTAGTAATGACTTGTTTACCTCCATAGCTGAGTAATTGCTAACAAATTAGCCCCCAAGCCGAATGATTGCTTCCTATGAAGTATGCAATTTACCTCGTTGTTGATATGCAGATTGTGACCTTTGCACTTAACTATTTAGTTAATTTATGACAACATTCCTTATCTTATCGATCGCTAGCTCTAGATTTGATAAATCGTTGTCCTTAATGGCAAACTGACTACAAACCCTGGACTTGGTGAGTTAGTAACTTCAGTAACTGGATATTCCTTTCCCTTAAGCAAATTTGCCTCCGTATTAAAACGATTACAACCACTATAATAAGCGACTTATAGACCTAAATATTTAAATTACCAATTATCTTTGCGTATGTTAGCTCATCTACTTCCACAGCTCAATTATTCATAGCCCTGCATTGAGCGAGATTACCTCTGCAGTTAAATTATTGCTGCTCTTCTATTCCACGAACTTACGACTAGCGTCAATGATTGCTTCTGTTATGTCAAGTTAATTTACTTCTATGCCCGAGTTGAATTATGCATCCACCGAATATACTTCCATAGTTGAATTGTTGCTTTACATGTAGCTATTCAGTAAGTTTACTTCCAGAGTTGAATCACGTTTCCCATGGAATTAAAAAAAATTGAAGTCCATAGTTGAATCATCGCTACCCTTGCATACAATAATTAAATTTGCAGTATTCGAGGGTAAGTAAAACATTCTAGGAATATTGTACTCATGTGTCATAATATTTATCCTACTGTGTCAAATGCCAAAAGCGATGCTCTATAGTTAGGAACTAAGAGTGATGTGTTGCCAATTCATATTAACCGATTTTAACAATATTTACCGGTGTCTGTATCAGGGATAATATAAATTTACAAAGGTAAGCTACCGACGAGTTTAGATACCATTTAAACTTTTTGCTTTTTTCCACTGTACTAAAAGCAAATGCACTGAGAAATGGAAACTGTAGAACATCCCGCGATTTGACGGCAATGGCTTTAGCGCCTTGATGGAGCCCCTGCGTCCGCCTGTTATCGCGGCCGTCAGAGCAACGACAGCGGCGTAACTCCACACAGGTTCCCATTGATGAAGCTGTCCTCTTGGGCCTCGCCTATGCGATATCAATCAGTGCCAGAGATTTCGATTCAGAAAGAGCGTTCAGTGCCACTAATTAGGAAACATCGCCATCCAGCTCAGTATTTTCGTCATACCACTTAAAAAAAAAGAAATTAAATAGGTCGGTTTACTGGAACAGCAAGAGGCTTGTATCGCACTCACAGAGCAACGGCGGATTTGCTGAGCACCGAGCGGCCGCCACACGTCAGCACGTCACCTCCACTACTATTGCTTCATTTATTGCCTGCAGATAGTCGGACTCTCTCAGAGCTGCTCTTCTGATATGATTGGTCTGTCCCGTTGCTTTATCTCTCGGCTCGCAATCGCGGCGTACGGTGATGCCGCCGCAGCCCTACAACTGATCTCAAATTTGAGGAGTCAACGCAGTCTATCAGTGTAAGTCTGCGACTCGCATCTGTTCACTTGTATTTAGCGGAAGCAGCAGACGACACACAGGCTGTTACTTCTGCTTATTAAAGATAATCAGGGGCTCTTACTGCCATTTTACAAGTATAACGGCAAGTGATAATCAAACGAAATCCTCGCCCGTTTCACTCTTTTTCATGCTTCTGTTCTCGAGGATATCGTTCCCTGTTTTCCGTCGTTGAGCTGCTATTCAATTTGAGAATCGCCAGTTGAGAGAAAAACTAATAAGCATTCAGGTGAAAAGGGTAAAACACAATAGCTGTGCTACAGCTTCGAGGCTTTTGAAGCGTCTTCAGTCCTTAGCTTTCAAAAATTTGGCAAGACCTTGGCACTATTCAGCAGATGAATTTTTTCCCATCTGGTCCTTCGGATCGGGATGGAGGGACACAACAGCTGGGCAGATAAATACAAATATCTATATTATCAGTCTGCTTGAAGCTCCATCCGTCGGTAGGTCCGTCCATCCATCCATGCATCCATCCATCCGTGTCTCTGCACGTTACGCTTTTCAATATAAGATGGGTGAAAATTTAACCTATAAGAAGCTCTAATTTCTGCAGGAAGGAAGTTCAATAATAGCTGCTACTGTTCGCTCACTCTTGAAGAAATTTTTAGTCAGTTTCGAAGGGAAGACATGTAGTTCATTTTACACATATCATGCATACCATACCGATCTTCATATCTTCTAATATTTACTTGACTATGGTCGCATAACGATCAAAGTATGGGAAAATCGAAGCCAGATCGTATTTTGGCGTGTTGTAATCTTTGCGTTTCATAATTTTTGCAATTCTTAATTTTCAAGCTTCATTTCTAAGACACATGTCTCAGAAAATATTAAAGAACAATGCTGCGACCTCGGTTCCGACTCTCTGGAATTTCCACGAGTTCCTGGCCTTCTAGCTCTCATCAGTCTAGCTTTTCGGTTATTGCACAAGACATCGATGTTTAGCAGGGCTGCAGCTCAGATATCTTTATTCAGTCTATGAATTCAATAATTTTGAAACATATCAGTAGACGTCTCCAGGCTTTGTTAAATCAAGCTTTCGACCCTGGTTACATTAGGGCCTTCTTTAGGGCGAAAATATTCAAATGATGAGGAGCTATCCCACTTCGAGAGGTATCCAAGATACGCATTTTAAATTTTATTTGTATACCGTACCTTGATTACCTTGATGATACTTCGGACGAGGTCCAGGTGGCGTTATGCACGCAACTCATCTTGCGCAGAGGTGATGCTGCAGTCCGTGACCAGCGGGATTGCTAACAGCGAGTTATCCCCACAGTTCACGTAGCCGCTTACAGCAGGTTTATCTGGCACTTTTAGTAAGTATGCGTCCAGTAAGTTTTTAAATTTCACAGTCTCTGTATCGGTGACATTTCGGATGTGAAGTGGCATTTTGTTGAAAAATCTCGCCCCCAAACCGCGAAACTATTAGAATACTTTGTGGCCATTGCGTCGCCACCAGTTTTGATCGGAATTCGCATGTCACACGTGCGACCAATACGGTCTGAGTGTCTGACCTGGATTCGTCCATTGACGTTGACAGAATGCCTTCTAGAATTTTCCAGACATATATAATCGTAAAGCGCTCGAATCTCCTTTGAATGGAGTACATTTGAAGTTGAGCAAGTCTTTCGTGACAGTTTAAATCCTGCATGCCCCGGATTTTGGCAGTAAAAGATCGCTGAATAGCCGCAAGGCGCTCTAAGTCTTTCCGTTTGCTTGGCAGCCAAAGAGGTGAACAATATTCAATCCTCGGTAGTATTAGTTGTTTCCGTAAGGTGAGCATTGTGTTTGCCTCCTGTGAAGAGAAAGTTCGAAGCACCCATCCGCTCCACTTCTTACCTATAGTTACAACTTGAGCCACGTGATCTTCAAAAGTGGAATTATCTTGTATTCACACCCCAAGATCTCTTAAAATTTGCTTTCTCTCGATTTCGCTCAAATCTCTCGTCTTGTAGAACGTAGATTCAGTAAGGGATAAGTTTTTCCATACCGTAATAGTTCAAATATTGATTCGTTAAAGGTCATGTTGTTAACCGATGTGCAGTGAAAGATGTTGGTTTGATCTAGTTGCACATTCCGTATGTCTGCCGTTGTTTGCACCGCTGCTAATATCCGTGTGTCATCAGCGAACGATGAGGGAAAGGCAAACTTGCATTGGTGCCCCATATCATTTATCATGACGAGGAAGAGTCTTGGGCCAAGTACGGTGCATCGTGGGACTCCACTTGGTACCGGCTGTCGTTTGGACACTTTATTATTTATAATTACACTTTGGGTTCGTTTTTTCTGGAAAGCTTCGATCCCTCTTAGACACTTTCCAGGGATGCCCATGTTGAAGAGTTTGAGTAATAATATTTCATGATCTATTTTAACGAAGGCTTTGGCAAAATCTAAATATATTACGTCGACATTTTTGGCTTGGCATAGTAGGTCTAGAATAGAGTCATAATGCTCAAGCAACTGCGAGGTGGTTGAACGTTTATGGCGAAATCCGTGTTGATATGACGTAAGCAGGTTTTTGCTCTCCAAATAATGTACAAGGTGTTTCCTAAAGACCCTTTCAAACGTCTTCACTACATGGCTCGTTAGGGAGACAGGTCTATAGTTGGCTGGATCCAAGCTATTTCCAGCTTTAGGAATAGGTGAAATAATTGCGTGCTTGTAGGTGAGTGGAATTTCTCCATCATCCGTCAATTTTCGCCACATAACGTATAGGGGCTAAGAGATGCTTAGCTTGCACATCTTGAGAATTCTTGCAGGCACATCATCCGGTCCCGCTGCACTGTTGCCGCTAAGTTCATCAATGGCTTCAATGGTATATAAACTCTGACTAATAGGAAACATTGGACAAGCGTCTTATATTAAAAAAGTTTTAAGGACAATTGGTTCAGTTCCTGTACATTTCATGGAAATCCTTCGATAACATTTTGAATTAAGTTCGTTGAGCGACAGATAGCCAAACGTTCCCTTACTGGTGGAACCAATGAAAAGTAAAGAGGAAAAGATGAATAAAATCAACTGCAGTTCACTAAACAAGCAAAGTTTGCAAAGAAAATTGGTCGAGTGTGTTTTTATTTTTGCCTTACATATATTGCTCTGCTACATATGATAAAAAAACGAATAGTAAGTGATATCCGTAGAATATCAATGTTTTTCGCCCTTGAATGCACAAGAAAAAAAGTGAGAAAAATTTGTACGAAATTAAAAGCAAGTAAGAGTCATGAAAACTGAGCCGTATGAGAAGAACCATGTGACTAGAAGATACCTCCGAGTACTGAGATAATAACTTCACAGGAGGAAAGAAAGCCCAATAAACGAAATAGCTACTCGTAATTGCTGAGCAACTGTTGGTGACATGTACGCTTGAGATGAATGTTAATTTCCATTTGTTGCAGTCAATGAAATAACGAGATTTGTTACACATCTGCTCATCTTTTTCTAGATGAAAATGTGAATGCTTTGCAGCAGATAGGTTTCAATTCCATAGATAAGTAAAATGGTGAACATCTATAATATTAATAGCGTTGTTCCTTCGTTCCTTCGTGTGTTACGCTCTTCAATAAAGAATAGGGGAAAATTCAACTTGTAAGATGCTCTGATTTTCGCTGGAGGAAGTTCAACCTCGGCTGATTTCTTTTAGCTCGCACTTGAAAAAATTTCAGTCAGTTTCGAAGCAAAGACATGAAGTTCATTTTGAACGTATCATACCTACCATGATATCAAATTTCATATATTCTAAATGATAATCCTTTATGTTGACATATTCTCACCATCAGTTGTTTCCAGGTTTCACCTATATAGGTCGCAGCACACTGTCCGCATTGGTATCTGTAGATAACACAGGAAGCAAGAGAAGGCGGTAAAATGTTTTTAAACTTGAAAAAGTTCTGGATCCTAAAATCGGAATTAAAAAGAACTCTCACTTTGAGTTGCGGATAGAATCTGTTTACAAGCATGATAATCTTTCTCTTTAGAATATAACACGATGGTCCGAAATATGGCAATTTTATAGTAATTACTCGACGTTCAACCGTTAGTATATTCGGTTTTGAGTTATAAATATTGTTCAAAATTTTACGGAAAGTACTATCAATTAATTTTACCGGGTAAAAGTTCGCGATAAAATATTCTTTTAGGAAGGAAAGTTGTGCCGTAAA
>LQNS02278170.1:37458708-37469289 GCA_001587735.2 Parhyale hawaiensis
ATGGAGCGCTACTACACACATATGCGCGTGGAGGAAACCAGAGACAAAAGAGTGGTGTTGCCACCTGAAGGTTTCGACATCAGCGGCGGGAGACTTACAGAACCATCATAGAGAGCAGAGCGTTCAGTAGACCGCTCTCTACAGCGAGGTTCGCTTTCGGGTCTCAGTCCCGTTCTCCTCAACCTAGTCTACAAATTTTTCTGTTGGGGCCTTCTGCCCAAAGCACCTTACGTACGTTGAGAGCCACTATCTGGGCAGACTATTCTTGCGGGGGAAACTCGCTCCCCTGATCTAGGGGCCTTGCATTAGGGTCAGGGAAGGGTGAAGGGTTGCAAAAGGGGGTTCAGGCTCCTTTTGGCTTTTCGTCGACTTGGGGCCTTACGCACATGCGCTTATGGGGGTCTTCTACTGAAAAGGAAGTAGCTAACCCCTGATCTCCAAGGTAGAGTATGTTGCGGGCCTTATGCTGTAGGCCCTACATACCGTTGTAGAGGGGCCAAGTTTTGAGCATATTTGTGTCCACCTTTGCCTAGACCTATTGAAAATGGTCAGTATGTATTACCGCACACGAGCTGGTTCCTGCCCTGCCTTTATAGAAGCAGAGCGGGGGCTAGCTCAAAGGTACGGAGGGAGGTGTATGGGCAAGAGTGCCCTCCATCGGTTGTGTCTTCGAGTTCAAAGTTTTCGGCGGTTCCAGTGATCTTCGTAGTTTTCCGGACCTTATCTCTCATCCCGAGGCTTCGTCCTCTTGTGGCCCGCCTACAATATCTCGGTTTGATCCCCCCGCGGAGTGATTAGGAGATACTTCGGTAAGTCGGTTTTCTGGTCATCCGACCACGCATCTTCGGGACGAGAGCAGGTATCTGGTAAGTTTCAGCGGATCCGGTGAATTCAGCGAGGCTTGCAAGTAACCAGTGTTTACAGTGTTACCGTATATGTTTCCTTACAGCTTCTGCGGATTCGACTGGCTGAGAGTAGCCTAATGTCTCTGGTTGGACGGAGCCCATCGGATTAGGGGTCCTGTTGAAGTCTGCTGAGTTTTTTGTCGGCAGTTCCAGGAAGGAGAGTTAACATCTTCCGGTAGGAATTGCCCTCGGGGTGATTACTGTATCGAATCATCTTCGACATGAACAACCAGCTTTTTCCATAAGGAGCCCCTGAAGAGCTGGTTCGCACGAGGCTGGTTTCGCATTTTGGAGGAGAGAGGTGGTTGAGTGACAGGAGCTTCTCTCCTTTCGATCGACACCGATAGTTTCTAGGTGATAGTCTCCGTCGTAACACATTTATCCTCTTATGTAATCTTCGGGGAACTGTACAGCAGTTACCTGGCGCTTAGGAGATGTCTCTTAAGTAGTAAGGGCAGATAGGTCGTCTTAATTCTTTAATGCCCTGTTTACTCTGTCGGTTGACTTCGTTTGTTAGAATGCCTTCTACAAGTAGATCCATCTTCTCTTCTCCGTAGTCTTACAGCTTAGATGGAGCCTCGAGGTCTTCTCCGATTCTGGATGACCCTCTCTACGGAGCTTATTATATCTGACCTCCAGAAGGGCGACAGTGCTAGCGGGATAAGGGGCCGTAGGATAGCGGGAATCAGCTGCTTCCTCTCTTGGTCTTTTATTCTCTGTTTCTTGAGTTTTGCTCAGCTCGTTTCTGACCAAGTGCTACTCTAGGAAGGCAGTGTCGCGGAGGGATCGGACTGATTGTCTTCCTTCATCGCCCTTAGTCATCTTCCGGGGGTTAAGGAATGGAGCCTGGGAGGCCGCCGGGGCTCTGTTCCTGATCTCCGGGTAGGCAGGCTACATTGCGATTACAGACCAGATTTCAGCTAGGAACCCGTCTAGTAGAGTGTGACCGTTTAGCTTCTCTCGCAGGAGCTAAGGGAGATGTCCTAGACCAGCTTCGACTAGGCTTTAGTTTAGCCCTGATTTCTTACTGTACAAGGATGTTGACAAGCTGTGCGGGCAATACATTGAGTCCAGGTTTCCCCAGCCGGCTTAGACTTACCTTTACAATATACAATGCAGTTTTCTATCGTGTCCGGCTCAAGAGCCTCCCCGTGCAGAACTAGAAAGTGCTTTAGTGTCCAGACTTAAGATCTGAGTGATATTCTTAGGTTCTGTTGGGCATAGCCAGGAAGTATATCATTCCGGATATATTTCATTGTCGATCACTTCTCAGGTGGTTTTTGCTCTGCCTTGTTTACGCTTATTATCGATTGTAAATGGATTTATCACTGAGTACAGTGCTATAAATAGACAGATTACAGAAGCCCCTTGTCAACGTGGACCACTTTTTATAACTGTGTGTGACGGATGCGACAAGGTGTTGGAGATTGCAGCTGGAAACAGCTTCATTAGCCTACCTATTACCTAGGTCCAAGACGGAAGAAAGAATTCAGATGGCCTAATTAAGCCATTGTCTTTTAACTTGTGATAGGTCTCTTAATTTTATTTCACAATTTAGATCCTATCCTCCAGATTGCTGCTCTACGTTTTCATTGGGTCCTTTGAGCATAGAGTCTTCTTCCACTAGCTCCAGAGCTCTAGACAATCGATGGTCAATTGCAACAGAATACTCCCCGAGAGCCGGTTGGGCTATATCTGAGGCATAACTCTGATGATCTAACGGCCTTCCAAGGCCCTGACAGTCCTTCGTCTCCAGCATCGAATTATGGTACTATCCTTGAATAACAGAATGTCTCAATTTGGACGTGGAACCAACCGACTATCACATCATCGAATGACGCCTTGCTATTTATCAACTCTATAAATAATGATAATATTCAGCACAATCAGTGCAGGTATTTTTCCCAGATGGAGCAATAGTCTAGTTGACTTTACTTTTTACCTGTACCGGATCCTTTTTCCTTACTAGAGCAAGACTTCCTCGGTCCATCCGGGATTTTCTCCGTGATCCTAGGGAGGAAGTTCATCTCTTAGGGACCTTCCGAGAGACGGAAGGGGCCAATGTTCTGCTAATCTTAGGGTTAGTCTCCAGACGCTACAACTCACCAACAACGAGAAGAGTCTTCAGAAGCGGATCAAGAGGATAGAGTAACATGTCTAGTACCCGTCCACCATGATAGTAGTCGTCCACAGTTCTCTCGTGCATCCTTCTTTGCTGATGATACGAGGGTATTAATGGAGATTTCCAGTGAGGAACGCTGTAGAATAATGCAAAGCGACTTGAGACGTTTCTACGAGTGGGCGACCAGCAATAACATGCTGTTCAATGGCAGCAAATTTGAATTGCTGAGGTATGGGAAACATCCGGCTGAATGGTTTCAATATGTTTCGGCTTGTGGTGCTGAAATTGAACGAAAAACGTTGTTGTTGGACCTCGGCGTGGTTATTCTGGACTTCTGTTACTTAGGAGAGCAGATAGACTTAATTGTGCGTCGAAGTCGTAAGCTAATGGGTTGCATATGGCGGACCTTTGCAACGAGAGAAGTGCCTGTGGGACCCATGCTCACACTCTTCAGAGCAGTGATCCTTCCCTTAACGGAGTACTCTCGCCAATTGTGGAGCCCCAGGACGACGGGTGAGATGGGTAAACTCGAAGGCGTGCAGCGAACGTTCACTTCCTGGATCCAGGGTGTAGAGGCTGAGCCACCTCTCTCTGCAGGGGCGCAGGGAGAGGTATTTTGTAATATAGCTACACGTGGAAGATCATACAAAGAATTGTGCCCAACTTCGCTCGAGAGGAACTTCGCCTTGTCACTAAGCTGCACGTGTGGCGTGGCAGACTTTGCACAGTGCCGTTGTTCCGCAGCAGAGCCCTGGCGAGTGTCAGGAGCCTTTTCGAGGGTTCCTTTTCGGTCGTGGGGGCACGGCTGCTCAACAGCCTTCCAACGGAGGTGAGGAACTTCGATGGAAGCTTGGCGACTTTCAAAAGGTTGCTGGATGACTTCTTAATGACTGTTCCTGACAATACCATCAGTCGGCGTTGGGAAACAGCCTCATTGAGCAGCTGGATCACCAGAGGGCCCAGAACCATTAGGCGTGCTGGACTGTAAGACGGGCGGCGCACCGGCGTGGCCAGGGCTGGACGAACCGAACATCACTCCAGGATAAGTGCGTGAAGTGTGTAGAGAAGTGCCTGATGTGTGACTAGAAATGCGTGGTGTGTGTATAAGTGCGTGATGGTGTATATAAGTGCGTGAAGTGTGTATAGAAGTGCGTGATGTGTGCCTGTAGAATTGCGTGATGTGCGTGTAGAATGCGTAATGTGTGTGTTGAAGTACGTGATGTGTGTGTTGAAGTACGTGATGTGTGTGTTGAAGTACGTGATGTGTGTGTAGAAGTACGTGATGTGTGAGCATAGAGTGCGTTATGTTTGTGTAGAGGTGCGCAATGAGAAGGTGTAAGGGAGGGAATGAGCTGTCACAGAGACGACT
This sequence comes from Parhyale hawaiensis, assembly GCA_001587735.2. Taxonomy (NCBI): domain Eukaryota; kingdom Metazoa; phylum Arthropoda; class Malacostraca; order Amphipoda; family Hyalidae; genus Parhyale; species Parhyale hawaiensis. The sequence goes on from LQNS02278170.1 coordinate 37,463,105, forward strand.
TCCCATCTCTAAGGTTCGTAAGTTGGGTAAAGGTTCATCTCCCGGGCGTAATTTTCGAGCCGAGGTTCGTAAGTCGGAGAAAGGTTCGTATCTTGGGCGTAATTTCTTGCGCCAAGAAAGTTTGTAAGTCGAGAAGCTCGTTGGTTGGGTTGTTTGTAAATCGGGGTTCTACAGTACAGTAATTACTTTTAGGACCGCGAATAACCGAGGGCGTCCCGCGAATAATGGAGGACTGTCGCACTCCAGGCCGTCACGAATAACCGAAACCGTGAAAAGCGAACTCGCGAATATCGAGGGTTTATTGTACAATCAAATTAAAGCTTCAGCGCTCGCTCAAATTTTTTTCCTATCTTTAATTGAAGAAGTGTGCACAATTCTTTCGTGCACTCAACGTCTATCAAGGTTACAGCACTCCATAAATATCGGCCTCAATCTGACTCCTGAACGATGTCGCAGATTGTACGGTAGATTCTAGAACATTCCTTGAAGAGTATCTCCACCTTTGACGCCTCAATTTCTTTCCATATGAAGGCCGGTGCCCCACAGAACGCAACAAGCGACGCAATGCGAATTTTACCGGAGCCGTGTTGCAGCAATGCACGGGAGTCGCGAGGCATTGCAGTTGCGGCGCTGGGGACAGCAGACTGCTTTATCCGTTATAATTTTTCGTGCAACAACTTTGTCGCGTAGCACCGTGCACGTCGCTCGTCTCTCCGTTGTGGCGGCGGCCTGAATAAATAGCCGGAGTCCAAAGTAGGAGGTGGTGGATGGATACTAGCATGGACTGGACGGATACCGCGTCGGGCAGCGCTAATTCCGTCCACTTTTTAAAATGACTCCAGAAAAAGTATTTATAGGAAAATATTCAAAATGAGCACAGCATAATAACGTTCCATCACTTAACTACCGATTCAGACATTAGCCGCAACTCCCGATCAAATAGGTTGGTCACAATAATCTTCGAAAAAAAACTTGCTAAAAGTGGACGTGTACTAGGCATGTTACCCTACTGTTTTATGAAGATTACGTTCAGCGGCTTCAGAAGTTCTACTTAGGCATAGATACCTACAGTCTCCTTAATCAGGAATGTTCGTTATTAAACTTATAACTCTTAGCCTAGAAGTACGACGACAGTTGAAGTAGCCGGGACAGTGGAAAGGCCAGAGGACTGGCAGCGAGCCGCAGCCTGGAATAATCTTGGTCTTTTCAGATTGGATGATAGCTCATTTTGGATGTACTGCCACAGTTAGAGGCGCGTTGGGTCCTCTAACCTGCTTGCAACCCGGTTGAGGGTGGAGGCCGACCAGTCTTCTAGGCTGGAGTCTGCTACTGTCCCGCAGAAGCTACCACTCGGGCCTGGAGGGCCTTTAGCTGCAACTACCGATAGTAGGAGTGTCCTCAAGTTGCTTATCTCCTGGTATTAGATGGAGCAATTGGTGGCTGTTATGTGGGCCCTTGGATCTAGGTATATCTTCTTCCTTACCCGCCTAGTTTAGTACTGAGTTCCCAGGAACCGTGTTACGGTTGTTTACTACAGAGGCTCGAAAATTTGATCACTAGCGAGGCAGGTTTTTGCACGCTCCCTCCTAGTAGGGATGGTTTCGCCTTAGGGAACTACCATCCAGTTCGCAGGCTTAATAAGGTTAGCCAGGCTAAAATCACAGTTTCCTGCGAGTTTAAAGCTAGTTGAACTTACTTAGTCGCCAGTAAGGCTAGTAATTGAGTGATAAGGAGACCTTTGCGGGTCTCAGATACCTCTAATTCTGCGGCCAGTGGAGAAACCTTCGGAGTTCTTAAAGGATTAATCTATCTCCTAGGTGGAGGTCGCCCTTTCGTTTCGAATTGGATGGTATCCCCCTGAGTTCTGGGTTTGTCTTCGATATATATGGCTTAATTTAGAGCACCTGGTCTCCCAGTCCAGGGAATCACAAAACCCCTCCCTGCTTCGCCGTGGGTAGGTCAGTGCGGTCCGGCAGCGGTGCTCTTCCTACGTTCACCACTGCAAATATCCGGAATGTTGCTATGATATTTTTGCAGTGGTGAACGTAGGCAGAGTTCCTCCGGAGTTCGTCAGAGCCCAAAGCCCTCCTTTTTGTGATTTCGATCGAAGGAGACATTTGCTTGCAATTATAGCGAAGACCCTGGGGAGCCCAGGGCTTTTATAGAAGGCAGGCCTGAAAGCCTTTTGACATCATCTCCAAAAAAATCTAAAGTTCTATCTTCTACCATCAGGTTGAGAACTTTGAAAATTTCCTAAATCCTGCTCTTACCATCTTACGTTTTGGGACTTTGAAATTTTACAAAGGCCCTTTACCTATACCTACAGTATCATCCAAAACTAAGGGACAAATTTTATGAACGGAATAACTTTTTTTCTAACCATACCTGGCACTTATTCATCTGCACAGTATTAGTCAGTAAGATGTTGATTATTGTGATAAAATTTGAGATATTAATGAAGGATAATGAAAAAGTTATGAACGAAAAGCTTTTCTCTTGAAATTTATAACGTCCAAAACTAAGGGACAACCAAGAAAAAATGCATTTAACTCAATATTTAGCAAAATGGTGATGAACAATCAATATTTGATCAACAGTCCCTTGCTTTTGATTACAGTTGCACATCGTCGACTAGCTACATGACCGAATGAGACTGACAATCTTTAACAGTAATTTTCGCCCATTCCTCTTGAAGTTCCATCCAAAGATCTTCCGTATTGATGGGGTTTCTTGCCATAACTTTCACCCCTAGTGTTTTCCATAATATCGAGATCTTGCTGCTCAAGGTAACTCATGACTGTCTTTGCCTTGTGGCTTGGGGCATTGTCATTCATGAAGATAGGGCTGGGGACACCTGAGTTTACAATACTAGGCACGACAATACCTTCCACCAGATTTTTATACACTTAAACATTCACACCGGTTTGCAAACGAACGAGAGGCGATATCCCTTGACTAGAGAACATACCGAAAACCATCACGCTCATGCCTGCAAACTTCACAGTCTTCTTAGTAGGTTCACTTTACACTTAATTTCTCACCTTCACGTCTTCCAACAAAGTTGTTACCGTCATTACCAAACAAATTGAACTTGCTTTCATCACTGAAAAACACTCTAGCCCAATTTTCATGGGACCAGTTAACATGCTTGTTTGCAAACTCTAATCCCTTTTTCTTGTTCTTGGCACTCACAAGCTGTTTTTTTCTGTGGGTGTCTTGCAAATTGCCCTATTTCTTGAAGGCGCCGAGAAACGGTCTGACGTGAGACGTTCATACATGTTGTGTCTTTCATTTCCCTATTTATCGCAGCTGAAGACTTTGAAACGATCCTTCAATGACCTACGCTAGTTGACTCAGTCCTCTCTGACATTTTACGGGGCCTGCCGGCTCTTTTAGGGGCACCAATGCAGCCGGTTTCATCGTACGACTACACTATTCTGCCCACAACACTTTCCGAATGGTTTACCTTCTCAGAAATTTCTCTAATAGTGAAATTATTCATGTGCAACTTGATGATATCTTGTCGCAGGATATAGTCAACTTTCTGACGTGGTGCCATATGTAACGAACAGCAGTGTTTACACATGGCAGTGTCAAAGTTTGTCCTTGATGTAAATAAAAAAAAAACACGGACTGAATAAGAAATTAACTAAATTTTTCTATATTTGTCTCTTAGTTTTCGATGTTATAAACTTTAAGAGAAAAGCGTTTCGTTCATAACTTTTTTATTATCCTTCAATAAAGTCTAGAGTACCGTACCTTTGCTAGAGTTGAGTGTTGTGACTCGGAACACCCTCTTGGATGGGAGTTTGCCGCCCATCGTACAGATGCCTCGAGTCATTGTGCTGTTCGACAGAGGTACTCTCCGTATGTTCACCACTGCAAAAATATCAGTACAACGTTCCGAATATTTGACTCGCGTTTGTTTGGGTGCATTTCAGCCCTAAGGTTTTACAATTTGCCATGCGTCAGGTGTGGTTAATTGGTGTTCTTCTAGTGATGTATCTGATCAAATTAGCTAGTCTGAACTCAGTATGTGATAAAATAGCTAGTCTGAACTCAGCAAACTTGGTAGCTACTCATAACTTACTCTACTTGCCACCTAGGACCAACGTTCAGGTATTAGCTACATGTGTTAGAGAAAGCCACAGTCAAAGATAAGCTAGGTAATCTTATTAGCCTACAGTTTTCTGAAATTTTAAAGAATTGTTTTGGATTAATAGTTTTCAATTGCAATGCTAGCCTCATTATTTTCAATAGTAATTTTAGCACGATGTACTGGCCACCAAAAACCATGTCGCCTCGAGAAGAGGAAAAAACCTGTAGAATGCCTAGAAACCTTTATAATAGTCTGTAACACATGCACCAGAGTGTTCACACATCATCATATAGCTATGTTCTCAAGGAATTTAAGTATTGTGTAACTTTATTTTAACGAAAAATATTGGAAAAAATAACCAAATTCATTTACAAGTTGACTCTTTATTACTGCCTTTTTCTTCAAAAATTCTCGGTATTGTGGTATCGGTAGTTTTTAAGTATCTGTATTGGCAGATTGCTAGGTACCGGTATCGGCAGCGAAAGTAGTATTGTATACTCCAATTTCATGGTCAATAATTATCCTCTGGTCAATCATCTCTCATAATTTCAAGAAAGCAAAGTTCTTGTGTCACCTCTTGGTCTTAGACCTCCTGCTTAGCATCTTTGTCAGTGCTCTTTCATGTCGGTCTACCACTGTTATTCTTGCCGCTGTTTATTTTAACGCTCCTCCGAAGCAAAGAGATCACATCCTCGAACACGCCTGGTGAGTCCTTCATCACCTACAGTGCCTAGACATAAGTATTTGCGCAACTCTATTTTTTATATATTTTTAAAATTCAGGGTCTGCTTTAGGATAATTAATACAAGAAGTTTATATAACATATATATAATAGAATATTTAAACAGAACAGTCAAATGTGCACTTATAACAAGAAAATTTAACACAAGTAAAAGTAATGAGGGACAAAAGTATCTGACCTAAATAAATATGGTGTTGAATCCAGGGTTGCGGAGTCGGAGTTGGCCGGAGTCGGAGGATTTGAAGGGGAGTCGGAATCTCACTTGCTCTAGGAATCGGAGTCGGAATCTTTTAGTCCGACTCCGGGATCCCATTTATAAACAAATATTCAATTCTAAATTTTGCGTCACAAATTAAAAAAAAAAATTTAAATGTGGATATTTTTTTGCACAATTCTCTTTTACAGCTATAGCTACCATGTATTTTCCCATTCCATATGATGAGGCCATTGAAAAAAATGTTGGGTAGAACTTTCGCACCTTGTACATTATGTGAGGGCATGGGGATGTCGTAATCATAAGAATTCCTGCCGCAAATCCTGATAATTACGACCCTCCTAATAAGAATCATGTTTTTAGTGGTTGTCAGAAAGCTGCAATCAGTATCCGTATATTTTAGGAAAACATTGAAAGCTAACATCGTGATGCACATGTACGTAGTGATATGTCATTTAATAATTTATGCGTCATAACAAAATAATTGGACGGGTCTTTACTAAAAGCAGTTCAATCTCAAACAATTGCTCGCCAGGCTAAGCAAACCTGTACAAATCTTGTACAAATTATAAAACGCTCGACTCGGCCTAGGAATAGTACGGTGAGTGACGGGAGGTCCGAAGCAGAGGGCAGCTGCGAGCGTGTCAGGTTCGAGAAAGGGTCATGCAGGTCCATGTCTGTGACAACCTGTGGTTGGTAAAATTAATGGGTTGCTGGAGGGAAAGATAAACGTGAACCAAGCTTGAGTTTCGCCGTTCGGGAGTCAAATGAAGCGTGAAAGGCAGCTGGTAACCGATATTTTTGTAAGGAGTGTGCAGTTTTACTTATTTTTCTTGGTTAGGATCAAGGGACAGCTAAAGGAGGGACCTCCTCAACAAGGGAAGCCACCAATGAGGGTCCTCTACACCCCCGTGGGAAGTTCTAAGAGGAAGTTCTCGATGACGTCATCAGAGCAGTGACGAATAAGCATACGTAGGAGGGGGTGTTTCTATGATAGAAATGTTTGCATTGGACGATGCGGGTTGAGGGGGTTGAACCCGACCTGTCGAGGGTTTAACCCGTTGGAACGGAATTAGTCAGTTTTGAGGTTGGAGGACCGACAGGCAGTCGCCCTCCAGCTTGTTCCGCTA
>LQNS02278170.1:37486059-37503211 GCA_001587735.2 Parhyale hawaiensis
CTACATTTTCAGACTAAAAAAGAATAGAACTGCCTCAGTTTTCATGCTAGAATAAAAACAAAGACAGTTTTGGAATCCTTGAAAGATTTCCTACAACAATTACGTTTTATAATTTTTGTTTTCTTTTTCGTTTTCTATTGACGTGAGATTTTAGATGGTTGACTGAACTATTTCAGTCGCCCATCTAAAATCTCACGTCAATAGAAAACGAAAAAGAAAAAGAAAATTCCAAAAATGTAATTGTTGTAGGGAATCTTTCAAGGATTTCAAAACGGTCTTTGTTTTTATTCTAGCATGAAAATTGAGGCAGTTCTATTCTTTTAAAATGTTTATATATATATTACATATATATACATATATATAAAAAACTAAGGTCTAAATGGAAAAAGTTACACGAATAAAAAGTGATTTTTTTTTAAATTTTACATATTATGTGAAATTTTTACTAAGATCGGACCACTAATAAAGAAAATTCCAAATTTGTAAACGATCCCCTTAACCCGAAACAAATTGATCCAGCGCACAACCTCAGTTGACACAGTAGGGTTGTGGGTAATAGAGGTTGGCAGCAGAAGCGTAATTTCGAGAAAAAAGGGTAGACGCGGGAGAACCAGAGTATAAAGTTTATCCCTATTTGTTCCCTGCGCGAGACTAGAAGGATTACCTTATGGTCACGCCAGTCCTTCCGGGCCCAACTTACAAAGGTTACCTATTTATGGAATAGACCGCATAGTTTCAGGCTTCTATAGAGCAGGAAACAATCTTTTACTTATTTGACTTGTCAACTACATGGCTGGTAGGCTCAAAAGCGTCAGGAGGCGATGCCAACGATAGGGCATTACCTAAGCTCGGAGCATGTAAGTCTTCTCTTTCAGGCCCATTTTTCAGCTCCGCCTTTAAGGGAGTTTTCGAGCGCTGTACGAGCATAAAAGACAAACGATAGTAACATAGTCTAAGGACAATACGAGGCGATACTGCGAGAATTCAGAGTTACTGAACGCATACCTTCTCACTGCGAAGGCCAGATAATCGGTAGTAAGCAGCTACCGGATCCGAGAACGAAGTACAGCTTGTGCGGCACCAGAAAAGTAGCCCGCCTTACGGCCCATGGACCTCAGCCGAAGTCGGAGACGGTACAGGCTTTTCAGCGTCAGTAATCTACGTTGAATTGCTAGTCACACAGGAATAGCTTAAGGAAGACTTTCCCAGGACACCAGTGTAAGATCAGCTGGTACAGACTTGTGGTGAATAACGACGTCAAACTAGGCTATAGGCCTATGTAGCCGACTGACACGTAGGCAACTCCGGTTCAGACCAAGACCGTTCTGAGATCACCTAATCGTCTCAAAAGACCTTGGTGGAATCTCAGGGTGAATTTTACAGTGGCCCAAAGGACAGTTTGAACAGTGAAACGTCGTCATTTGACGGTTCGGGCGTCCTGGTAACTCCACTTAGGTTTGGGAAGGACGGCAAAGTCGACGCTGACCACGTTGTGGGCAGGGCTTCCCCTCCAAACCCGCCTGGCTAAATAGTGCTTTTATACACAAGGAACGATGAATTGAAAGGTTTTGCTTCATGCGGTGTGTGAGGCAAGTCTGCTCTGGCTGACAAACCATCGTACTGAGGCTCTAAAAGAGGCCAAAATGCGTGTGGTCCCAGCCCGATACAGGCTCGGCCCTACATGAAACTCCGTTCTCAGAAGTCAGAACGGTGAACTTAACAGGACGACTGACTGTGTTTGGAAACCGGCTCGGAAAACTTCATCGATGCTGAGAGGTGTTCCCTCGTGATGTTATAGGGCAGTCCCGATCGCCGAACTACACAATAGCCTCCGGTACGTGCCCCGGAAACGTTAGAATGATTTTTACGGCTGGGCAGGAACGCTTATGAACGCAGCCTAAGCGCGCTGGGGCGTGGCTGTGAGCGACAGTCCTCGGGGTGCTTGACGCTCGAATAGGGCTCTAGTGATTGGTCTAACGTAAAGCAAATAGGTAAGGGGTGTTTTGAGGGATAGGGCAGTTGCTCATCTCTCTTTTTCTCCTCGTGACTTGTGTGCCGTGGTACACGAGCCGGGCTGGACAGTTCCCCGTCAGAATCGGATGGCTTGGACGTGAACCACGGACGAAAGCTGGTTGATAATACCTCTTGCTCGACGAGAGAATCCGTGACTGAGTCGAACACCGGAGCTTGTTGGCAGTGATGTCGAGTTTGAGCGCCTGCCTGACTTAGTTCGGTTACACGCTCGTCCGACTAAGCCTTGCGCCGGCCTTAGGTCAGGTTCTAAGGTCCATTAGTACCTGACGACTTTTTGGAACGTTGAGGTTTTATACTTAATCCCTCAGTTGGACGTAGTCCCAGCACTACCAAGCACTGATGGCACTTATACTGGAAGTTTTTCAATTCGGGTTGCTATATTAAAACAACTTTGAAATTTTAATGGGGAAAAGAAGAAACCTGGATTCTGAAACTACTTTCTCAAATTGATGGATTAGCCGCAGCGTGTTGGCACTTTTGGAGAGACGTCTATGGGAGTGATACCGACGTTTCCCTAGGTCGCTAACGCACTTCACGGGTTTTGTCAAAAAAATCAAGCAATATAGCAAGCAGGACGACGTGCTTTGTATGAAAATAGATACAGCGCGTCTCTTAGAAAATTTCTTTGGTTGGTTCTTTGGAACTTCGAATAGTTTTCAGATGCCCCCCTTGGGGGACTGAGTTTCTGTCAGTGAAGGGAAGTGGAGACTTATTAAAAAATGTTTTAAGAGAAGCATTTTGGGACTTGGTCTCAAAACAGCCTTATACTCTTTAAAAGTGTTGGAAGTTTTCTGATCCAATATTAACTTAGTCTCAGTTACGTAGATGAGATATTCCTTAGTATCGTATGGGTCTTTTCCTGGTGGTAGAGCCCAGATATTTAGGAAAATTTGAGCAGTTCCCACCTGGGGAACTCGAACTCAGAGGCCTCAATGGCCCTCAGAGGCTAAAGAGTTTTCGTGGTATCTCCTTACCTCAAAGACTTTAAAAATTTAGGAATCTCATCTAAGGAACTCAGTTGCTAAGTGAAACAACTCAGTTGAACTTAGACTAAAACTGGATACAATCGACAGACACTTGGAGGTTCCAAGTAGGTCCAAGCCTCTTGAATACTCAGGGTTGCTATTTGGCAGTCTTGGAGTATATGAAAAAAATTGTAAATATATATTATGATGTAATATAATGTAAAATAATATATATAATAATAATATTATATATATATAATATTTATTTAACATAAAATTATACTCCTTCTGGATTCAATACATACATGGAACCTGGATGCCCTTTATTTTCATATTGTATAATATATATATATATATATATAGATCGATTAGAAGCAATTGAAGAAATTTTGATACCCACGACGCGCGTTTCGCTGTTCTCCAGCTCATCAGGTGGGAGGGTCGAAGTTGTTAAATTTAGTTCTTGAAATCTTGNCGTAGAAAGACATGTTCAGAGGAAACAGTTTTCAGTGTGTCTACCTTTATGTATACATGAACGTTCAGCGGGGTGTATTAGATGCCAGTAAGTACAACTATTGCTGTACTTACATAAGACAAGAGTAACAATATAAAAAACGTTCGTAGTATTTTATACGGAAATGTGCAAGAGGTGCTAATAATCTCTCATAGACTAATCCTGTCTGCTAAGTGAAACATGTTGTCAGGACATTAGACACCAGCTCTAACAATTACACAAAAAAAAAAAAAAAATACGTCTAGCACCCAATCAAAGAGAAGGCACAAGTTATCAGAGATGGAGAGACAAGGCGATAACAGTATTCTCTTGTAGTGTAGACGAGAGTCTACCCCATGAACCAAGTTGGTGCCAATGGGAGCCTTCTGGGGTCAACTGTCATTAATATAGGAAAGCATACCTCACAAAGGCAGTCTTTGCAGGATAGTAAAGGATGTATAAACACCTTTTCTTTCATCATACAGTACTAGACCTAAATTTCCCAAGTCTCTTTTGCAGTGGTTCGCTAACGCCAGAGTACCTCTGTCGTTTGCACCACAACTTTTTTTTTATTTTGACTTGGCCGAAATTGTGAAGCTTCACTCCTGTGTAGGTATAAGAGTGAGCTTCTGTGCAGCTCATAAGATCTCCGGATTTTCTTTTTTTTCCCGGATGTTTTCCAGCTTTTTTGCTGCAGCTGCACCAGCAGAGCTCCTAACATTATATAGGTAGGCACCTCACTCTCCAGACCTCACTTATTGATCAACTCGCGACATGTGAACACCTCCTCTCCTCAGCCACCAGAACTCTGAAAAATGTTCATGATACCAGTTTCAGAACTTGTACTTTTTACTGAGATTCCTTTTTTGGACTCTAACTGTAATTGAAGCAGTGCCTTTTAGACTTGGAAAATTTTCTGGGTTCCTCTTTTTGGACTTAGAAAAATTCTCACTTGGTCCTTTGACACTTGGCCTCAGATACTCGAGAAGATTTTTAGACTTAGAATATTCTCTTGTTCCCCCTTAGGGACTTTGAAAATTTTTGTAAAGGAACACTCTGGCATAGTCTCAGATACTGAATTGATATTTGAACTTTAATGAATTCTCTGGGTCCCACAGTAAGGACTTGAAAAAGTTTTGAAGAGTTATGAGAACACTCCTACACCTGCCTTCTGGTAATTTTCAAAAACGCAATTCCTATTTATACCTAGACGCGGAGTTATCTCTCCTAAGCCTTGGGCCTCCTTATTCAAACTAAGTACCTATGCTTCAGTGCAGAAAGAAAGCGGTGGATATGCGCTTAGGGACGTGGAGAGTTGACTCTGGTTGATATCTTGAAGAGGAATTGTAGTTGGAAATTACTAACAGAGGAAGTGATGAAAGTGATGATTGCTTACATACTCTAGTGGTGAGTGAATTTAATACAGTGATTGTGGTAGAAAGCAGATATACTGAAGAAGATACTAACTTCCATAGAGACATTGGTATTTACCGCACGTACATTACCGCATTTTGCAAGGTTACCGCATAATGCAAAGGCCACGAGCGCCTGAAATTATGAACATATCTATGAAACAAATAATAAGTGTACTAGAAAATGACGCTTAAGACCTGAAAAAAGGCACTATAATAACAAAACAGGTCGGAGCGGGCAGGGCGACACAGTGTGGGCTCTGTCTCTCCAAATAGTAGTGGAACCAGTCTCCGATACTACTAGAACAAAGTGTACTATAATAATGACAAGTGCCCCCAGAGGGACTGAGTCACAGCGCCTCAGGCCTCTTTGGCAGCAGTCAGGGCAATGCCCATCTGCTCATAAAATGTCATGTACACTATAAAAGTATACTTTGAAAGTATCCCCGGAGTTGATTGGGTCGCCAGAAGTGCTTCCCATTCTTCATCCGATAATATACCAGAGTCGCAATATTGCTTCTCACTATATATGAATCGACTGAAAGGGACGCTTTAATCTTCATTAATAAGAGTCTATTAATGAATATATAAAGTATGCTATAAATACGATATGTTCATAGTACAAAGCAGCTAAAATTACAAGGAAATCCTTGAGATATATGTATCTACACCCCTAATCGGGAAAGCTACAGACCTATATGCACCCCCGGGTCCGGACAGCGAGTGCATATAGAAAGTCCTTCCAAATATATTATTTGGATGTACCTATATACTAATCTAATCACGACAATACCCCCTGAAGGGGTTATGAAAATGCCGACATAAATTGACTAATAAAAGCTGCCAATATCAAAGTTTTCTGAGATAAAACCCCAAAGAACATACGCCAAACTACAGCCAGATAAGATCATAGCTTTTGGGGGTGAACTTATGACAGTTCCCTGTCGATAATTATTTGACTGCAGTAAACCGCTCAATCGATCATAGACGATTTTGCACAACCCTGGACTATGTCCTAAGGGCTATTTGACCCAAAAAAAATCTGAGAGAAAGTAAATCTAGCTCCTGGAAAAAGAGCAAATTCAGAGCTAACATTCCCATACGAATATGCACATCTAAATGGGAATATCATACAATACTGTAGTACAGTCTATACTGAGATTCTCGACAAAACAACTAGCAAGATAGCTCTTATAGTTACACAAGAGCATAACTTAGTTTTTTTTTTTTGGCTAGGCAAAAAAAATCTGGTCGACCCATGAATTATATACAGGATCACAAGATTACTTCTTTTCTTTGATCCCAGTCAGAGTCTATTGATTAGACTCATCTGCTATAGAACACCCCTGAAGGGATACTATAATTTCACCTTCACTGAACGTCGGTCTTACAATTAAATATATAAAGTGTGCAATAATAAATAAATAAAGTACCCACGTTCTGCTAGTAAGGTATAATATAGTTTATAATATACATAACAATATTATATATATAATATATATATATATATATATATATATATCCATAGATGCATACATGTGTAGATGCATTCTCTTACGCAACTTACAGTGGGAGATGGCCTCAGCTTAATTTAACACAAATTCAGACTAAGAACACAGGATATAGAAATATCCACTATAATGGGAGACAGGAAGCAGACTGAGAGAAAAAAATCTGATACAGCTCTATCACCCAGTATGGAACAAGTTCAGAGTTAGCAGATTTTTGAGTCCTTGTAACATGCACAAACAAGTGGTAGTCTGGACCTAAGACAGTACTACAGCGTATGCTGAGATGCTAAGACGATGTACATGGAAGCTGCTAACAGCTTCTAATACTAGGAATGACCGTCGTGTGTTGAAAAATATATTTATATGTTCGGTCCCACGCTCTTAACGAAATAGATAAGTGGAATTTAGCCCAGGTTGGAGGCTCTGGTTGTCCTCTCAAGCTCCATTGAAAGTGATAGGCAGAAAATAGGCTGGGTTGCAGAAGATGGCAAACGAGGCAGAAAATAGGCTGGGTTGCAGAAGATGGCAAATGTATTTTAAGCAGGGACAGTTGAAATTCCAACAATGAAGACATCGTAGGCTTAGTCTGAATTGTACGAGCATTAGCTTCTCCATACATCGAATCTACGGCAAAGTATAGGGCGACCTTATGTCTGAATGCACTTCTTGCATTGCCAAAGTTGAAATTGTAGCACTGAAGATATCTGAAGTTTCTGTTGGCACTCTCATGCTTCTTGATTGGTAGTTTCTTCCCACAGATGATTTCGTTGCATGAGCTGTTCTTCCCACTTTGATGCAATTGTCCACGAAACTGACTAAACATAAGTTTTCACGGGCAGTAGACAATCATTTCTCCTAGCTTACTGTTTTCTTCTGACGAAGCAGTTTTCTCTTCATAGGTCAAAATTTGAGCACCTGAAAGGAAACAGATATTTGAGGTGGAAAGGTCGGTATCAACGGTATCTTTGCTACCGAGCGAACACATTGTAGCTATATAAGCTAGTATTTTTTTAAAGTTTGTTGGAGTGTTTTGCTCAAGATGTTACTTCTGCCTGTCTATATAAAAGACCTAAGGATAACAGCACGACAAAGGATCAATGAACAAAAGAAAATTAAGAAGCAAATAAGAGAAGAGGAGATTCCGCACCGGCCCAGAGGCAGTAGGCAAATATATAGGTTATTGCGTGAATTCTTCATGCACGGGTCCACTAGTAGCTCTTAAAACTACTCAAGAGCATGCCTCACAATTTTGACTGACCTAAGGACAGACTTCAGTCTACCCTGAGAAACAAAGAACTCTTGCAGAGATAAAAATACTGGCGGTCAGCTCTTATAGCTACTCACCAAAAAGCACATTCAGAGCTAGCAAACCTTGTAGTTCTTGTGCTAACATACAGATGTAAAGTGACGGTATGATACTAGACAGTACTAGGCTACACAAAGATACTAGCCAAGGTACTAAAGAACTACTAGCAGGACGGCTCTTATACCTACACAAGAGCAAACAAACCTGACAATATTTGGCTAAGTCCCCCCCCCCCCGAAAAAAAAAATAAGCCAAAGTAACTCTGTCACCAGGAAATGAAACAGATTCAGAGTTAACAAATCTTGATACTGAGGCTAACATTCACAGGTGAAGTGTCAGTATGATACTATACAGTACTACAGTCTACACTAACATACTAGACAAAGTACAGAACTACTGTATTAGTAAGGTAGCTCTTATATGTACCCAAGAACACAAGAGAAAACCTCATTATTTTATAATTTTTGCAAAGAAAAAAAAATAGTGAGCTGAAGTAACTCTATCCCCTGGGAAAGAAACCGTCTCAGAGTTAACAAATCTTTGTACAGTGGAACCCCATTTTCCCGGACAGCACGGGGGGAAGCCGTTCCGGGAAACTGAAATTTCCGGGAAAACGAGAAAATTTCAATTCCCGGAAAAACCCTGTTTTTCCGAATGTATGTCCGGCAAATTNTTCAGCTAATAAACTCTAAAACACCTTAAAAACACTAAAAACCCACATAATAGTAGTAAAAACACTTAGAAAACGAGCTGAACCAGTCCTTTCCTGGAACCTAACCTTACACAGGCCAGCTCATTGGAAGGCGTTCTCTAGTAGGGGTGGTCGGTCGTGGATAGGGACGGATCAAGCCAAAAACGGCCCGTTTTGAAAGTTTATCTGTCGAGAAACGTACGATGAAAATCCCGTGGACTACTGGCCGTTCGATGTAATAGTCAAATTACACCTAACCGCAAGCGACGACAGCTAATGTAGGCGTTAGTCAGACATGCCTTCAGATAAACCCTGATATAGCTATATATATATATATACATATATATATATGTATATATATATATGCTTCTCATCGTATTCTTTAATATCAAATACATAGAGGCATACATACTGTATGTAGTTGCATTCTCTTACGCAACTTACAACGGGAGATGGCCTCAGCTTAATTCAACACAAATTCAGACTAAAAACACAGGATATAATAATATCCTCTATAATGGGAGACATGAAGCAGGCTAAAAAAATAAAAAAAAAATATGAAAGAGCTCTATCACCCAATATGGAACAAGTTCGTAGTTAGCAAATTTTTTGAGTCCTTTTAACATGCACAAATAAGTGTTAATCTGGACCTAAGACAATACTACAGCGTACGCTGAGATCCTAAGACGATGTACATGAAAGCTGCTAGAGCATAGCTCTTATAACTACTCAAGAGCATGCCTCACAATTTTGACTGACCTAAGGACAGACTTCAGTCTACCCTGAGAAACAAAGAACTCTCGCAGAGATAAAAATATTGGCGGTTAGCTCTTATACTCACCAAAAAGCACATTCAAAGCTAGCAAACCTTGTAGTTCCTGTGCTAACATACACAAGTAAAGTGTCAGTATGATACTAAACAGTACTAGGCTACACGAAGATACTAACCAAGGTACAAAAGAACTGCTAGCAGGATGGCTCTTATACCTACACAAGAGCAAACCTGACAGTTTTTGGCTAAGTTCCAAAAAAAAATAAATCTGAGCCGAAGCAACTCTGTCACCTGGAAATTAAACAGATTCAAAGTTAACAAATCTTGATACTGAGGCTAACATTCACAGGTGTAGTGTCAGTATGATACTATCCAGTACTACAGTCTACACTAAGATACTAGACACAGTACAGAACTATTAGTAAGGTAGCTCTTATATGTACACAAGACCACAAGAGAAAACCTCATAATTTTATCATTTTTGCTAAGACAAAAAAAAATCGGAGCTGAAGTAACTCTATCCCCTGGGAAAGAAACAGTCTCAGAGTTAACAAATATTTGTAGTTCTTATGCTAACAGGCACAAGTAAAGTGTTGATATGACACTATGTACCACTAGTCTCCGCTAAGATACTAGACCTAGTACAGAAGAACAACTTAGAGGATAGCTCTTATACATACACAAGAGCAAGCCCCCCCAAAAAAAAAAATCTGGTATGAATGAGGTAATTCTGGTACCTAAGCAGGATACCAAACAGAATAACCAGATCTAATAACTATTGTACTTGGACAAGCAAGCCTAAGGATAGACTTCAGTCTACCGGAGAAACAAGAACTCATAGATAGAATTACAGTCAGTTCTTATACACAGAAGAGTACCTACCCTGACTAAGGGTCGAAACAGAGCTCCAAACAATCTTGACATACGTTCCTGAACTAACTTACACAGACTAAGGTAGATTGTCCAAAGCCTATGAGACAACCTACCCAGGTGATTTGTGATTCTTGAAGATCTATTAAAACTGCTCTGCGATACTATAAGAGCAATACCTAACAAATTTGGACAAGACTAGACAACTGTTGGTCCTCTATAACGAACAAAAGGGTTACCAAACAGTTTTACATGGCATGTCCCGCACAACTGCACTGAGACCAATTCATAAAGAAATATTATGGGCTGCACTTGGACCTACATAAGAGCAACACCTGGTGAGGTGAACAAGACAAAACTCTAGTTCCTATACAAGGAACAAAAAGAGTTGTCAAGAAGCTTTAAGTAATGTCCATGCGCTAGCAACAGCTTCAGGGAAATTGCCTTAAGAGTGTGAGACAGCCTAAGACAACTTATAAAGAGCCGAGTAGAACTTCGCTTAATCTTAATAAAGAACAGTGGACAACACAGGTAACAGGTTGAGATAGATTGTCACGAATGGACCGGACAATCTACACGAAATTATCTAGATAATCAGTAAAGATCATTGACACTACTCTTAAGCCCCCATAAGAGTAATATCTAACAATTTGAACTAAGTAAAAAAATGAAATGATAGTAATAAATAAATGAATCTTACGGTAGCAGTTATCAGCACCTAATAACTAAAATCTCATTAAGGCCCCAAAGTGGGGGCTATTAAGTACTTAGACTGATACTACGATACTTAGAAAAATTTTCCTTATCCATCTCTAGGGACTTAGAAATATTTTCTCAACCAACCTTTGGTCGTAACCAATCTCAATGTAAGTACTGAGAATATGCTGTTAGACTTTACTCAGTAATTACGTCTGAGAAATAAATTCAGCAAGAATTTATTTTTATTTAATTATTAATAATTATTTACTGCTAAGTATTTTAAACTAGTACTAGGGTACTTCGAGAAGAATTTCGTCCATCTCTATGAACTCAGAAAGAATTTCTCAAGCAACCTTTCGAGCTTAACTAGCCTCAATAAACGGATAGACCGCTGTTATCAACCCAACACTGTTAATTACGACTGAGAGACGAATTCAAAGCAACAGTCAGCCTTTGGTTTGTTGCGTGTTAACCAACACACTACCTCATGCTGATTCATTTCTGCATAGGCCGAACCCTACTGCATACTAAACAGGGCTAGGAAATTATTACCAAGTCCAGAGACTTATACTCTCAATGACACAAGTCGTTGGAGAACCAAGTATTGGGCCAAAGACATGCAAGAAGACAAGAATAGAACCGTATGCCTTTTTTGACCAAGTCGAAAAAGAACAATTATTAGGCAACAGATCTCGATCCATCCAAATTCCGTGGCAAGAATAGAAACGTGCGACATACTAAGTGGGCCTTAGAAATTATAACTAAGTCTAGTTACTCAGTGACAAGACTCAAAAGAAAAAGTAATCCAATACTTATATAATACAAGAATAGAACTTCAGATCATTTATTAAGAATAAAATGAATGATATATCTTGCCCAACATAACTCTGGTGGTTATACAGGGCATAATGTTGAGACTTACCAGATTAGACAAATTCTGGAACAAATAAGCTCAAGCAGCACGTTAGCACGGTTCATCATAGTTTGGACAATAATACACTAAAACAACTACAGAGGAATTTGCCCTCAGATAAGAGCAATACCTCACAAATAATAATAATCATAGTAATAAATAACCATAGATATATCTGAACATACAGCTTGCCAAGAGGTTGCACAAGTTCAGACCCCGATGGGGAATTAATGGCAACACTTATAAATAATCCGTGATGAAAACATCATAGACCCAAGAAAAGAAAATAAAATCCGAACAAAATCAAGTTCACATCCTGTTTTCAGGTTCAGACGGGAGACCAAGTATTGGAGCTGCAGGAAACCTATCTAAGATTTTGCACAGACACGTACAAACGGATAAGCCAGAGAAAAGGAACAAACGACATCAGCGACCCATCCATATCAATATATGTATGGTCAAGCAGGTTCAACTTAGTATAAATATGTCGGCCCCAAATTTCCTTTTGTACAGAGTTCCTCTAGCCTTCCGATTCTGAACTCTGTAGTGGCCACATATAGAAGCTATACCAAGACCACAAGACTTAGAATAAATCAAGTCTTCAGCCAATCGATATGTAGAGATTGATCTGAGCGACATAAACCTCTACTGGAACAAAGCCCTGCTCCTATCTTAGAGAAGGTCGGTATAGCTGGTGGAGGCCTATACCTTTACTACCTTATACCTGAAGAATTGGAAAAGAATCTTATTATATAGAAAACATTTATATGAGATCACCGCCAACGATATATGGCCGGTTTCCAGTTCTATCTGGGATAACCAATGGAGGTCAGAAGCTGGAAAACATTTTTTCCACCATTGATGATCTTGAAAGGGTTGTATGATCGGATCAGAAGTTATAATTCACCCTTTTGTACGAAGTTGAACTTGATCAGAGACTAAAACATAGTACCTACCTTTAAATATCACGGCGAGGACGGGGCACTATTATATATTCTACTAATTCGAGTTTAAAAATAGCAAACATTTGGGGATCAGTCCCATAACTTGGCCTTACGAAAACTCTCAACCGCCCAAGAAGAGGTTAATAGAGGAAGCACTATAAGTCTAATATAGAAAGGTGACTCAAAGGGAGAGAGACTCACTGTTCCCATACCGACCTTCCTCGAACGTAGGGGCCAAGAGGGAACATCCACCTAGCGAGGGGGATACCCTCTCGACTCGACTTCACAATCCTGATATTTCCAGGATCGATTCTGGAGATTAAGAAGTCCATTACCAGATATTCTCTGAGAAGCCAAGGGACGAAAACTCGAAAGATCGATACCATATATTACGAACTATTTATCCAGAGACATATTGACGAACAGAAGTTTTATACTCTCTAACCGCCTGGAGGTTCGAGAAACCTCTCAGTACAATCAAGGAGAATGTAAATTTACATCATTTCGGAGAGAGCAAGGTCATTACGGGGCAAGAGGACAGTTCTCAGTTATGGTTTTACCGACAATTAGGGTAAGAGAACCCAACGGGAATGGAAACCGACCCATAACATTGCGGAAAAACGCCATGAATAGTTGGACTTCCTCAGACGTACTTGGAAAACCAATAGGTTCACTGAAATCCTGCTAGTAAAATGTCAAGACTGCCCTGGTAATTACCAATATTTTAAGTAGAGTCGACGGTCTTATCGGGACTTAGTCCTACGATGTCCTATGGGAAGCGGCGTTCCCTCTAGATGGTCTACCTGAGAAATGACTGTCCTATCCCTTTCACAATCGATCCATAACGTGATGATAAATCACACTATCAACTTCCCTTGCCCATACCATGACCACGCCGCTAGCCAACCTTACAGATGTCCAGGTCCTAACCCTCGAGGCCCACAGGGTAAAATCATTGGGGCACGACTGAGGCTCAACGCTACACATTTTAAATGGGCAAGTTTTCCGAGGGCACGGTGAAGCCGAATATTCTCGTAGCCGAGTTACGCATCATATGACTAATGTAAAAAGCACTTTTTATACATCTAGAAAGTGTTTCATGCAAATACGAAAATCCAGGAATTGGAAATAACCTCTAATGCCCTAAGGAGATGAACTAACGCCCAGAGCATTTTTGAAGGGCACGAAAAGAGACAGACGTACGTTTAAAGAGACGAACCTAAAAGAGACCTCGATGCCCGTTTAGTCTCAAAAGTTAAGAGCTTATACGGCGATTAATAAAACGGGGTACTGGAAAAAATTGGCTCAGATCGCATCTCCCCAAGATTGGGAAGGAAAAGCCTGCCCCAAACTGTGTAACTAACACACAGCGCGTTGAACTAGAAGACAAATTGTTAACGTCAGGCGAGTCCCCCAGAAGATGACACTACGCCCGTTCCGGTAAACGCAACAAGGTTAAAAACTACCCGGAAGAATAGAACAAACCGTGTATAACGGAGAAACTACTGACTTAAACGAATTCAAAGACTACTGAACACCTTAACGTCACCAGAGAAGACAGGGACGTTAACCTAAGAATCTCTCAGCCTGGCTCCTATACCTAACTCGAAAACGGAAACGTTGCCCGTAAGACGGGTAAACCATGAAAATACGATTGGAAAGTACAAGGCGATTCCTACAACGAATCACCTACAGACCATACAAACAATCTAAATTGAGATATCGACAGTCATCATAAGATATTTGACAAAGAGTCTTCCGAACATATGAATTTCGGCATTCCGCCTGATATCCTCACCCGATTGGAAAACTGGTTAACTAGACAAAACCGTGTGTCTAGTGAAGACGATCCTAGAACCGGCCTAAACTTCTCTCTTCCCAAAGAATGGAACTTGTAGAAGTGATCTCTGACACTTTTACCGAGACAAGTGCCGAGATCAGTAAATTACTGACCCTACAGAGTCAAACCTACCCAGAGAAACTGAAACCGGGAAAACTGCAATCTATACCGTCTCTAGGGTGAGACAATATAAGAGCTTACCAAAAGAACTACGGTTGCCAGCGTTAGAGCAGTGAACGACTCTCAAGAGGACTCACAATTTATTTATATAGATAAAATAATCAGTAATAATGTAACAGCGATAACAAATGAGGAATCTCAATACAGATCAGCCTACCTGCAGGCTACCCCTGGAAAGAAGGGACATCCGAGAAAATGCGATGCAGTACTTACCGCTTACATAACTTTCTAAGCTAATCAGTCTACAACCAAGGAACAAGACATGGCCGAAATTTCAAATCACGGGAGAACAGAGGAGTCCCGTAGAATTCCCACTGGGGACCAACGAAAGACTAAGATCTCAAAAAGAAGAAATACACATAGACCAGCACAAGATTGTACCAAATGGAAATTCAGTTACGAAGAGCATAAAATATGGTGAATAAGAAAGAGCCCTAAATAGCACCACCTCCAGTACAGGAGCCGAAAAACCCCTCCGCTGCTAAAGCTATGGGTAGGTCGTGCAAACGACAGAGGTACTCTGGCGTTAGCGAACCACTGCAAATAGTCAAAATGTTCCAATGAACACTTTTACAGTGGTGAGCGGTAGCCAGAGTACCTCTGGAGTGTAAATTAATCCCAAAACCCATTCGTTTTCCTGACTCCAAAAATCGCTTGTTTAATAAGTGAGGTCTGGAGGGTGAGGTGCCTACCTATATACTGTTGGGAGCTCTGCTGGTGCAGCTGCAGCAAAAAAGCTGGAAAACATCAGGGAAAAAAATTCAGAGATCTTATGAGCCGCACAGAAGCTCACTCTTATACCTACACAGAAGTGAAGCTTCACAATTTCGGCTAAGTAAAAAAAAAACCGGAGTACCTAATTCTGTCACTAACATGAGTCTGATCAACTCGGAATGGTCCTCCTGACTGGTGAATGCACAAAGCATGCGAGTTATGGTGCAAACGACAGAGGTACTCTAGCTACCGCTCACTACTGCAGAAGTCTTAATTGGAACATTCTGACTATTCTGAGAGGGCACATTTGTATCAGGGGCTAGAGACGTTTAAGGTCTAAATCTAACTTTATACCCAAACCAAACAAGACCTCAAAGAAGGAGTGAATGGTCAACCCAACATCCACAATGAATTAAAAAGCCAGCTAAGCCCTGATCTTAACCATCAGCTGACTTGGATGAGCTTACTAATTCTCATTGTCCTTCAAGTTATCCGGACTTAAGGACCTTAAGGTCCAAAGTTTACATGAATCAGAACAGGTATTCCTGGTCTGAGAAAAAAAAAGGATATACATATGTACATATATACCGGGTGTTGCCAAAAAACTCTGCCAAACTTTCACAGGTGATAGGGACACTCAAAACACACTTTTTCACGAATACCAATAAATCCAAAACCTGTTCATTTCTGAGATATTGACATGTGTAACGTATAGGGTAATCTTATCAATAGTAAATAAGTCTTTACATTAATCCTAGTTATACCTTTGAAATTGGCAATACAGCAGTTGCCTATGTTATGGCAACACTGTATTTACAAATTACTTTACCGGACCGCCGAAATGGTCTAGTAACATGGTCTGCTAGATCTCCCGACCTCAATCCACTGGATTTCTTTTTCTGGGGCCACATGAAAACTTTGGTATAAGGCACTCCTCTGCAGTCTGAATTTGATCTTGTTGCCAGGATCGCGGTCGCAGCAGGCAACATCACTGAAGATCGACAAATGTTATCTCGTGTAAAACAGTCCTCTCAGAGGAGGTGTCACGCCTGCACTGAAGTAAATGGTGGGCATTTTGAACAGTTAATGTAATTGGTTGTAAAATTACTGTATTACATTTTACACAGTATTCTTTCAGTTTCCACTCTACTGTTTATTTGCAACTTGAGTTGTATGTAGGTAGGCATTCATTTAGTTGCAGTTTTAGGTAAGGTTTTGTTACAAATTACTCATGTCAATATCTCCGAAACGAACAAGTTTTGGGATTTTTGATTTTCCTGAAAAAGTGTTTGTTTTGAGTGTCCCTATCACCTGCGAAAGTTTGGCAGAGTTTTTTTTGCAACACCCGGTATATATGTATCTGTAGGTATATTAGAGATCCAAACTTGTGTCAGCCACCTCCTGACACAAGGGAAGGTGTGAAACGTCGAGATTGTCTGAGCTGAAGCTTAGGCCTAGACCGAAGCAGAAATTTACAACTTGAGACGACTGCCCATTTGAGTGTTGTTCTTAGTCACTGATATAGAAATTGGTAAACTGACTAAGCTCTGTCGTGGTCACTGATGGCTACAAAACGAAGAAATCCTTCAACGCTTGTGAACCAAGACTCGAGACTTCGAATCGATGGAGCTCGGGGGCGGAACAAAATAGAAAATCAATCTATAGCTACGAGTATCTCAGGCCTAGGGGACTGGCCTGGATAAAGGATCGCCCTAAGGGCGAAACTAGTACTCCTCGTCAAAGGTTGTACAAGCACAGAACTTGCCAGGGCATAAAACCTGGCTTGAGGACTAAGCAAGACAAGTAAC
>LQNS02278170.1:37530570-37541694 GCA_001587735.2 Parhyale hawaiensis
GCTTATCTACACTGTGCAGTCAGTCTTCAGTATATCTGAGTACAGACGACAATGGACCAACTATCGAATAGTGAAGTCATAGATGTGCACTTAATTTACGGTGTGACGAACTGTAATTTTAGGAGAGCAGCCAGAATGTAGAGAGAAACATTCCACCAGTCTCCTTACATGGCGCCTCGTGCTCCTTACCTTTGGGGATATGATAAACTAGAGGGCCCGCGCTGTCATAAAATGACAGCGAAGAATTTGTGATGACCTTATTGATCACACATTCGTTGTTATTATTTCAACTGCTAACCTAAGCACCCTGAGAAGAGCGTTTACGGCTTCACAGCCGCTCAGTATCTAAACTTTTTTTTTGAAATGGAGAAAATACATGGCTTATTGCCGCCCGATCAGCAACGCTCAAAGTAATAGCTCAAATTCGGTACTGTGGGTACGGTAGGCTAGCCTATACAGGTCCAATGGTTTTTGCTCAGCAAAAGCTGGTCTTCGACAATTGAATTAAATTTGGGTGAATAGCTGAAGCATCGAAATCATCTGTGGGAAGAAGCTACGAATCCAAAAGCATGAGAGTGCCAACGGAAGCTTCAGATATTTTCAGTGCTGCTATTTCAACTTCGGCAATGCAAGAAGTGCATGCAGACATAAGGTCGCCCGATACTTCTCCGTAGATTCGATGTGTGGAGAAGCTAATGCTCGTACAAATCAGACTGAGCCTGCGATATCTTCATTGTTGAAATTTCAACTTTCCCTGATTGCCATCTTCTGCAACCCGACCTATTTTCTACCTAACAGTTTTCACTGGAACTTGAGAGGACGACCAGAGCCTCCATACCTGGACTAATTTTCGCCCACCTGATTTATTAAAGCGTGACAAAAAATGGATTTACGATAAATAAACATACAGATAAATACACATCGGTCTTTATTATATTGTAGATAGACCCGCGGGTGAAAAAATTCACGCAATAACAGATATACTTGCTTTATATAGGCCGCTGCAAAAGCTTCTCTTGACTCAAGACGTTTGTGATGACTGATGACACTTCTTCATTGATTGTACTTTCATTACTAAAATACATATGCAATGGGATAGTCGTCGTCAGGTGGTGCACTTTTGGAGGTCAGGGGCGGGTAGAACGCACTATGCAACTGCAACAACTAATAAAGCTACCACTGCTGCACTGCACGCTCCGGCCACACAAGGCACCCTTTGCTCCCTACCGATTCAGGTCTCACCTAACCTTACTCTGCCCTTACCCTCTCTTCAACCTTAACTCCTTATCTCCAACCTAACTGTCTTTCACTTCACCTTTGACTCAATGGGTCCCTGGTCACTCCTGTGGCCTAGCCTTTTGATTGCCGACCTGTTCACAGAAACATTAGGCGGCAAACACCGTGGCGAAGGATCTCCCCCCAATAACTACAGCGGCACTTGTGCCCTTGTGAGGGGGATTGACTTTATGAAGCCCACAGAGTCTAATTTCCGCTCTGCCTTCTGGGAGCCTTGTGAGGTCGCGTTGCCGCAGCAGGTTAGGCTAAGGGAGAATTACGAAGCGGGTCTTGCTGTCAGGGGACTAAGAATCGGTCTACCAATGTCAGGGAAACCGCAGTTTCACCACCCGTCCACGATCCTGCTTTCAGCCCTAAGGCTCTCGATGTTAACGCACTGTACACCGTGACGTAATGTACTATGATGTTGTTACCGGGCACCAAATAATTAATTGTTCTAATACTCTAGCTTGTCAGGCGCCAACAGTACCCGATAATATTCGTGGGTTTTTACTTGTTACTTTAGATTAGTTCATTTTTCAGAGTGCTTTCAGTTTACTGTCGTCTTTTGTTGCCTTGCATTTAGGAATTGGAATTAAGTATATTTCAGTAAAAATCTTAAGTTTATTAAATTTTCGTTCCACTGCTAAAATTGGTGTAAAATAGTTTACTTGAGCTTACAAAGAATTGTTAAAATGTTCCAAAGCTTACTGCACGTTCTATGACAAAGATCTTGCGTCTTACTCTCACCAATCACGAAAGTTTAAAATGGCTGGCAATGGGGCTTAGGAGGAGATCGAAGAACCGACATCCAGCAAGATCAGGTGCAGATTCAAGACTGCCTCCAGGCACTGGCAGCGGCTGTGACGTAACAGCCACCGGCTGAACCAGGTCGCACATGCGATGTACCTGAGAGGCCTACTTAACAATTTAAAATTTGGTTTCTCTCGCTCACAATGTAATATAGCGCTACCCTGTAATACTCGGCACTGTCAGTCCTGTCATGCAAATTGTATTATGTTGTTGCTCAACCCTGTCATCTCCTGTTATACACTGCTCTGCGTCAGTCCTGTCCTGTAATTATATTATATTCTGTTGTACCCTGTAATCGGAGGACCAAGTTAACTATTCTGCGGCTGCTGTGTTTTCCTGCCCTGCGATTAGGAAATGTATTAGTCGGGCGAAGATGCTCAAGGTGCCTACACTATTTGTATCTAGTAAATGTAGCTTGTGTGTGGGTGTTCTGCGTGTACTTCAAGGTTGATCTAGTTCTATACAGTATTCTACAACCAAAATATAGGTGAGGAGTTCTACAGAAAATTAAGGTGACTCAATCAACATTTGGGCTTTGTGTTAGTGAATAGTGAGTACTCTTCGCTCACGACCATTAGATTTGGTATAAATGTTAGGCGAAAACTAAAGTTTTAAAAGCCATTTTTACTTAAAAACTGAACGTTTCGGCTCTTCGGCCATCATCAGCATCTGAAATATACAATTAGGAGACTGTTAAAATATACAACTGAAGGCTGTACACCAATGACATAAAGAGGGGCAGTAATAGAATGTAACGAAAAACGAACCTAACTATTTACAATTTGGAGAGGATACGATGACTGCAGGTCATTGAGGCTAGGTTTGAGCTTTGCTATGTAAAGGGATTCTAAAATGCGGAGGTCTAAAGGAAAGTTACCAAAACCTAAAATGCTAAAATTATTGTCCTGAATTAAAGAACTGCATGCTTCTGTATGGTTTCGTTTGGTGGAATTTTGAGGATGAGCTAAAATTGAACCGGTTCTAAAGTTTCTGCCAGCATGCTCTAGCGTCTTCGTTCGTAAAGTACGGGTAGTATTTCCCACGTACGCCGATCCACACCGTGGAAAACAGTATTTGTAGACTATGGACGAGAGCATGCCAGCTAGAAGAGTTTCTTTATATCTAAAAAACGAACCTAGTTTGAAATTGTTCACTAAAATAACGTCCAAGTCAATACAACTAAAATATCTACCCACTAGCTGAACAAGCTCGCGTCTAAGGGTCTCTGATTGTTGGCCGTAATATGGAATAGTGACAAACAATTTCTTCTTCTTAACAGTCGGTACAGAAGCAGCGGCTATGTATTTTTTGTTCAGGAAATTTCTAATTTGTTTCTGAATTAGCTGCACAGGAAAACTGTTTTGTATGAAGAA
This sequence comes from Parhyale hawaiensis, assembly GCA_001587735.2. Classification (NCBI taxonomy): domain Eukaryota; kingdom Metazoa; phylum Arthropoda; class Malacostraca; order Amphipoda; family Hyalidae; genus Parhyale; species Parhyale hawaiensis. The sequence continues at coordinate 37,534,032 of LQNS02278170.1, forward strand.
GTTCTTTAAAAATTCAAACTCTGATTGTAAAACAGTAAAATTGGAACTAATTGCATATGCTCGTGATAAAAGTTAGGTTTGTAGTAACATTCTGTTACTGCCCCCTCTTTATATCATTGGTGTACAGTCCTTAGATGTATTTTTCAGATGCTGATGATGGCCGAAGAGCCGAAACGTTCAGTTTTTAAGTAAAAATGGCTTTTAAAACTAGTTTTCGCCTTAATATTTATACTTAAGCTGTGTAGAGCTGTGCAACCTAACCTAATTAATTAGATCTGGTATATTTTACACTTGCTTAGATTATACACTCTGTGTGGCAATTACAGTAACTTTTATTGCTGCTGCAGTTGCAGAGCCCCTCAGGGGGCATAGAATGGGCCATAGGGTTAGGTTCGCCCCTCCTCTGTTATGGGGCGCGGCGACCCCAAGGGCTCGTGTAGGTTACCTTAGCCATCATCTAGGCGGCCCTCCGGACGTCTATCTTTCGTGCCCACTTTGATTCCTTCCATTTTCATACTTCTACTTGCTCGCGCTTCATTCTGATGTTCTTCTTTCCTGACTTGTTCCCATGCGCGTTGATCGTGTGTGGGAACACCTTCGTGCATGGGTTCCCATATTTCTATCGTCATACTTTATGTTCCTTGCTACTTCTTCTGTTAGATTGCCATTGCTGTGGAGACAGGCTTAAACTAATCACTATAATAATAATAATAATGCAGTTGCAGAGTAACTTGCCGACGTCGACTGCTTCCACTGTGGTGGTGAACAGTGCATCCATTGCCCCCTCAGCCGCCCCCTCACCCGTTGCAGCCACTACCACGAAGCCTGCTGCACCTCCGGCCCCCACCAAGACAATCATAGATGCCAATGGCATCAAGGCTCGTAAGCCTTGCAACTGCAACAAGAGCCAATGTCTCAAGTTGTGAGTAGCTCCTTGATGTTGGATGTGTATTTTGAATTGAGGCTTTCCTTCTAATGTAGGTAACCTGGACTGGCAGTTACGGCACCTCAGATGTATCTGTAGTTGCCGCTTGCTTAGAGCACTTTGGTAACTATCGTCTGTTATTCAGCAGCTAGATCACCCTGACGGGCCCATCAATATTTCTTCTCTAACGGCACAACCTCACCTGTAAGTCAATCGTAATGTCATCGTGCCAGGCTCGCATCAGGCAGTTCACCTCAGGCCTTTCCTGGTTCCTTTTCCTTGCTCATTTTCGAAGAGTGCACCCTTGTCCGCTATCAGATTTGTTCTAGCTACTTGAAGCATCCATTGCCGTTTGGATGCTACCTTGACTTCCTCCCCCTCAGAGGGCATAGGATGGGCCTATTTTTATCCGTTTTTCCTCTTCTTTCCTAACTTGCTGTTCCCATGCGCGTTGATCCTGTGTGGTAACATCTTCGTGCATGGGTTTCTATCGACATACTATAGCTATGTCCCTTCCTTTTCCTCTGTTACGAGAGCTTAGTACTTATTTAGGGAGGCTTAAGCTTTCTTATATTACTACTACTACTACTTGACGTCATGATAAGTTCTGAAGCGCATGGTTGCTAATTAATCCTTCTTTCGCTCTGTTTGTCCACGCAGCTTCAGCTTCACTCAGAGATCGAATTGTTAGCAGCCTTTGTGAGTGAGAGCCGAACACATGGCACCTTCGCAGTCGATTTCTTCAGGCTGCACCATTAGGGTTAGCTGGGACTATAGATACCGACCTTCAATAAAAACAGCGAACAGGCATACAGGCTCTTATAAGAAATTCACTTCTTTTACAGTTACAAAGCTGATAACGTATCCTCAAAGCAATAGTGAAAAACATTTGATTCCTATTGCCCTAACCAAACTGATAATCTACGGTACAACTTTATACCGCAGCCATTACAATAGTAACACAGTAGGCCACCTAGTAACCCGCAATACCTCACTTAAGTTCTGCACTAGCTCCTCTGAAGCTAGCAGGTGTGGTAATGTTAGGTACTAACGCACTTTTGTAGACTGCCGCTCTGACCTCAAAACTCGCACATTTTCCAAAGTGCAACTACATCATTCAGCAGATTATTCATTTGGCATATGCAAACGATAACCTCGGCACAGCACTTACTAGGCTACAATTTCTTAACAACCCCAAAATTTTGCCCGAAGAACGAAATTATAACAGGCTACATTACGGGTCATTGATCACTATTCATTTAAAAACGTAAACCTTACATGAACACGCGGTCTACCGGTACGGCTTGAGTCTTAAAATTTATTCCCGCTAGCCGCTACACCGTAGGCTTCCAAGGGCGCTTAACATCTTTTAGTAGGACCCTAGACTCATTGACTTCATACGACATTTAGCTGTCTCGTAAGTAGCATTAAAGAAGCGTTGCTTCCAAATGACGTTTATCTGGCTGTTATTTTAATTTTGTGCCCCTGAAGGTGGCGACTGATAGAAACGCCGAAACCGGTCGGGAAATGTTAACTGTAGGGCAGCTTTTTGGCCTATTAGATCTTGAGGTAATTAGAAATATTAGACTACTTGAGAATAGCTATCTATGTTATTATTCTGCTTGAGGCTCCCTCCTTACGTCCATGTGCCTGCACGTTACGCGTTTCAGTAGCTATTTTATAGGGGAAAATTCAACTTGCAAGAGGCTCTGATTTGTGCGGGAAAGAAGTTCAACCATAGCTGTAATCTTTTGCATCTTGAAAAGATGAAGTGAAACCATGAAGTTCATTTTACTCTTATAGCTACATACCAATTTTCACATATAAAATTCACTTAGCTGGTGTCGCATGACGATCTAAGTGTGGGAAAATTCGTAGCCATAATACAGTACAAAGCGAGCTATTCTGGACTGTTTCATTCTGAAGCATTTTTGAAGTGAAATTACGATGTTTAAAAAAAAGGAAATGATTTTAGAAAAATGGCGTTAACGGCGACGAGATTCAATTATTGAAGAAATTGGTACAGTCTGCCAGACCCCTCAAGGGGCATAGGATGGGCGATAGGGTTAAGTTCGTCCATCTATAGACCGCAACAGTACTTGACTCTTAGGTCTGACGCTGGCGACCAAAAATCGGCAATGGAAAACTGGGATTTTCTAAAGAGCTAATCTTTTCCCCCTATCTAATACTGAAGAAAAAAAATTCCAAGGTACCCAACATTTTTCTTGTGGAGAAGGGATCTTGGATACGGCGGGGACGCACTTGGGCGCTTGCCTGCATGACCGTGTCTGGACATGTTCAAAATAGCTTTTGAGAAAATTCAATTTTTCCCATTTGGGTCGCCTGTGTCAGAGGCCACATTGGACCGAAGAGTCAAGTACTGTGGCGGTCTATGGTCCATCCTATGTTATGGGGTCCGGTGACCCCAGGGGGCTCCTGTAGGTTACCTTAGCCTGTAGCTAGGTCTTCGACCCGTCTGTCTGTCGTGCCTTGCCTACTTTGCTTCCTGCCCAATTTCATACTCCTACTTGTTCATGCTTTTTTATTCTGTTCTTCCTGTTCTTTTCCGACTTGCTGTTCCCATGCACGTTGACTCGCACATGGGTGGCGTTTTCGAAGTAGACGCCTGGCCAGTCTGGGCGGGGTATCTAGAGCAGGGGGAGAGGTGGCAGTAAATTGCTTACAAAAGCCCCTGGCTATATCGCCGTTGTGGGTAAACGTGTGAGTTCCAAAAGATATAGGCTGATTGAGAGAGACAGAGGGCTGCTTGCCTGATAGTGAGCGGAGCAGAGTTGGCTGTCATAATTGCCATCTTAAAACCATCTAAACCTGCGGATAAAGGATCATCTTACCGCCCAATATCGCTCTTGTGTCTCGCTGTGAAAGTCTTAGAGCGCCTTCTCATGCCTTTTATCAATGAGGCTTACCAACCAGCCCCTCACTAACACGGTTTCCGGCCCATGCACTCCACCACATCTGCTCTACTTCCTTTGGCCTTCCAAGCAACCCGCGGTATGAATAAACCTAAACCCCATGACCGCACGGTGGCCTTGCTGATTGACTTCAGCAANGCCTAACCTTACACAGGCTAGCAGATTTGAAGGGGCTCTCTAGTAGGGTGGTCGGTCAGGGATAGAGACGGATCAAGCCAAACACGGCCGGTTTTGAACGTTTTACTATCGAGAAAGTGGATATTTTAACCCGTAGATTTTAGTTCATTAGGTGTAATAGTCAAACTACAGCTAAAGGCAGATGATGACATTTAACGTAGCTTTTAGGAATAATCGCTTACAGTTAAACCCCCAGATCGCTATATATATATATATATATATATATATATCAGATTTCCTGATGTGAAATACAGCTTAGAAAAGGTGTGTAAATATGGATGTAGAACAATGGCAGAGGTACCTACCGCTGAAGAGTTTACCGTTGTTGCCGTTTCTATGTCTTCATCAATATACGAGAGCGAATCCTTTGTTTGTGAGATCCACAGGTGATATCAGAATACAAAACTAGGTTATATGAGGAGTGTAATGGCGGGTGCACACTAACTCAAAAATTACCCAGTCAGCTTCGAACTTTGGCGGCCACGTTGCATAACTACAGCTTATGACTTTCAAATATCACGTTCACACCACACGTCATTGCTAATTTAAATTAACTCTGAAATTGGAGGTATACTCAAAGCTTAATCATTGCCGTTTTCCGCAGGATACAAACTTCGAAAAACGGCTCGTGATTTAAGTTTTCTTCTCAGTGATATAGGCTAGCTATGTGCAAACTGAATCTTGTTCATAACAACGTAATCGGATGTGGAATTGCGTGCGGTGCAACTTTTGTGTTGATGTGCACGTGCATTTCGGATAGACGGGCTCTGTTACGCCAGCTGTACATTTCAGTCGAACATGGGAACGTTATGCATTCTTGGAGCAAAAGGTTCAGTGATCGTGACCACAGCTTTACACGTTTCATATAGCAATTCAAAACAAGTGTCTTCGCACATCAAGGGCATCAACCCAGCGAAACCCAGTGATTTTGGTCAAAATTATCCATTTTTTCATTGCTGAAAAAGAGTCAGGTAGTGGGAAAGTATATCCTGAAATTTATGGGACTAGGGGCACTAGAACCCCCCAAAGAGGGGTCCAAATGGGCGGGGATGGTCAAAATTATCAATTGTGGACAGATTGTTCTGAAATTTGCACATTACAGTACCTATATCTATTTTTGAATAAGAAGTACTGTACATTTTACTCCTACAACTTTTGTGATTTAGGCCGTTGTTTTTGAGATAATGGAATATACATACATATATACCTATATGATATCGAGCCCCCAAAGAGGGTCCTAAGGGGGGCCGATGGGGGCGGCCAAAAATCATTAAATGATGCATGCATATTATTTGTAGACGCTAGTACAACATGAATACCGCATTCAAATTTCATTCATTGTGCAAAAAAGTGCATTACATGACATTTCACCACAATATTTTACATTTTTGGCCTCTCCTGTAAAATGTAATTTTTCCACCTAAAAAAGAATAGAAGTCAACGAGTTTTCATAGTAGGATAAAAACGAAGACAGATTTGGAATCCCCAAGTCAAAGAATTTTCATGCTAGGATAAAAAAAAAATGACAGTTCTGGAATCCTTGAAACATTCCTAACAAAACTACACAGCCAGAATTTTGATTTTCTACTTTCTTGTGATGTGCGATTTTTTATCACTAACTGATGTATATATAGTACAAAGAAATGCCAAAGATTTGGTTTTGAGTTGTGATAAAATAAAATATGAGGGCAAAAATGGAAAATGCAGCTGTGTAGTTTTATTAGGAATGTTTCCAGGATTCCAAATTTGTCTTTGTTTTTATCCTAGCATGGAAACTTATTGACTTCTATTCTTATGAAATTTCTAAAAATCTATATGTTGCTATATACCTATACATAGGTATTCCCCATTATCTCAAAAACTAGGGCCTAACTAAATAAGTTGTATGAGCAAAATAACTTTTTTTCAAAATTACATACATTGTACTGCAAATTTCAGAACAATCCGTCAATAAATGAAAAAGTTTGCTGAAATCTGGTTTGATCCCCTTAAAACAATAACAATTAAGAGAGTTACTGGTATTTGAAAACTGAGCAAAGTGCACTTTTTGTAGCTGGATAACTGCCGTAGCGTAGATTTTAAACAGTGTTTGTCCATCACAATATTAAACTGTCAAATGTGCGTTTACTGGGAGAAATGTACTGGTTTCACCAATTGGGCGATTACTAGGGAATCCATTTTTAGTCAAATGTACTGGTATTTCGACTCTAATGCGCAGCAAACTCTAGGTTAGAAGGAGTGCTTCGGGATTAAGTGACGGGCGTTAATTTATATGGAGTAAGTTCAGTTAAAAGAGTTACATTAGGTCAAGCTAAAGTAGGTTATAATGGCGTAGCTTAGCATTGCTGCGTTTTACAAAATGAAAACATTAACCGTGAAATTTGTACGGATCCCGTTAGTTGATGAGAATATATTAGGTTAGTAGCTAGTAAATATGGTCTGTTTTGCTTAGCTTATTATATGTGTACTAGAGTTCCCACGCTGTCAATAATGACAGTGAAGAATTTGTGATGATTGATCATAATTTTCCTTTTAATACTGGGGATGAGGAGTGCCAAGCTATCTCTCAGTGATATACTGAAAAACTATGTTTTTTTGGCCCACAGTCGATATTGTCTCCTAATAAATACTGGTTTCTGTATCCACGATACTGACGCTTTCATATAGCTCGAAAGTTTTTCCTCAAGTGAAATGTTCTGTTGAAAGAAGAACCCAAGTTGGAGAAAATTATTTGCTGTGAAAAATTCCTCAGGTGTTTTTGCCGCCTTCTAACTACTAAATATCTTGCCTCTTTCTTCGATGATCATGCAGCAAATGAGAGCATTAGCGTAACCTCTGGGCAGTTGAAGTTTGGATGAAGGAAACCTCAAAAGAGAGTACAAATCATGATGCAACAGAATGTTTAGAGAAGCTATATGTAATGTATCTGCATTGAGTGAACTTCAACGTGGGAAAAGAAAGAATTGCATATATTTGCCATCATCTGCAACCTGGCCTATTTTCTACCCATCAGTATTCAAAACCGCCAACAAATATATGTTTTGATTATGGAAAAGTGATGAAAATCAGATTTCATAACCGCGCTAAGGGAAACTCAAAATAGCTTTATTATTTCAATGTCAGAAACTGTTTTTTGAAGTAAGAAGTGCATTGTCAATTTAAGATAATAAAGGAATAAAGATCCCACTTTCGCCATCTTCTACAATCTCCATTAAAACTCAACCTAGTTACTAATTCTTTAACCTGGCCCATTTTTGCCTATGTATCTATTTCTTTAAGAGGGGGAACGCTGAACATACCAATGTATAAACATATCTAACACTAAGAATGACCGTCGTGTGTTTATAAATATATATATTTTTATGTTCGGTGTCACGCTCTTAACGAAATAGATAGGCGCAATTTTGCCCAGGTTGGAGGCTCTGGTTGTCCTCTCAAGCTCCATTGAAAGTGATAGGCAGAAAATAGGCTGGGTTGTAGAAGATGGCAAACGTATCTTAAGCAGGGACAGTTGAAATTCCAACACTGAAGACATCGCAGGCTTAGTCTGATTTGTACGAGTATTAGCTTCTCCATACATCGAATTTACGGCAAAGTATAGGGCGACCTTATGTCTGAATGCATTTCT
>LQNS02278170.1:37573446-37586243 GCA_001587735.2 Parhyale hawaiensis
GTGGTGTTGTGCCTTGCGATCTGGCGCATCGTCGCAGAGTTGGTGGGGTCTGTTTTTGTATAAAATCTATAACTGCCCCAGTCATCCACTGTCGGAGTTTCTTCCGGATCCATTAGTTCGGGTGAGGTATACTTGGTGTACTGGTACTCTTCATGAGTTTGCCTTGGAACCGTTACGATGCCGTACGAGCCAGTATTCCCGTTCGTTTTTTCCATCGTGTGTGGATGTTTGGAATGGTCTTGATGGCTCTGTGTTTGCTGGTGCGGGTATTGGCAGCTTCAAACGATCTGTACACAGAGCTATTCTGTGATCTCGGATCTTCTTTTTTTCATTCTTTTGTTTTCTCCTCCCGCTTGGCTGGTTGCGTGGTGGTTTGTTAACCTCATGGAGTTTCTCCGTTAATGCGTCGCCAGTCTGTGTAATTTAATAATAATAATATAATGGGGATTACGCCTCGAAACGATCTAAACTACCATTTAGACGCCCCCAGAGTTGGACGCTGTTGCGGGTCTGGTGCTACCGACAGAGGTGTTCTGTCTTCGCTCGCCACTGAGAAAAATTTGTTGCAACACTGTCTTTTCTTCATTGATCCTCTGTCGTGCTCTCATCCTTTTGTCTTCTATATCCCAAGGCAAAAGAAAAATCTTCTGCAAAACACGCCAATAAACTTGAATGCAACGCCAGTCTGGTTAGCTTATATACAACTTTGGCACTCCGTTGCAATGATACCGTTGATACAGTCTTTTCTACTCAAATATCTGCTTCATTTGGTTAGAAAAACAGTAAGCTAGAAGAAATGAATGTCTACACCCCGTGAAAAATCACCCCCTTCAGAGCGCTTCGTCGACCATTTGCCAAATTTATACGTCGTGATTTGGTCACCTAAGAGGAAAAAGTTATAAAATCGGACTCCAGAAGCTGCATACATAGTTTTCCGATTTCAAGAAGTGTTTCAAGCAAGAAGTGTCTTCAGATAAAGGGATAAGGACAGCCTTCGCCATCTTCTGCAACCTGGTCATCGATTTACAAAATCTGCAACCTGGCTTGTTTTTCGCCTATTTCCTCCAAAGCTGACACGAAATAAATACACGAAGCGTTTTATTATATAAGGATACTCGAGGGCCCAGCCGTCAAAAATCACGGCAATAATTTTATTTAGTTTTTATTATTCCGTCTCCCTGTATAGGTTATGCTGTAAAATAGATCTCATATCTGCAGGCCTGATTTTTCGCTAATGAAACGTAAGTTGTACGGCCATGAGTTTTGCTCGATCAAAAAATATCACCCTGCAAGATTAGCTGCAGATATCAGTTTGGAATGGTCAAACATTGAGCAGCACTAAGAAAATATAGTTCAATCAAAAGAATTCACTGGAAATGCTCAGGGCTTACCGTAACTTGGATAACAGCCGATAGGTGAACCTAGAGGGGCGAGATGTGGCTGCAATGTAAGTTGAATAATAAACGCCGTCCATTCAGCCCGAAGTATCAACTCTTGCGAAGAGATTCAGCTAAGAAAAGCATAAGAGATTGATTTATACACGGAAGGAATGAAAACTCCAATCTAGACTGAGCCTCTCGAACTGCTACGAAGAAATTCAGCTAAAACATGCGATATAGCTGATGCCCGATAGGTTCAAAACTCGATCAAAGATACCGCTTTTCATCTACCACGCTCCGAAGAATCATCAAAAAGTACTAAACCAGTTTTCAAAGTGAAGAAAGATTCAGAAAATGCAGTATTTCCCACTGTTGACCATATATTTCAGAAGCTATATTTGTCACCGTTTCTCTAAGGGCTGAAATTTTATGTTAGGTATTTCAACTTGTTTTTCAATAGATAAATTTCTCGTATCTAAATCCTTAACAGCGTAAAGACCAACCAAAGAGCAAGCAAGTTACCAACAACTGTGAATTATTATATTGTGGATACGTGGAAAAGAGAGTTTCATGAGCTTGACCGTAATAATGTATAGACTTGTATGATAGTTAATTGCTTATTCCAGTGTAAAATATGTGAAACTACTGAACAATTATTATCTACGTATGCTTGTAAATTGTACTAGGGCGTCCAGCCGTCAAAATGACGGCCACTTATAGCGCTTTGGTCTCGTTTCTTTTGACTGCCAAACAATTGAGAGAAAAAAAGAACTTGAGAAAGTAGCCACAAATATTGGTATGATAAAGCAAGCCCAGCATTGGGGTGCAAATTTTAAGTCCAGTCTTTTAGTCCACTCTGCTTGGACAGCATTAGGCATAATAAAAATATCACTGAGGAGAATGGATAAAGAACATAGCTGACGGAAGCTGAGGAGGAGAGAGGCGCATTTGGTACTGCAACAAAAACGCGCATTGTAAATATGCTTTTGAAGCACTGGGAGCAATAATGATTTACGGTTTACAGCAGCAAAGCCTTTCATACTCCAAGAGGAAACATNGAGGAGAATGGATAAAGAACATAGTTGACGGAAGCTGAGGAGGAGAGAGGCGCATTTGGTACTGCAACAAAAACGCGCATTGTAAATATGCTTTTGAAGCACTGGGAGCAATAATGATTTACGGTTTACAGCAGCAAAGCCTTTCATTCTCCAAGAGGAAACATGACGACGATCTTAGCACAATCTCGAACTTATTCAAGGAACTTATTTGCTGTGAATTAAGAACGTATCCTCTGGAATTTGCTGGAATCTCATCATAAACTGATGAAGATGACTGCTAGATGTTACAAAACCGATAGGCCGCGATTAGTCTCGTGTTTACGTTTTCCTACTGTGGGAATGATTTTATCTCCGTAACTTCTTCATTATTTCCTGATAACCATGTTGCCTATTTTTCCAACATTTGATTTTTCTGTTCCTCTCACATATTTATAAACAGATAAAAAGTTAGGATTGTGCATTGGAAGCAATAGATTTTGAGAAATTAGTGGATATGTACGAATATTGGCGAGTGTGTAAATAATTTTGTTACTAAATATACGTACGATAAGCTCAACACTTCAGTTAATATAGATGGTCAGCATGAGTGGCACTGGTAAGAACCTGCCTTGGTCTACATTAAACTTGTCTTAAATATTTTGAAGAAGCAAGAAAAATTCCAATCTTCGGTGCTTTACAAGATATCGTTGCAATTTCTTCTTTTCCTGCTGCCTAAGAGAATTGACGGGCAGATGGGCAATTGAATCCATCATTGTGCTTTTTACCATTAAATTGTTATATAAATGAGAGCTTTGCGCTGACTGCTTCTTGATAAGATCCGTTTGAGGAGCAGAATAAAGAACTGGATATTAGATACCGTATTGGATACGTATCATGCCTTACCAGCAGATGCTTCTGGTCCTCTTGGACATGACATTTTTAATTGTTTATCTCTACTGACATTGTCCCGCAGTCATATGTTGCTTTTTTGCTGCAGGTAGTTCGTGCAACTAGCTGAAGGTATTGGCCGTCATATGGCAACATCGCCGTGCCAGTATGGGGTAGGTATCACCTGCGCATACATACACACACACACACACACACACACACACACACGCACACACACACACACATACATGCACAACTGCTCCTGCTACGTTTCTGTGCCTGGATGATTTCTCCTTCGCCTGCACCGTAGGGACACCGTCGCCAGCAAGCCGCCCTGCCCGTCTCCACCACACCACTGTACCGGCAGGTGTCTGCTCCCGTTACATTACTGTACTTCGGTGCTATGTTGCTGCGTATGTTCGTTTAAAGCGGTGCTCCGTGCTCTGCAGATCCGTTTTGAAGCTGGAACTGAGACTTGTGACGTAGGGGTTCATGTTTATAGTGTAAGCTGCTCATTGTTGTTGCTAATTCTTTTATATTCGTTGTTACTACTTCGGCTTTATGAGTTTTCTACAATTTTATGTGTTATATTGTTATTATTTTATTCCAGAGAATACTTTACTTGATGAAAGTTGCCCATGGGTTGCCACTTTGTCTCAGCCTAGTTGCCTTATTTGACTACTATGCATATTTGTTTGGCTACTGACTCAATAACTTGACGACTAGGTGCTTTGTGTGCTGTTTCATTTTAGCCCCCCACGAACTGGTCGCTGCACGTGGCTAAAGCACCGCGACTCAGTAAAGAGTAGTATATTTTTTGAGTCTGTCTCACTTGGGGCGCTTATTGCTTCATACTTGGCTAGATTAGAAAACAAGAAGCACCAAAGTAATGCGTAGATTACTTTGTTTTTCTTCGTTAGCTACTGCATCTTATCTGTCAAGTTAGAAAATTGAGCAATGAAGCGGAATTTTTATCTTGTGGACCGGCAAGGAGTTTTCTTATGCAATCCATACTTGTGACATTGCTGCCAGTGGAACACACAAGTGCCTCACTGTAGACATCATCAGTTGGTCGCCTCGCTGATGGTAACATGTTACAAGGTCTTGTGTTGTCTCCAGCCAACATCTCCATAGCTTACATTATCCGGTAGTGCCCTTCATGTAAGTGCCCTCTCAGGAAGCATAGGATGGGTCATAGGATTAGATGAGTTTTGTGTGCCCAACCCGAGTCCCGAGAGGGACTCCATAGGTCCCCTGACAGAAATGCTTTCGAGGACTTCTCTCCTTTATGCCCACTTTGCTTCCTTTCACTTTCCTACCGCTCACAGGGAGCAGTGCCCACAGGCCACGGGGGCCCTGTACGTTACCTTACCCATTAGCTAGGTATTCGGGACGTCTGTCTTTCGTGCCCATTTGGCTTCCTTCTGATTTCATACTCCTACTGATCTTACTTTTGTGTGTACTTAGTCTCGTCTTCTCCGACTTCTAAGTTGAGTACACAAATTTGACGTCCAACTGTCTCTAATATTTGTCTGAGGAGCTTGTTTTTTGTCTTAAATTGAAGACAATTTGTCACCTTTCAAATGGACCTTGTACCATTTTTCTGCTGTTGAAACTTTTGCCGCAATGACTAAAAAACTGACAACTTTGCCACGTGGCGAAATAACCCCAGGGGTGACGAAATAGCCCAACCTTAAGGTACTGTTNTTGTCTTTTGTCTTAAGTGGAAGACAATTTGTCACCTTTCAAATGGACCTTGTACCATTTTTCTGCTGTTGAAACTTTTGCCGCAATGACTAAAAAACTGACAACTTTGCCACGTGGCGAAATAACCCCAGGGGTGACGAAATAGCCCCAGGGGTGACGAAATAGCCCAACCTGAAGGTACTGTTGTTCTCATACCGCTCAGTCAATGAAGCATCCTATCCAGTGTAGTTAATTTTGTAATTGTTTTATTTACGAAGTCACCTTGTATAGATTAGATAGGAGGCAGTAGACGGACCAACAGGCCCATTCCCACAGAGCCACTGGGACTTACGCCCAAGCCCTCAATGAGCTATTGCCATTATGTTTGCAGAAGAAAAAAAAACAAAAAGATTTCAGCCACGAGTTGATCATAAATGCACGAAAGTGCAATTCATATCCGCTGATCTGCGGGGCTCAAGAGCTTGTTACTCCTGGTGGAGGACGTATTCTTAGTTATGGAGGATGTCTCTCCTGATGTATGTCGAGACTATTTTTAAACGCGTTGACTGACTCCGTACCAACAACGTTTGAAAGGAGTGTATTCCAAATGCTGACTATGAAATACAGAAAGAACTGCTGACTTGAGATTGTTCTTTGAGCTATACGCTTCAGTTTTTGACCGTTGTTTCGCAAGCGATCATTGAGATTGCTTTCAAAGAGTCTCGTTGTAGGTACGTCGTTGAAAGCATTCAAATACTTGAATATTTCCATTAGTTGCCCTCTGAGTCGCCTTTGCTCGAGAGAGATCAGATCCAGTTATTTTTGGCGATATTCATACGGCTTGTTTCGCACCTGAGGTATCAATTTTGTTGCATTGCGTTAGTCTCTTTCCATGTTATCGATATTATCAATATCTTTACACAGATGTGGCGACCAGAATTGAACAGAAAATTCTAAGTGTGGCCGCACTAATGCCTTGTACAAGGGAATGATGATGTCCTTGGACTTGTATTCAAAGTTTCCGGTGACGAATCCCAGTACTCTGCGAGCCATTTTCACACTTATTAACTTGCTGACTGTGTTGTAATTTGTTTGTAATAGTTATTCCCAAGACACGTTGTTGGGTGACAGCTGCCACCTCTGCCCCGTTCATTTTCAACTGGGTTGGGGGCTTTTCCGGCCCTACATGCATTACTGAACAGTTGTCGACATTAAAGTTCATCTGCCACGTTGTGCTCCTTTCCACGAGATGGTCCAGGTCTCACTGGAGCTCAGCGCTTTTCCTGACAGTGTGGCATAGTTTAGTATCATCCGCAAATTTACTGATTTTACTGCGCATATTATGTTCGAGATCATTAATGTAAATTATGAACTAATGGGGCGAGCACGCTACCTTGTGCAACCCCAGATGATGCCTGCGCCCAGTCGCTTGTCTCACCTTCAAGCTTCACTCGCTGTTGCCGACCCATAAGCCATGCTCGGATCCATCGTAAATAGTCTACACTACATGCCATGGGCTTCCAATTTGAGCAAATCTTGTCGTCTCTTACCCACTCGGGACGCACACACTGGGTTGTAATGTTAGGTTCGCCAATCCTCTGTAATGGGAAATACCACCGTAGGCGTTCCTCAGAGATAAGGGCAGCCTTAGTAGACATTTAGGACGTGTTGCTTTCGGGTCCACTTTGCTTCCATCCATACTCACACTCTTACTGACGTTGCCTTGTTCTGTTCTCTTCTGTCTTACATACTGCACCCTTACGCATTGATGTGTGGGAACTCCCTCATGTATATGTTCCACGTCTATGACATATTGCACGTCCTTTCTTTTTCACGATGCGAAAAAACCCTTGTTGGCTGGTACGTTTTGATAAGAACACTACTGGTAAAGCCTCTCTTTGTTCTAAACTATATTAGCATTGACAGCTGTATTCTTCTACGTCTAACAACGTTTTCTGTTCAGTGGTATTACACGAGACTGATTGACTTTACGTGTTCCCTACGAATCTTTGCGCCTTCTTACGTGTCATTGGTTATGTAGTCACGTGTCATGACACAGCTGTAAACTTTGTGGTGAGATACATGTTGTGCTGCTGCTATACTGGCCAGTTGCTACCCGTGCTAAGGGGCGTCCTGGGTTTGCCATGCCTTCAGTGTGGATGCTTTCCTGATTAGAGTGTAGCTCCGCGCTGGGAGGAGGGGCGTAATATGGTCATAAGCCATACGGTTAGGTTAGCTGAGCTCGCCTTTAGTATGTTATGGGCTGCAGAACCTTGTTGGGGGTGAAATCTATAGGGTAACTCAGTCTTAGCTGGGCCTTCGGGACATATTTCGTTGTACCCACTTTGGTTCCTTTCATGTTCATACCTACTTCTGCTGGTGATGCTTTACTCCGTTCTTTTCCTGATTTGCAAGTTGTTCCTGTTCGGGAACACCATGCATGTGTTCCGTCTTTCTATTGACATACTCTATACAGTCTGTTCCTTATTTCTTCCTCTGTTAGATCGTCTATGTATTGGAGACGGAGAGCCATTAGCTAAGCCTCCGGGACGTCTGTCTTTCGTGCTCACTTTGCTTCCTTCCGATTTTGTACTCTTCTTGATAGTACTTTCTTCTGTTCTTCCTCTTCTTTCCCGACTTAGCTACTGTTCCCATGGACGTTGATTCTGTGTGGGAACACCTTGGTGCATAGCTTTTCCGTTTCTATCGACATGCTATGTCGCTCGTTTGCGATGTGTCGTAACTCAAAAATTGACATTTTTCAGGAGAGGCGAAAACAGTTTTAATATCGCTGTATTTTCTTAACGATTAGCGACTTGAATAATGACCTTTCGCATGTGGCCAGTTTTACGGACTCAGTTATGGCGGTATTATCACTGATAGAACTTGACGCTGGCTTTATGATGGTGACAATAACTCAAAATACCCAATTTTTGTGTTCTGTCGCTGTTGTTGCAAACGAGCGATATGTCCCTTATTTCTTCCTGTATTAGATCACCTTAGGCGTGGGAGGCTTATACTATGATAGCTATTTAATAATATAATCTGATCAGGAGAATTAAACTACTCAGTATAGTTGCAGCAATGAGTGCAGTTTTGTTGGGTCAATGCAGATAACGTGCCAATACACAGAGCAAGCCAGATGTTGGGTCCTGGACAGGGTTGGCTGGTTTAAACCAAATAAAAAACCATGGTTTAAACAAACCAAAAAAATAACACCCTTTTTTTTGTTTTTGTTCAACTTTTTGCTTTTTATTATAAACATTGCAAACTAGACAGTTTTACTTCTAGAAAGTATCAAATTTTTTTCACACAACTGAAAGGATGAGTTAATGTGTTTCTTTTCAGGAATCCGTTTTGAGTGTTAGGACAGTTAGGGTCAACTATTGCTCGTGTTTATTAAGAACCTATAACTTACTGAATTTTGTGTCAGTTCATTTCAGAGATGCATGTCTAATTATATTTTCTGGTAAGCTAGAAGCTACTGAAATTAGAAGTAGTAGTTATATAGTTGCTATTAGATAGCTAGTGAGCTCATGAGAAGCATGTAGGCATATAGCTATTTCACTTTCTTCAGTTCCTTACTCTACTCTTAATTAGGTAGTAGGTAGCTACTTCTATCAAAATGTTTTTGTGTATTGGAGTGTTTCTAAGTTCTTCAGAGGATTTTATAGCTATTTCACTTTCTTTAATTCATTACTTTGTTATCAATTAGCTAGATAGAAGCTTGCTATTTCAGTCAAGTTGTATTTGTAATTTGAAGTGTTTTCAAGCTTTTCAAAGGATTTTATACTGCAGTTTTAAATCATAGGTAGCACATCTGCAGTTTGCATATTAAATGTAGCCATAGTAAATACAGGTACTCTGCTGTTTGTTCATAACCCCTTTATCTTAAAATCATTTTCTACAATAGGAAGTTGAAATGAAGTGACTAAGATTGTTAATGATTAGCTAGCTACATGTATCTACACAAGAAACCCCTTTAAATGTTGGATAAAATTCTTAAGACGCTGGAAAAAAGAACAAAATGTTCAGAAAAAAAAACAAATATACAAAAAAAAACACGTTTCTTTGTTTTAACCAAAAAACCATGGCTTTCGGTTTAATCCAAAAAAAACATGGTTTTTGCCAGCCCTGCTCCTGGATAGTAGGTGCTGTAAAGATCTGTGATACGAGGTAGTCTGTCTGGTCCCGCTCTGCTGGAAGTGTCCGTAGAAACTGCGCCAAGCATTGTGCGCCCTTCTCTCGTTTTATGATGACTTCTTTAGTTTTGGTAGCCACCAGTCTTACTACAACACGCATTAAGACTAAGCATTTCCTTCGCTAATACTAGTCACCGCACCATTCGTACCCTGCCACAGCATTAAGCTCTTAGGCAGGCCACATACAGAAAGCCGAGTGAGTT
Organism: Parhyale hawaiensis; assembly: GCA_001587735.2. Classification (NCBI taxonomy): domain Eukaryota; kingdom Metazoa; phylum Arthropoda; class Malacostraca; order Amphipoda; family Hyalidae; genus Parhyale; species Parhyale hawaiensis. The sequence continues at coordinate 37,582,842 of LQNS02278170.1, forward strand.
GAGACAAGAGCTCTACCGAGGCTACTCTCTCATGTACGCTCGAGAAAGTAACTGTCGCTTAGCCACTGTTGAACCCTGCCGGCTATGTAAGCAAGTGCACTCATCGTTTAGAATGGAAAAGCTCTGTATTTGTTCACCTCATATTAACCACTGCATTATGTGTTTCTGTTCAAAATTCCATGATTTTAGTAAAAAAAGCTCCAATGTGTCTTTGAAGTGCCAATTCCTTGGTTGTTATTATGATACACTTGTGCTTGTGTTAACTTCAGCTACTTTCAGCAAGAGAATAAGCTACAATGTGTAAGAAGGGTGCTTGAAAGATGCACTCGAAGTGGAAGGGATTCTGTGGGGTGGAGGATGTTATTTTCTTCTACTAGGCTTTACATGTATTCGAGGAAATAGATATTGAGATTAGAGGAAAGATGTTGCAAGGTACATCTTGTCAATTGCTACAACAGCGGAACACCCAAGGATCCCGAGTGCCTTCTCCGCAGGGGATGTAGCATCTGGCCGCAGTTCCTGCTGAGAAGGTTAGTTTTGTAAAGTTAGGTAGGTTCTCTATGTTTCCTTTCTGTCCCGCGAGGTGGGCCGCCGATCGAGGTGACCGACTTTTTCTGCGGGGCTCTTATCTTCGCCCGTGTGGAGGGCCACAGAAGGGACCGTCCGCGCGGGCGCCTCTTTCTTCTGTCTTCTTCTCTTTTCGTCTTTCATCTCTTGCCGCCTGAGCACAACGTTGTGGTTCCGGCTGTAAGCCGAGTAACTCAATCTTAGATCGCTATTGATTGTCTAAGTTTCAGAAATAGCGGGACATACCAATAAAATAATAATGATAATACAACAGCGGAAATGAGTAGAGTGCAAGCTTGGTTGTACTTCGCCCAGCCGTTTTGGAGACATACTATCACATATACATTTTGAACATGATAACTTTGCAATCACTATTAGGAAAAGGACTACTAGGAAATCGAACCTTCAGTGATGAACCATTGGTAGGTGTTGTTGCATGGAGTGCTGTGATATGTGTAGAACTTGTTTCGGTATCTTACGGAGTACTGGCTAGCGTTCAGTGCGCTGCTCTATGCACAGAACTGTTCCTCCATCTCCCGTGTAGTGCGAGTTGGATGTTCTTCCATCCTCCCAGGGGTCGAGTGGTGAGGTGCGTTGCTTTTCTCATTGCTGCAGGGTCAGATGTTCTGTTCCCAAGTAATGGCGGCTGTCTCGCTTCGTGGTGATGCAGCGACAGCATTTCTACCATTCGTATTCCCTTACAAGGGCATCGGTCCTTCTAGAAATACATAGTCGTGGAAGAGGAGGGTGACGCCGTAGCTCGGACAAACTGTAGTCGAGTGCAGCCGTAAACTCTTCTGGCTCCTAGAGGGGTCTAATCTGCAGCACAAGCCAGTGCATGCAGATTCCCTATGTGGGGTGTGTACTCCTGGGAATTTTTTTCCCCGTGTTCATTCCGCAAATTATTTGACAATGAGTCTTGCATTCATGCCCAAGTTACTTCCTTCTGTTTTCATATTCATATTCCTACTGATGTTACTTTCCTCTGTTTTCCTCTACTTTCCCGACTTGATGTTTTCATGCGCGTTGATTCTGTGTGGAAACCCTCTCGTGTATGGGTTACATGATATTGAGAGATTATGGGAGCTGTAGGACCAGTTAATATCAGACGCACTGCGTGACGTTCGTCTTTCTGTTTCGTCTTACTGATGTAGAGAACTTTCTTTGGTAGGCATTGGCTGCTGTGTTTTGGTGCCAGTCACGTCTACAGGAGCTGATGTTCGCACGTAAAATTTGCTGCGAAGTAAGGCGTCCAGTAGTGGCCTACTTGTGCTCTTTCTGTTGTTTGTATTGTACTCACAGTGGGACCTGGATTCATTCATTAACAGCTCGATGCTGAGTTGGGGATGTTCTGCAAACCCTGTCCCCGTCAGAATATCGATGGGCATCACGGACCCAAGGATTGTTGCTAATAATTAACTAGTAATGTTAAGTAGGTCCTTCATGCTTCTCCTTCTGCTCCGTGAGGCGGGCGGCTAATGGTGGTGAGCAACCTATCCCACGGGACACCTGCCAGCTCCCGTGTGTAGAGCCTCCGCCCTACTCAAGAGCGTCTCCTTCTGTTTTCTCGTTCATTTCCTGGCGATACATGGCGCCGTAGTTGCCCGCTGGTGTAGCGCTCTCACCAATTATTGAGACGCGTTACGCGCTAGGGTAAGTTTGCCGTCATATCTCGACTGTTGGGCGGAAATGCCAAGCTTATGATTGACCTTCAGCGCGATGCGGCGTAGAGTCGCTGCTATGGCAAACTAATTTACTACTAAGTCAACCCAGCGCTCACCTTACCATCGAATTGCTCGATTTTTATGGAATATTTATTGTAGTATACGGTTTGGTCAGTTCCTGCAGTGCAGATGCAAATTGAAAGAATGTGTAATACTCCTGTCTTTGTTATTTTTAAATGGAAGCTGGTCATCATTTACGGAAGTTAGCCGATCTTTAATTAGCGTCTGTTTAAACTTTTAGCCCAACTTCGATATTAATATGTGCATGAACTACATTGTGTGTAGACAATAGCGGAGTGAAACTTCACTCCGCTAGTTGTTGGCTGGTATTGTTACTATAATCTGCGATTCTTCCACTGCATTAAGAGTGTGTGTTCCTGATTAGAAGGTGGGCATCAACATGTGCACTTGTTATGACAGTGGAATTGTTTGTGTGCCTTCCGCCTGTCGCGGTGACGAGGTTTGCGTGTAGCGATGACATCCAGCGAAATGTAAAACATGTAGAGCATACAAGCAGAACACTTGAGGCGCTTCTCATCAGAACGTTTGTCATCATTATGACGTTTGAAAGATTCACACTGAGAATACTGGGAATTGCCGTTTAGCAAAATTAGTAACGTCGGTGTGACGTAAAAGCAATTTTTATGGTACCGAATATTCACACTGAGAACCCTGGAAGTACCTCGAAGCGCCTCTCTGTAACATTCGGGGATTTGTAGCTTCAGGTTCGGCAATGTTAGTCCGGCCTGGACTGAGAGGCCAGACGGACCAAGATGACATTTATGACCCTTTTAGTCCTGTAGTGGCATTCGCTGCAGCCACGCTCAAGCCAACTGTGCGGATGATGAACTCAAGTAAGGGATAATCTGCTCGGCTAGTTTTATTGTTGTCATATGGCTCAGCTTAGTGGGCAAGTGACTCCTTTATTTTGCAGGGCAGAGTCGCGTCCTAACTTTTGCCGCCTAAATGCAACCACCTCGCTAAGTGATATTGACCGACTGAAGAAAATCTCTACTGTATTAGGAGCCAACCAAATTTTGTCCTAGCTACTCCACCCAGACGGGCCAGAAGCCTCCTTCGAAAGCGTCACCTCATTCATCATAAATCCACC
>LQNS02278170.1:37734682-37745268 GCA_001587735.2 Parhyale hawaiensis
AACCGTACGTGTCAAAGCGTCAACCGCAATTGCTGACGGCAGTTGCGTGCAGTAGGAGGAGCTCGACAGAGAGTGCCGGCGGTGATTACCATAGGTGTAAAAGACCCTTTAGGAGAAATTGCGGCACTGACGAGCAGAAACTTAACCAAGCTCTGTGTCACACGCAGCGGGGTCCCCTGAGGTGCAACTCTCGTCATCTATTGGGCAAACCTAATTAACTTAGATCTACGAATGGGAAAGAGCAGCGACAGCATTTTATCCATAAACTCAGCTATAAAATTTGGAATAGCGATTGTTCTACATTAATATTTTCTACTTTGAAAATGCTCAGTGATATATAGAGACGCGTTTAGCTGTGAGACGTCATTACTAAGTCGCACTTTTTATACCTGAATGCAAGCGAATTCCTAATAAAAACAAATTTACGTAAACGTGATCAATGATGAATTCCTAGTACAGTACTTATAGGGCTAGGTGAAGCTTCCCGAGAACAACAATGGGTTCTAAAAGAGGAGGAAATGAGGGATATTGATACATTAACAAAACTGGGAACCCTCACGAGGCTGTTAGAAAAGAGAGTAATTGACATGGAAATCCAAAGCCAGAGAAGAACAAAAGTAACCGGAGATCGGCAGTAGAAGCAAGTGGGAATAATATGTATAAAATTACTTGTTTAGGCTTCTCTAAACTCAACTACTGTGAACCATTAGAGGAAAAACCAGAAGACATATAGTATGTCGATAAAACCATGAAACCATGCACGAAGGTCAAACAACGAGCATGAGAACAGCAGTTCAGTAAAGAAAAAGAAGAACAGAACAAAGCATTATGAACAATGAGTATGGAAGAGGCAGTAAAGGGAGCACAGCAAGAGAGAAAGGAAAAACTGTGGACAAGAAAAGATGTCATACCACGATGGCTCTGCTAAACAGAGTACATGGCAGCTTCCGCGAAGTCCTCTTTGGAGGCATGACTCTCCAATATTTGCAGAGCTAGAGTATACCTCCTAGAACAGCCCTGTCAAATTTGATCATAGATCAATAAATCACATTCTACGGAGACACACAGAAAACTTACCGACATCCTCAATTAATTGATACACAACGTCAGCTAAGCGTGCATCATCAGGGCACGTTGTAACGATAGGTCAATAGCCACAAAGTGGGCCTCACGAAAGTTAAGAAGTTTAAGTAAACCCAATACAAACTCTTTACGACAAAAACCACGAATCAAAAAATATCTGTAAACAAGAAAACTAGATTAATGTATAAGATGATGTTCCGTTATTAAAATAACTAGTACGAAGTTAGCATTACGAGTAAATGCATAGAACGTTTCAATAAGGGAACTGGCAAAGAAGGAACGATCTTAATTGTGCTCGTGAGATTGACGGAAAAATGTTGCCAGATAGAGAGCGAATATCCGGCGTGAAGCGGTTAACAAAACCTAGCTGACGCGGTCTTGAACCCGGCTGCTACATTGTGACGTTTTGTTTCCCACTTTTTTCTCGAAAACTTCCGGTCCAATTTTGATGATTTTGGTCTCAAAAAATGACAATTTCAAGTACTACCTGCGTGCACTATCAATTTATCCCTAGGCACCTATACAACCTTGCCAGTGTTTAAAAAAAGGGGGATGAAATGGGCCTGTCCCATGCACCATTTTTTTATTATTGGGCCAATCAAAAACTGTAATTTATTTAATTTAAAATACGAAATCTCTTACCTCCCGAGTGGTAAGCACCATTTAAACCCTGGCAGATTTACCTAGGGTTGAAGTGAAGGGTCATGCAGGTAGATATAAGATTTAGAAAGTTTTTGAGACTAAAATCAATAAAAGTTATGCATCAGTTTGCAAGAAAAAGTAGGAAACTGATCAAATAATTAGTGTTTATCGTAAAAAGGTTGTTTACCCCTGACAGTATTATGGAAGAATATTTGGAGAAGCGATCGGTGCTCGCCACTCGGGAATGAGAAGGTATTGATTTAAGTGATTTTTTTAATGGCCCAGTAATAAAAAAAATTGGCGCAGGGGCCAAACCCATTTCACCCTTTTCAACCCTAGGAGGGTTGTATGGGTGCCTAGGAGTAAAGTGATAATGATCGCAGGTCGAGCTGAAGATTATAATTTTTTGCGATCAAAATCAATAAAATCGTCCCAGGAATTTTTCAAGTATAAAGTGGGAAACAATAAGTAGCTTGGAAAAAGTTGATGGCTGAAACGCTTGTCTTGAGTACACCTTCAACATGATTTCCTTGGATTTTTAAACACACACGAGTACTATGTCTGTATTAACAGCTTATCCCCATCAGGAAAGAATCCATTAATCTATACTGGATTCAGTGGTTTTGCTTTGGTGTGTGCCAATTAATTGGCAACGGCAAGAAAAAGATCGATCGTTTGGAGGATATCGTCATTAGTAAGAATTAGTACATTTGGTGCGTCGGCAAGTTTTCACAGATGTAGATTCTTTTTGTCAAATTGATCTACTGCTCTAGTCAACAATCAAATAAATTTTTAAATTTTTCAACTGCTGTAGGACAAAATTCTGATACACTATATACGAAATGACACCCGCTTCTCTCTATCAGGTTAGTTTTTTTTTGTGCCTAGCTGATTATAAACAACTCGATCTTTTGACAATATCGACAATTCACTAGCCAAAAACAAAATAAAGTTAATGTAATTTAAATTGATTTAGATTATGTTTATGCGCTCATTCCAAATATCACATTGGTTTCCCTCTATCAGGTTAAGTTCTTGAACTATCAGCGCGTGGTTTAAACTTTATGTGTAGTTTTACGTGTATTTTTACACCTGTGACCAAAGTGAGAGCGGTGATAATATTTTCGTTGAACATATAAGTATATTTGTGTGTAAATATATTTGCCTATCCACCCAATAAGGCGTCGAAGGAGTTGAGCAATTTTTGTAATTTTTGTACGCAGTTTGGTGGATTGACCTAGATGTGACCCATGCCAAAAAAGCTAGTCCTAGCTGGCCATAAAAAATGACAGCGTTGAATTTTCCTCCACCGGGGTGAATATGCCTCTACCGCGGCAGATCGTCTCATGCCACGAGGCACCCCATTTTTTCCTATTTTATTACAGTATTTAGAGATCTGAACGGGGCTGTCAGCATGGCGCTAGCCCTGTTGGACACAGCATCTAGATGAGAAACTAGCATTAGCTGGCCATCAAAAATGACTTCGTTGTCGTCTTACACCACAAGGGGTTCTATTTGCTCCTGTGATTGTGTCATAGCCATCGTAGCAATAGCTATTATACTGAACGTTGTGTTTAGGTTATCTATCACACTTTATGACTAATAACCGGTCAATGTTTTTTTTTTTCAACTAAATGTGGATGGCTTTGGGGAGAATGTCACGAAAGATTACGCCTGTTGTACTTTCTTACATATGTGGCGAATATTATGTTCATAATAAGAATCCAATCACAATTTAAATGAACCTTCTTATGTAGTTATCATCTATCAAAAATGCAACACACATGTTACACCGGTATACAAAAGGCGTTTTTGTAGGAAGTCCCAGTATTTCAGCTGATCGAATAGAATTTCGATGCACTGGAAACGAAAATGACACCAACTTCTCTACATCAAGTCAGAATTTTGTCCTGCATTGATGGTAAAAAAATGATCTTTCGAATTCGATAAGATTTCTGTACGTTGATGGTAGACGGTAAACAGAGTATGCACGCTATGAAGTTTATGACCGGATTTCTGTCATGAATGACATTAATTCTGAGGAAGATGAAACAAACTACAACGGACGTAATCGAGAAACATCTCCCTGAAGCCAATTCATATCACTTAAGAAGCACCTTGGTTTGTTATGAGTTATTAAATGAGTAAATGACCTGTACGATATAAACATAACGTGCACTACGATAGCTATTTTCAAAACAACATAAAGCGAAGATACTCGTACAAGTATGGTACCTACACAAAAAAGTAAAAATTGAGACTTGTAGCATGTAATGCGCTACGTGCACTACCACGGCTGCTGAATGTAGCATGTGATGCGCTACGTGCACTACCACGGCTGCTGAATGTAGCATGTAATGCGCTACGTGCACTACCACGGCTGCTGAATGTAGCATGTGATGCGCTACGTGCATTACCACGGCTGCTGAATCATCATCGCTACGATTATATTTTCATGTTGCATCGCTACGGATAGGCAGCGATCGGGGTCGATTATAATATGCTGTGGGGCAGGTAACTCAAAAAGAAGCTTACATGTACGTTCCATCAAATGCCATAACGCAAGTTTCCAAAAATTTTAAAGAATGCACAAATTTTCACGGGGCTTCCAATTCTAATTTTGGACAAGTTTTCATAATTGCAATGGATAGATCAAGTCCAACATAGACTAAAACCAGAAAGAAAGTAAAATCATAGTTTACCAATTACTATATATTCAAAAATTATAAAGGGGGGTTTCGGCATTGGAAGCTAACCGGAAATTGGCTTTGGTATCGGCAGCTAAGGATAGATGGAAATCTGCATCAGCAAAAAAATAAATAAATAAATAAAATAAATTGCCACACCGCTAGTTTTACCATGTATTTCCTTTTCAAATTTGCCATCACATATCAAGTATTATATAGTTTTCCTCTGATACACAGCAAATTAGAAAGGCTTCTGAAATTTGTAAAATTCGGGCAAATCTTGTGTTCCCTCCACCTCCCCCCCCAAGCAAACCTCACCCCGTACGCCTATGCCTGAAAAATCCTTAGTTCATGCAATGATGCGCTGAAATGATTTTATTTTCAAAATAGCTTGTACTTGTACGACCTGTATGCCCTGTACGCGACCTGTATGCCCCAGGCAATTAGACTAACAAGGGCAAAGAGGTGAAGGTGGAGTAATGAGAGCTGTTGAATAATACCAAACGGAGAACGGCTGAACGAGCCTTAGGTGTGTCAGCCTGGGAAGGATAGGGTTCCATGATAAACAATACTGTTATTGTTCAATGTTATGAAGCGAAGAGCGAACCGTATGACATATACTAGGAACGGAGGTTTGGGCGTCACTAGGTCATTTGAAACCAAGCGGGTGCAGCCTGGAACGGTTTGGAAGCCCAGCATCTGAGATCAGTTCAGTATCTAGAAGGCCTCATAACAAAGGTGACATGTTTGTAAGATGAGTGACACTACGCGACCTACCGTGTCATCCGTCCGACAGAAATGATATCTTGCAATCTCGATGGGGAAATATTAGTTCTTCCTCCATACCTTCCGCTGATACGTCATCTTATGTCCATCATGTAAATAACTGCTTGAGCAATGAGAATTATCAGAAAAGAAGGTTCTTGAATATAAGAGAAAAACATATCCCTTCAAAGTTTAAGTAAAGTCATTTAAAGTAAAAGACAGTGGAGTTGGAAACTTTTGCGAAGTGATATTTGCAGTTTGGAGATACGGGACTTGTCGCAAGACATGAGCCACTCCTCACGGAGGCCTGTCGCTACCGCTGAGACAGAGGCTCTGTCGATCATACATATATCGATCGCACTAACCAGAGCTCAACACTGCCATCATTTTTATGACATTCGTTAATAACGCAAATATAGACAAGCCTGGCTCATTACGCGGCTTATGAGTGCGCGCTGTAAAACCCAAAGGCAAATGGTAGACGTTACACATTTACAAAATTTCTCTGTTTCGAAGTCTAGAAATATATTTCGACACTGCATCCTTTATTAACAGAGCTGTAAAACCGGCATCTCAACCAGCGAATTATGGGAGCTTTTCAAAAGAGTTCAAGTTGAAATAGCCAATGAAATTCTGATATTGGAGGTAAATTTACCAGGCAGCAGCCAATGAGAGGCCGGGTCACTCAAGGGTCAACCAATGAAATCTGGAAGATGGTCAGTCAAGCCTGAGCTGCCGTCGATTGAGGTTATCCTCCTCCTTGTGAGCGCCGCGCGGCACAGCTGGACAGTCACTACCAGCTGCCGTACATTTGTTGCCTATCACCTTTGTCAAGACCTGCTAAGTGGACTAATAGAGATCAATGAAGGCGTTTAAGTGAGCGGTGAGCTTTGATGGACTTATTCAGGCCAATTTACCCTCCATCATACCCATGGGCAGGCATTATTAGCCTACTCAGATCATAGACAGAACCTTGCAGTCGCTCGTCTCTTGTTACAAGGTGAACACTTCCAACGTTATTCAAGGTTTCTGCCGCACTCGGAGCGTTGTGTCTGGCCAGGTCATATATTATTGCAGGGAGAATTTTAACTGGCACGTATAACGAACGATGCGCTGCGTATAACGTCTGCTGCACGACTTCCAAGTCTCGTCCATACCAAAGGAGGTGAGTAATACATATCACTTTACTGACCAAACTATGTTATTAAGCAATGCTGTAATCCGCAAATGTGCTCCTCTACACAGCAGTGATTTATTGTATGCAAGCAGTCTATGTACGTCCGTATTGTAAAATATTGTTATCTTATACTAGAGTGGGATCGTTTCAGGGTAGAATTTTATATTTGTTTTGAATATTGCTGGCAACATCAGCACAACTTGAGTGCTCTATATGTACTATAAACAGTTCATTCTCAAGTCTCATCTGAACAATGAATGCTCCTTGTCACGAAAGCATTAATAAAATCGAGTGCTTTGTCCTGAAGTACAAAATTTATTAGCTAATGTTTGTTACGTGAAAAGGCTGCGTCTTAAACCTCGTGTGTTCTTTAGGCGTGTGTGCTCTATACTCTTCTCCCTCCTGCCTTTTATTTAGCCTAGGTGCGCGGTCACGTTTCTTTCTGCATGTTCTACAAGTATTGTGGTCATATATGTTTCTTACGGTAGAAGTAAAATCTCTAGGAGTTGTTTATATTTACGAAGGACGCGTTCGTTTGGAACGTCAAAATCGATCTAAGCCAAGCTCACTTGACTTGTCCGTAAATGCAGCCAGGAATTTTGGCTTCATCACTTTAAATCATCACCGTCCTATTGTGTAGAGCTGGCTGAAATCTCCCTTTTACAGAGTAAGAATAAGATCGTGGCAGTCTTACGAGCACAACGAATTAAGCGTCAAAAACTGAAACTTGAATCAACAAGTCGAAGCCAGGGCACCTGTCTGAAGATTCAGATAAGTCAAGCCTGAAAGACTTAGTTTTGCTGCCCGGTGGACCTCCTATTCAGATGATGGTACACTTAATGTAGCCGAGTACATGGTATGTACCGTACCCGGTGGAAAATAAAGGTGTGTCGCAATCACGGCAAAACCGGGCTAGCGCGTCCTGAAAATGTTACCGTAACCCAAAAAGTGGCTATGAGAGCGCCATCTAGCGACGAGCGGAGTAAGCTCTACGAGATTGAAATTCCGTATTCCATCGAAATTGTTATCAATATCAGGACCAAGTAACTGATCTAATTTACTTATTCTTGTGAGCGGAGTTCATTTGCTGCGTATTTAGATGGATTTGGTGCTCCTTTTATTCAAAACAGACGTTTGTGCTCCGTGACCTGCATCACCGTAACCTACGTCGCAGTCGTCATTTGGGCTATGATTATGACACAAGTTGCGACTGGCTGCGTCACCTTTGTAGCACCGGTAACCCAGAAATGCTGATTGCGACACACCCCTGCTTTGAGGTGTTGTGAAGAGGAACACGGGTCACGTCTTGAATCCCGTTCTTCCAAAATGCTAGGGAGACACACGAGTTGCAACATTGAAACATCGCTTTTGACTGTCAGTGAGAGTGGTCCTAACCTCATCAGTTCAGTCGTTGTTTTGTCCTACGATTGGTAGTGGCGTGGGATTCATTGTCGAGATCTTCGATGTGCCGTGCAGGTCTGCAAGCGCGCAATTTAGCTGTGAAGGGTTTTCGAGTGAATTGTTAGCTCAGTTTTAGCGCGCCTTGGGGTTGGTGAACTCTGCATTTGCGTTGAACATCCCTGGTCGCCGGGGCGAGCAGAAGGGCTCAGGAATGGCTATGGTTGGCAGTGGCTGGCGTCGCTGGGGCGGCGCTAAGTGCTCTCAGTTGCAGATCTGCTACTCATGAGCGGCTTGTGAGTCAAAAGAACACAAAGCTTCTTGTGTCCGTTGTTACTTGATTCATTAATGTATTGTGTACACGACCGCATATAATTATTAAGTAGAATATACAATTTGTGCGAAAGCGGAAGTCTTCATAAAAACACTGAGTCCGCAGCATAGCACAACCTCCACGATAAGAGTGTAAGAGGCACTGAGCCCTTAACAGCTACATCACTCGTAGAACACACAGGCATAACGTGGAGCCAGCTGACACTGCCGCCTATATAGCTCAACGTTTGCCTCGCTTCAGTATTCTTGGCTAGATTAATCTACGACACCAGTGACCTGTGTGTTTTGTTTCATTTCAAAGTAAAAAGTCGAGTTCAATTTAAATTAATTTTAAAATAAATAAATAATTCTAAGTTAAAATAAATAGCTTCAAATTAAATAAAGAAATTTCAAAGTAAATAAATTGACCTAAATTAAAATAATTAATTCAAAAATTTAAAAACTTAAGCTCAAATTGAAATGAATAAATAGTAAATTGTCATAAAACAAGTTCAGATTGCAATATTAGGTTGGAAACTAAGTTCTTACCGGTTTTTACCATTTTGGAAACTAAAACCGGCAAGAATTTCGTCTCCAAATTGGTAAATCAAATCCAAGTTAAAATAAGAACGCCTCATGGCGTAAGACCATCACCTGCCGTGGGAGCAAAATTCATCGCCGTCATTTTTATGGCCAACTAATTCAAGTTTCTTGCATGGGTCACATCTAGGTAAACCCACCAAACTCTACAAAAAATTATGAACATTGCTCAACGTCTTCTACCACTTTTTGGGTATACAGACGAATATACAAATAGGTATATTAGATTTTCAACGAAAACATTATCACCTCTCTCACTTCGTTCGTGGGCGATAACAAATCAATCTCATGAAAATAAGTCGAGTTTGAATTCGATCAAATCATATTAACATATGAATTTCAAATTAAAATACATTTATTTCAAAGCAAAGCAGTTTAATTTAACATTAGGAAGTTTACATATCACATTGAATTCGTGGTCACCAGTAGTAGCTGAAAGTTGCAACTCGTACTACATAGTTGTGACTAGTGGTACCTACATAGCTATGACAACTGGTAACTACATAGCTGTAGCCAGTGGAAACTATATAGTTGTCACCAATGGTAATTAGTGGAAGCTAATCACTGCTAGTGATAACCACTTGTTTTCAATTGTAATTAGTGGTAAGCAGTGGTACCTAGTGACTAGTGATGACAAGCCATAAATAGAGGTAGCTGGTAACTACTGCTCAATCGTAAATAATCGCAACTGCTGGTAACTAGTCATAACTAGAAGTAACAATGGCAACTAGTTACATTAGCCATTGTGGTAATTAATTATAGCTAATTGTAACAGTAATTAGCGTTACCCGGTTATGACTTGCAGTTAACAATCTTAACTAGAAGTAGCTAATCATAACTAGCAGTAATTAGCTGTAGCTAACGGTAACTAGTGCTAACTGTACTGAATTATGATTACTAGAGGTAACTAAGTATCATAAAGCACTGCTCAAGAGCGGCCCCGTGCCCACCTCACCGAGGCCAGCTGCAGACTGCCGGTGTCAATAATAAAAACTATTTCTGTTAGCTTCAAATTAAAATAAGTCAAGTTAAAATTAATATACGTCAAGTTCATTTTAAAATAAATCAATTAAAAAATAATTTCAAATTGAAACAAAAAATTTCAATAAATTAAGTTTAAATTAAAATATTTGCTGTGGCTGTGACGAGTTGTAACAAAAGTTACCGGTGGTAACCTAACTAGTTGCACATAGTTGCAACTAGAGGTGACTAGTGTTAAGTAGGAGCAAATCATCCCTAATGGTAACTATTTGTAACCATTGGCCACTGTAATTTTGTAATCAGCGGTCACTTGGGTAAGCGATTGTAGCTGCAGTAGTTGCAATGAGTGTTAACTAATCCAAATTGATGATGAACAATGGTAACTAGGGACAGCTAGCTATAAATAACGGTAACTAGTGTCATTTAATTATAAACAGTTACAACCAATGATAGCAAACTCCAGCACAGCTGTAACTAGTGGTAAAGAGAAGCAAATAATTGTAACTATTACAGTAACTAGATGAGGAAAGTGGCAACTATATAGTTATAACTAATGGTACCTGATTGTAAATAATTTTCAACAATTTGGGCTCTTGTTTCAACAGAGTAACTTTCACTTAGGGAAAAAATTTCCGAGTTATATGACACCATCGAGTGTCCTGCATACAGAGCTCAGTATTATCACAGTTCATTTACAGAAGATGGTTGTATCAAATTTAGGTGAATGAGCTTCGCTCTTATATTTCCAGGTTTGTGACGTCAAAATTATGTCATGCCATTGTGGAAATATTAAAGAAGAGCTGGACCCGTGAAACTTTCACGGCTTTGCAACTCTTTCAGACGGATCCGTGAAACGTTCATATTTTAGCACTTATTCTTCAACTCAAGGACTCGATATGTGATATATCAAGTCCATCCTCTTGGTTGATAATAATATCCAT
>LQNS02278170.1:37748011-37760619 GCA_001587735.2 Parhyale hawaiensis
TGATTTTCGCTGGAAGGAAGTTCAACCATAGCTGTCTTCTTTTCGCCCGTTCTTGAAGAAATTTTCAGTCAGTTTCGAATCTGACATAAAGTTTATTTTACACGTCTCAAACATACCATTTTTCGTATCTAATAATGTTCACGTTGTTCGGGTCGCATAACGATCCAAATATGGAGAAATTTGTAGCCACGATGCGGTGCAAAGTGAGCTTTTCTGAACTGCAGTATTCTAAAGTATATCTGAAGTGAAAGCGCGATGTTTAAAGAAATCACCAAAACTGACAGAAAAAGTGCTATCGGCAACATGAATCAATTACTGAAAAAAATGGGTTGGGTCTGTTGTATCTTGCATGAAAGCTATCGCACATGAAGTATACAGCAGCCACGTGCCCCGATATAGATCTGAAATAATCAAATAAACCGATAGAAAGGTAAATGTTAAAAATGTGAAAATCTAAATACTATAAGCGAAGGCGTGTAGATATTGAAGAAAATCAATGATAAAAGTACCTCCGAAGAGTGAGATTGCGTTATTTGTTTTTATGCTATCTTTGTGTCTAAATCATGATATACAAGGGCAAAAATTTGCTGGTTAACATCCACCTGTGATATCATAGTATCTTGATAGGTCGTGTAGGGTGAATTAGGATGGACGAACTACGACTAGGCTTACACGGGCTACGTTAAGACTCAACTTTAAACTCGAGCCATCTCAGGAAAGCCTGTTGTCCGTGAGCTGTGTAAACTCAGCTATACAGGAGGGTCATGGGGCCAGAGGTATCGCTGCACACTCAAGAAAGTAGCAGGTCGAGCCTCACGAGGCGCCGGCGAGCGTCAATCACTGGGCTCGACCACAGAAACTCGTAGAGCAGAAAGGGAAGTCAGTAAGCGTCTACCGAGTGAAATAATAGAGTCGACAGAGTGTGATACCCAGGGAAGAAAGGGAAACTAAAGCCAAAAATTAATAGACGATAAGTGAAATGGAGAAAATTATCGACACAGTCAGTCCACCTGTTTTCAGAGTTCATTCACAGAAAATGCCGAACAGATTATGACCAAAATTGGATCGATTATACTGCTCCTAACAATTCCTGTGATTTCAAAAAGATGCCTTCACATAACTTTTGGGGTTATTATGGTAACAAACATGAGATTAAACGCAGAGGCAACACTGAAAACACACAAACAGATCACAAAATTTTAGTAATTTACGCTTCGTGATATACCAAACACCTCATGTAATTTTATAAAAATCTGTTCCTAACTTTTCGAATGACGATGCTAAGAAAAAGAGGGAAAGAAATGAATATTCAAATGCTTGAATGCATTTTCACCAAAAGTTAATCATTTGTTTTTCTCAACTTGTTTAACAATCCCTGTAAATTTTACAAAATTCTTGATAACTTNCTTAACTTTTCGAATGACGATGCTAAGAAAAAGAGGGAAAGAAATGAATATTCAAATGCTTGAATGCATTTTCACCAAAAGTTAATCATTTGTTTTTCTCAACTTGTTTAACAATCCCTGTAGATTTTACAAAATTGTTGATAACTTTTTTTTTGAGTTAGGTATTTATTTCATAGTCAAACAGATCGATAGAAAACTCGACAAAACTACAGCACTCTGCGATCACATACCGCCGCTAAGCAAGGCAACGGTAATAAAAAAATTCCCATTGGTTCTGAATTTTAATTCCATTTCTATTAGCGCCAAAATCTAATTATTTGTGACGTTTAACTGTAATAGCAGCTTCTGTAATTTTGTTAGAAATCTGTTCATAACTTTTTGAGTTAAACTGCTAACAAATATTCTGAGAAGCATAAGTAAAAAAAAAAAAAAAATTATACAGTTTTTACCAAAATTCAATCAATATTATTATATTTTTCAATACTTTTTATATTTCATACTAATTTCATACAGATCCGTTTACAACTTAGAGTTACTTTGCTATCAAGCGTAAAATTCAACTCAGAGACCAACAAACGAAAGAACAAACAGATCATTACAAAGATTTGACTGTTGTTGCTAAGAAGAAAAGGCAGACAAACAAGCAAACAAACGGATTGATAAATCTTTACCAAAAGTTAATAATCTATTCCTCCTAATATGCCTAACCATCCTTGCAAATTTTGTAAAAATTTGCCTAGAATTTTTCAGTTATCTTGGTGACAGACAAACACACAAATTCAACGAAAATATAACCTCCTTTGCTTAAGTAGTCACCAGGTGGTATTCCCGCACGATATTCAGTATCGAATACAAGCCATTGAGTGTGTATTTAATAGGTGCAGATCAATATAGATATACATGTACACTAGAGCATTGAGAGCGCATACCTCCGCCAAGCAAGGGATCATTAACCTAAAATTGAATTTGGTTCTCAAACTATGATCTCTCTGTAACAGCACCAAAATATGGTCACATGTGACTTCTAACTTGACAAGACCGACCGCTAAAATTGATTAAGTAGTTTCACACATTATTCCATCAGATTTTTAACTTATTTCATTCTTTAGAGCATAAAAAATCTTTTGCGACAAAAAGCTATTTATGTAGCTTAGATGCACCAGCTAACGCCAAAGTAGGATATATCTCACCGAAGGTCGAGTGAGTTCGAAATTGTGAGGAACTGGACCTAAATATTAGGTAAAAATTTGAGTTCTCAGCATCAGATTCCGACTGCAGACTTCCCGGAAAGCTTCTGGAGTTTTCCTGGAGAGATAGAGGAGACTCTCCGGAGAGTCGGAAGCTATAAGTATAGGTAGGGTACCATAGATCGTCAGTTTCGAAACGGCCGAACTTAGAAGTTTCTCCCTCGGAAATAGTCAGGGGGAGGAGGAGGATACTTGGCGTTAGCTGGTGCATCTCAGCTACATAAATAACTTTTTATAGCAAAAGATGTTTTATGTAGCTGAATATCTGCACCAGCTAACGCCAAGGTAGGATATAACGAGACACTGCTTAGTGCAGAGCCTGTAAGCAATATAAGGCTTCCATTACAGGCTAGAGAACAGTCGGAAGGAGGCTGACTAAGATTTCCGGGATGCGAGTAGTTGGTACTGAGAAATCAAATTGTTAATATCGCATCTTAATTTGGAACTCATCAGATTGTAACATATCATCTAGTAATTCGTATGTCTGGGAAGTTAACGTAATGGATACTAGCAAGGGTAAGAATTATTGGCATTAATGGTATAAGTGTTCGGTGATGACATGAAGTGGTGCATATGGGGTGGAATGAAAACTCAGGGAACGAAAAAGTATATATGTATCTTGAAAGAGAAAGAACAAAACCTAATAATCACCACCATTGGTGAACTAGGGTTGGCACATCATAGAGAACAAAAGAAAACATTTTTCCTATTGTTATCAACATCGGTGAAAAGATAAGATATAAGATTTAGCGCCCCAAGGGCGTCTGAAGAAAAAGGTAAGTTCAGCGAGCCACGGTTTGTGTGGATCGGGTACCAAAAACCTATAGAAATGCTAGAGAAAAGAAAAAGGAGAAAGAGCAGTCCTGTCTGTTGAACAGACAAATCAGTGAAACATACATATGAGTAGATAACGTACATATAATAATTATGACGAAGTGGCTGCGATGCATCTCATTTTGGTGACGTCCTTGAGAGGAACTAGCTATTTCTAGATAAAGGTATTAGAGGTATTCCAGACAAGAAGCGGCGTGATTTCCTGGGGAGACACATCTCTGGCCCAGGCGAGAGAAGCGTAAATCTTGCGAACATCATGGGTCTTAGCGAAGGTAGTTGGGATGGCTGCGTTAATGCACTTTACGAGGTATGTAGTAGGAGATAGTTCCTCTGTTCATAGGTTTGTGTGATTTAGGACTAACGAACACCGCGTCAGAACCCCAGGAGAAGGACAAGCGAAGCCATCTGTGCGAAGCAAGAGCAGGACATAGTGCATAGCGGGTTTTATCCGCGTTAAAGAGTGCGTGGATAACAATGTTGGGTGGAGCTCTGTGCATGGACTGGTTTTTGTAAAGGAAACCTGGTCTGACTGGTATAACTACTTTGGTATTGTTGAGAGAAAAAGTGGTAGAGGTTCTGGACATGGCGGCGAGTTCGGAGACTCGATTTCCGGTGGCTAAAGCCACGAGGAATAGGATCTTAACGAGGAGATTCTCTTTCGAAGCAGTGGAAATGTTGAACTGGGGCTGTTCTAACATTGAAAGGACTTTATTAGGTCTCCAGTTGGGTATCAAACGCTGCTGAGGCGGGTTCTCAATCAACTGTGCCCGAGCTAGCATGGAAAATTCTTGGTCCTTGGTGTTGATGCCAAAGCCGTGAAGGAGGGGCAGATGCAGGGCGTTACGGTAGACCAAAATAGACTCTGGGTTAAGGTTCCGTTTCGACCCTAACTCCAGGAGGTAAACGAGTGTGCAGGCTCAGTGTTGGGAGTCTGGCCAGGTAACCTCTAAACCGGCCCTGCACGGCGTAAATACACTGGTTCGCGTTGCCGCTGCTTTGGCAAGCCTCACCAGCATAAGTGTCTATGGTATCGTACAAGTGCTCCCAGTTAGAAGTGCTTGCAGACACTCTCTGTAATAGCTGTAGGTATGTCTGTAGTGAGCTCCTATCACTTGCATCGAGGATATTGCTGGATTCTCACTATCTACACGAACAACCATAGGATCGCCAGTCGCTGGCAGTGAGACACAGATTACTTGTATTCCATATATTCACAGTATATAGCACAGGTTATCACTGACATTACTCTCAGGTAGTCTATAGCACTATATTATGGCTACATTGGTGCACTATGCTAATGTCTCTTCAACAAGCACTCTAGATATTCGACCTTTAGTGTAGAGAGGCCTTCTAGCGGGATTGAGTGTCACACCCGCGGAGCACCGACCGGGTGGTCGTCGGCACTTGCAATGATCTGTCGGTTGCATGTCTGAGACTCGTATTTATAGATGAGTATCAGGGTGCAGCTCGCACGATCGTACGCATCAGGCCAGGTAAACTGAGGCTGGCACAGGAGGATGGTTTGTTTGGAGACCAGAGGGGCGTTCTGTTTTTGCAGCAAATTTTGGAAGTTTTTCCAGCAGGTCTCGTATTGAGAATTGGTGGATTTTCGGTGTGACTGTATTAGAGCTGCCGCGACTGTGGGACCAAACTTCAGCTCATAGAACTTGGTGAGAATCGGTATGCGTGAAACGTCAATGACGTCTCGAACTGAACCCAGCGAGGCTCGTTTTGGACGAGCTGGAAAATTTCTAGCTCGATGTCTAATCTTGCGCACCTGGTCAGGAACTCGGGCCACCAAAAGCTGCGGGGAGGTGCGGTGCTATGAATACGCCTCCGCCGTGGAAGGATCTTAGCTTTCGTAGGCAAGGTTGTATCAGGTCCACTGGTGGGAAGAGGTACAGAGATTTCCATTGGTTTCAGTCGGCGGATAGTGCGTCCGTCACTGTGGCTAGGGAATAGTGGAACAGGCACCCGAAGGCGGGTAGCTTTGCATTCTCTGGGTGAGCGATGAGGTCGATTGAGAGAGGGTGAGACTTCAGCAGGAGGTTGAAGGACTGGTGAGAGAGTGTCCATTCCGACTTGATCACGTGGTCCCGTGACAGGGAGTCCGCCCAGGTATTCAAGTAGCCAGGAATGTGGCGTGCTTGCAGAGTTGTGCTGAGAGCACAAGCGGAGAGAGTAGGCTTTGGTTCAATAAGGGGCTTTTGTTGGAGCCCTGCTTGTTTATTAGGGACACAGCTACCGTGTTGTCTGTTCTGATGAGAATTGAGCTCGCTTGGGGAGGGCGGTGGGGTTCAGGGAACGAAGGCATAGAAGGATGGCTTTTCACTCCAGGACATTGATTTGGCAGTGTTTGTCTTCTGGTGTCCACGTTCCCCAGGCTGTGTGGCCGTGGGAAGAGGCCTCACCCCAACCCGAAATTGATGCATCCGTCCATACTGTGATATAGGAGGTGGGGAAAAAATTGGGTTGGGTATGTTGAGGTTCTCCGAGATCGTCCACCACTAAACTTGGGCGCGAAGAGCGATCGGGAACGGCAGGCGAGGTTGGCCTCGGAACTTGGGGGCATTGAGAATTATCTGGCGTAGATGGAAGTTTCCCTGGTGTGTGAAAGGAGCTATGAAGTTGATTGATCCCGGAAATTTCTGATAGGCTGTTTTTCTTAGAGATCGTTTGGATTGAAGGGCTCGGGCCTCCGCCACAACTTTTTCGATATTTCTTTGGCTTGGGGCAATTGTGTAGGCGGGTCCATTCCAAGTTACTCCTAAATATGTAATGGAAGGCAGGGGAAACAGTTGGGATTTGTTCCAATTTATGGTAAATCCCAACTTGGCGAAAAGACTGGTAGCGCGGTTTGTGTTGGCCAGCAGTTGAGAGTGGGACGTGCTCCAAAGGAGCCGGTCGTCTATGTACACGGAGGAAGTGATGCGGTCTTTGTGAAGGAGCTTGAGGACCTCCGTGATAATTTTCGTGAAGATGAGTGGTCCCAGAAATATGCCGAAGGGTATTGCTTGAAACATATATAGCTGGTTTCGGTGGGTGAACGCAAGGAACTTTTGAAAGCGGACATGGCTGGGGATGCGATAGAAGGCGTCCGACAGATCTATGGAGGTGAACAAGGACCCTTGAGGAATGAAAATTCAGATCTTGGAGATGTCGAGCATTTTGAAGGTGCCGCACTTTATGTGACCATGGAGGCTGGGGAGGTCGATGATGACTCTTTCTCCACCAGTAGATTTTGGGACCAGAAAGACTCTGCTTGTAAAGCAGGGTTGAGGAGGGTCCTTGATGATGGCTCCAATGGCCAGGAGTTTTCATATGTGTGGTTGCAGGTTGCCTCGGCAGGTTGAGGGAGGAGGGGCGTGCAGCGTGGGTGGGTGAGGGGCCCACTTCCACGTGAGGCCACGTTGGATGATGCGTTTGGTCATGGGGGATGCGAACCCCCCAGTGAGGTAGTTGCCTCATGAGACTATTTGATATCGGACGGTCATTGTTGCTGAGTATTGTGGAGGAAGGTGCCTCGGCCACGTGAACGGCCGGCAGCAGTAGAACCGTGTTGAGAAATTCTTCCTCGCTGGCCCCTGAAACCTCTCTGCGGGGCTCCTCTGAGGGTATTTCCACCGCCACGTATTTGATGGTAACCTTCGTGGTCGGAATCTTGAAAGGATGTAGTGGTGTAGTCGCGTCTCCCTCTGTGTGCATGAGGCGGTAGGACATTGCCGCGTCGAACACCACGGATGTCACGGGAAGTACCACGGGCTCTGCTTCCTCCAGCTTGCGTGAGAGTTGAGAGGTCGACGTAAATAGCGGGAGGGGCCGCCTAAAGGCAGTCTTCAGCAACACGGAAAGCATTTTCGTTGAAAAGGCCTGTGGAGAAGGCACATCCTACTCTGAGGGTGACACGCATAGCCTGGGGGGCTGTTTGTTTTTACAGCCTTGTCTCGTAGCATATAGCGTAGCTTTATAGCTTTGGAGTCACAGTTGGTGATGAGGTTTTGTACCACATGGGCGGCGCAGTGGGACTGCAGTTTCATAATATCCTTGGCATGATGTATAGCTAAGTCGGAAGACTTGTTATTAGTATTCTTTAGTGTTCTTTATTGTTCTCAATATACAGTGCTTACACAATGGTCTGGCGCTTAGAATTAGGTTTACATATGAGAACATGCCCATCTAAAAGTAATAATACTTGTCGGGCAAACAGCAAACCAAGTCATTTTCAACTAGCAATGCAAGGAAAACCTATAGTAAAATTGGTCTAAAATTACCTAAACCTATTAGATGAAAACTTAGACTCTACAGATCAAACTTTGTTAACAGGATACATAAGATTATACAAATCGAAATTTCTAAACCTAAAACTGATCGTATTTCATGACATGGCGTACGGTATCAATATCATCTATAAGAGCAGACAATAGAAGTCAATTAGTGAGAATTCTAAAAACTAACCCTACGTAGTAATCCTACATTTTCAGAAATTTATTAACAACACAACACTAAATAAAAATTAGAAACAAAATATCACCCTAAATAATTTGTAATGATTCCAATTCAGGTACCTTTAATTATCACAATATTTTCTAAGGGTGTATTCCTTGAACATCTTAAAAGTCGGTTGTGACATAGGATGTATTAAAACCTCTGGCATTGAGTTGAAGCAACAGATGCTTTGGAATATTGTAATTTTTTTGTACTTCAAGTCAAGTATTCGGATAGTTTAACCTCAATCCAGCGTATTAGCTATCATTTCGGCGATGGAGCCGTTGTATTTGGTGCTTTCGTGAATTACCAAGAGGCCCTGTAGCTGTTACCGGAGTTCATAGTCTTGTGTGCGGAGAGCGTCAGACATCTCCTGAGTTCTGCCAGCGAGGAGTCTTTTGAGACGATGGCTCCTTTGATAATTTAGGAGCTGACGCAAAAGCAAGAATCTTACTTCGAGAGGGGACGTTATCTGCTGTTTCGAGAGCGAAGGGGGCAACTTTATTAGTGTGAGGTTCAGTGGGTACATATGTGTCTGGGAGGTATTCTACAAAACGTGACACATTGTTAACACCTTGTTTTGTGTTGCTAGAGCACCAGCCAAGCGAAGAGTAGGCGTTCATGTTGATAATCTGAGTTAACTTCTTGAAGTGATCGGCTTTACTATCTTTCAGGTCCAACCTAGGGATCACGATACTCTCTGCTTCTAGAAGAGCCTTAACGCCCGGGATAAGAGAGAGAGGTCTGAACACCTAGGTACCCTGGTAGAGGGAACATATAATTTCTCCAGAAGTGTAGCTGATGAAATAGCCGCCATAGTCGACGCCGTCGATGCCTTGTAAAGCGTATTCCGGGAAATAACAGCTAGCCTCTTCCTCTTGAGTTCCGGGTGGCGAAAAAGAGGGGGAGGCCTGATCAAGAGGCAAGGCCTGAGGAGGGAGGTTGGGTTGAATAGAATCGGAAGGTAAGAGGAGGGAGGATCAGGAGTATTTCCTGGAGGAGGCACATATTCGGTGTGAGGGGTCACGAGGGAAGAAGTAGTCGTCGTCCCACTCATGAGCTGCGCCCTCGTGGGGATCGTTCTCAAGGTAGTTTTCAGCGTAGCCTTCCTCATGCCAATCTTCATCGTCGTGGCCATAAGCTTCTACCCCTTGTGGAGCTGAGGGCTGGAGCGGAAGAGATTGGAGACGTTCCTGGATAGAACGGGTCAATTGTTCGGTCAGGTGATGGAACTTGGAATTTATCTGAGCTTGTTGGGCCTTTTGGAAAGCTTGAAACTGGCTCTGTACTTGGGCAGTAATTTGCTTGGCCATAAGTTTCTCTTGGTCTTCATCAGACGAAGAAGAGCAGTTAGGAGAAGGGGAGGGTGGCGGTCTATTAGAGCCTCTCCTTGGAGTGTCCTTCGGAGAGTTGTTGGCTAGATTGTGAGGAGAGTTGGCGTCATCCAGGATAGATGGGACGACGGGTCAGCTGTTCCTGACATAGCAGGAACGGGCAGGTTAGTGGCTGTGTCGGATATAGGTGTGTTAGTGGGGTTTGTATCCGGATTATCGAGGCAGGGGTGGACGTTCTGGACCTCCTAGGGTCCCAGTGCTTGGCAGAAGGTTTGTAGATATCCTTGGAGGATATGGAATGTGCAGTTAAGTCGGGGGGTAGTTTCTGAGCCTCTGCTGCGGCGGTTAAGGCTTTCCTCATAGCAGTAACACGATCATCGTACAGTTTTTTTTATTGTTGGGTCAAATTTTTTAACGCCAGCGAAAATTTCCTAGCAAGTGACACAGTTTGTGGGATCGTATTCATAGTTTTTAAAACAGGTAGTGTTGTGGCCGATGCAAGTGTCATGATTGTCAGAGCTTGCTATGGCGCGCTTGCATTTGGTGCAGGTCTTGTGCGTGCGCTTAGACATGATGAGTCGGGAGGTCAAGCACCCAGTCTGCAAGAGAAAACCTGGATGAATAAGAGTAATAGGGATTCCTGCAGTAGGAAATAACTACTTTGGTGTTGCAATAGTTATATATTCTCCGTTGGGTGAAATCATTAGAGTCAGTAAGCTGGGGTAAGTGAAAAACCCTTAAACAATGAGGTAACGATTGTGGAGATTCTCCATTGTGGAGAGTTTGCAAAGAGTTATGTGCTTCAGAGGTTATTGCTTACCGGAAAGTAGCCAGAGAATTTCCGGAGAGTAGCCGGAGAGTTTCCGGAGACTTCTGCCGAACAGGAGGCCGCGTTTGTGCCAATAGCTGTGCGCAGCACCCCGTGCACCCGAGCGAGTGCGTGCGTTTGTACATACGTATAATGAGTGGACGCCTTACCTGCTTGTGCTATGCTGCTCTCTCTCAGACTGTCACCCATCCCTGCACATCCCTCTTAAAAATTGCCAGATACCGCCATTCTAGACGCCATTCTTTATCGAAACGATGAATTTATTTAGATGAATACTACTAAATGCTGTATGGTTATATATTTCTGTCGTGTCTTCACGATAATTAGAGAGACTATGATTGGTACTTGATTCTATTGCGGGAACATAAAAATTATATTTATATAGCCCCGTGGGACTGAACCGACTTATAGATCAGTATCCCAAAGAAGGAAACGTATCGCTTTCGAAACTGTTCATTTCTTTTCACAATAGTTCAGTCCATTCTATTTTGAAAAAAAAACAAGTTTATATAGATAAAAACATACAGTACAATAAGTTATATAATTATATATTGCTGTCATAAGCGTGTTCTCGAAAAGTTATTGAATTTTAGCATTAGGCTAGCTTTCATTGGTATGTATGTTTAGGCTTTTTTTTCGTTGAAAATGTTGTAGTATCTGTATGTTGTCATCATGGCTGAACAACGTAACAGGTCGGTCGTTCATGGCTGACCAATGTAAGTTGTTCAGCCATGGTTGTCATGGCTACGTCAAGCATTTTAGCGCCAACTGTTTGAATATATTGCAACACTTCCACGTAGCAGGGATGCCAATTTATGCTATTTTCTAGCTAGATCTAACAATTTTTTACCTCGTCTGACTAAGAAAAATTGCATCTAGCATATAGCTATAAATCTACCTTATAAATTATTTGATTCAGCTATTTTCTAGCGGATTTTTAAATTTGCTCCTTTAATACCTCATTTACCAGTATTTAAGGCACATCAATAGCTAAATAAGTCTGTACACATTCACTACAGAGCATCAATTAAGGAAAAATAAACAAGTTAAGTATGAGATCCGAACGCGTTACAATGCGAATGCTTCGTTTGGCGGTCGTCCATGGCTTGTTTAAGTTCAGTTGAGACTGAGATCGAATACTTCGGACTATGTAATAAATTTTAACTCAAAGTACATTAAAGCTGCCCGTAGAAAATCTGTGCCTCTAACAAAATACTTGCATATTACCCCAAACAGCAACGTTTTTAAGCTTTAGGGAACGCTTGCTTTGTTCGTCAGTCACCACTTATCCAGTGTGAACAGCTAGTGACCACCTGGTGGTTTTATGTAACCATTGCATTGATGACGGCAAAAAAAAAAAAACTTTGCATCTAAAAATGGAGTTGCAATCACTCCGATCGCTGATAAGCATTAAATTTGGACTAATCAGGCGAGCAAAATACTGTCACAACTACGCACTGCCTGCCGAAGTCATTAATGTTATTGAATATTACCGGCGTACTCAAAAGAAACAGACGCTACTGACACAGAAGAGGATTTGAGTTTCGATGTTTCTGAGCCCTCCACAGGTCAGAAATTCCGATATTTTCAACTAGTGGGTTAAAGCTAAATAATTTATTTGTATATTGTCATGCATTTTATATGTTTTTTTTTAAAAGTCTAGCTACAATTATAGCTGATCTCGGAAAAAATCTAGCCAATTCTAGCTAGCTAAAGTTTAGAATCTAGCGGAAAAATGTCTCACTGAGTTGGCAACACTGCTACGTAGTAAGTTCAGTCGGTATCGTTTTCAATATGGAGGAGCACTGATATTTCAGCACTGTAGATGGATTTATTTTAATTCGAAACATTTACCTTTTATCAGTAAACATGTTTTATACGTATAGCGTGGTTCTCCTTTTTATATTGCATGGTTGTATTGTTGCCTTCAGGTACGAGCGAACTATTATGCATAAGAAACGAACATTTTCGAAATCCGACACTCCAGTGAGGTTCGTTCAGGGCCACACGTCTATATAATATAATTTTGTATTTCCGCAATAGGGTTAAATACCAATCGCATATTCTCTAATTATCGTGATGACACTAATGACAGCAACATATAACTGTATAACATTTCGTGTTTTATGCTTTTTATTTAATTAAACTTATTTTTTTCGAGGATGGAAAAACGGTGTAATGGTGTCCTTTCATTGCATTATACGTATGCACGAACGCACTCGCTCGGAGTGCTGCAAGGCCACCTAGAAAACATTGTATAGGACTTTAGGTGGCGTTGGTGCTCGATCGTACGCAGAAAGCAATTGAGAAGAATGCTGTGGTTTTTGGCACCTTCGGTTCAGATGAATGGAGCAAATCTAGAGTATTATATAACAGTTCTAGTGTCGAAGCCCGCTCAGATAATGAAGTGTCTTCAGAAGTATCTTGCAGGGGAGAGTCAATGATGTCTACTCTGAAGACACAGGATCCTGTG
>LQNS02278170.1:37899136-37910975 GCA_001587735.2 Parhyale hawaiensis
TCACCAAAGGTGATACACACTTTAGACTTCACAAAAGATGATACATACTTTCGTTTAGGCACTTTCTAGGTACATCAGTAATCAAGGAGAAACACTTTCGAGAATTTCATGAGTAAAGGAAGAAATAACGGTGGTTCATCCAACAATACAGTTCGACATTTCACAAAGAAACTTTTTTCCCTAGAGGGCACTTTCTAGCGCGGGACCAGCATTGAAATTAAAGTTAAGAGACATTTCGATAATTCACTTAACAACACAGTCAAATTCCAGTAGATGACATGGCTTACGACGCGTCGCTCTTCACAACCTGCATAGCCAGTCATTTTAGTTCACGGTATACTATGTACTTCACTTGGAACACTGCATTACTTTACGTAATTAACTGCTCCCAGGGTCTTCCAATGCCTGGAATGCAAGATCATGGCTTGCTAAATCTTGGGAGGCCAGTCCAGCCGGCCTGGACGCAGAGTCAGCCTCCGAGGTCCCATGGATCAACGCGTAGTAGGGAATGTATTTTAATAGTTGCAGGTCAGGCACACGACTCGTACAAGCAAGGCACCACCCACCTGACAAAAGGGAGAAAAAATAACTAGAACTAAAAACCATAACTTGTGAAACAGTGGCTATAAATTTGATGTTGAAATTACGATAAAAAGTAAAATAGAATTCGAGCTAAAAACGTACAACCCTAACGCTTACATGATCAAAAAAAAAAAAAAAAAAAGGCCACTGTTGCCAGCTAACGAAATGTTCGGGAGAATTGGAAGTTCAACCAGAGGGAGACGCCTCGCGCTCCAACACTAGTATTCGATTAGTTTAGTTAAGATATTCCTTCTGGGCCCAAAGCTTTGCTGGGTGGGCGAAATCAGGTCGTTTATGTCCATAAACTCGAGGATCTGATCCGCTACGACGAGCTCTAGCAATTTCTTACGGTGCTAGCAATGCTGATTGGTCTGTAATTGGCTGGGTCGGCTCTCGCTTTTTTCTTGTTAGATTGGTGTAATGTGCGCCTTCCTCTAATCGCAGAGGACTCCACCCGACCGCAAGGAAGCGTCGAATGTACTGTGAAAGGGTCCAATAAGTTGAGTTTTGAACTTTTTAAGTACCCTAACCGTAATTCTGTCTAGCCCTGGAGCTGCATCGTCCCGTAAGCGATCGATGGCTCTGCTTAAAGCGAACTCAGTGACAACAAACTCGTCCTCCGTATTGCTCACATCTATTATTAAGTTGAGGTTGGGGAGCGCTTTGCCATCGTCTATAGAAAAAACCGAAGTGTATTGTTGGTTGTGAAGCTCTGCCATTCCCGTGTCGCCTGTAATTTTTCTCCCGTCCCCATCGTGCAAGGGCCCCACTGGTGCTCACTTATTCATCGAAGAATTGACGTACGCATAGAACTGTTTGGGTCGGTGCTTGAACTCCCTGGCCAATTTCCTCTCGTAACGCCTCTTGGTGTTTCTCACTGCTTTCCTGGCCTTCCGAGCCGCTACCCTATAGCCTGTTATTCTGTCATTCTACTCTCTCTCACTTTTCGATATTTCCTCAGTATTCTTGCCATTGCAGCCGAGACCTCGACGTTTATCCATTGTGGCTTCCGCTTGGATCGACGAGGCTTCAGTGAGATACATTCATCCTGTATTCCTAACAGCACCCCCTTGAAAGTTTGCCACCGATCTTGGACCGTCCGTCCTTCACCGATGAGGTGCTCCCAGTCAACGGCCGTAAGTTTCTCACTTATTTGGTCCCAGTTGGCCCTCCGGAAATACATGACTTGCTTGTTGGTTGGTTTTATAGTGCTGCTCACTCTGATAGTGCATTGAATGGCAGTATGATCGCTGTTGCCGATAGGACAGAGGTCCCGGATATCAGCGACCACATTTTGCCGGTTACAGAAGACGAGGTCGAGGACGATACCTGAAGCCGAGTCGGCAGTGGCCATCCTCGTCACAAAATCCACATGCTGATCCAAGAACCCATCACCAAAGGCCTGCATAAAATCTCGGCTTGCCTTGGAGCCGGCCAGGAATGTTGCCCAGTTGATGTCTGGTCGATTGAGATCAACAGTGATGACGTGTGGCAGACGGACACTGCGCATCAGGTCGATTAGTGCAATGTCGTTATGTCCAGAGAAGTTTGGGGATCGGTAGATACACGCTATTGAAATTTCGCCCACAACAGTTTTTAGCTTTACCGCCGTCGACTGAGTAAACGTGTCTGTACCGAAGAGTGACTGCTCCATTGAAGCCCACAGGGTGTTCCTGACGTTTGTAAATCAGGACTCATCCTCCTCCGCGGCCCCTGACCGTATCGGATCGGTCCTGCCTTGAGACGATGTTAAATCCGCCAATTGACAGCTCGGCGTTTAAAATGTCTGGGTGTGTCCAGACCAGGTGATGATGTCACAGTTGGTTTCATGGGCCAGAGCGCGAAGTTCATCACGTTTGTTCATGGTACTTCTTACATTAGACGAAATTATCTTTAGTTCCTGGGTTGTGCTCTGGCTGTACTGTTGCTCCTTGACATTTTCTTCAGGTACGGCCTCGTCCTCGGACCTCAGACAGCGTAAGTCTGATTTGTTTTTGATTTCTCACGAGCCTCGTCATATATCCTGTTCAGGTTTTCCCTTTGCTGCTTGGTCAGGTCATGCTCGATGCGGGGATAGCACTCCCTTTTAATCAAGGAGAACTGGGAAATCAAAAATTACGGACACGGCGACTGTGGTGTAAATGTGACGATCAGAGGACGCGGCCTTGGTGGGCCACGGTCAGGATTGCCGTTCGGTTGTTGGTCGGTCCCCGCTTCGCTGTCATTAGCAGCTGATCGACTGTTAGTCGATCAGCTCCATAAAAACGAACCATGTCCTCTCGTCGGAAGTTTATGTTCTTCGTTTGGAGATCTTCCTCCAGGCGGCCGATATAGTCTACCCGCCGGACACGGGGCTCATTGTGGTTTGACTCAGCGAGGTCTCTGACCACAATTGACACCTTTCTCGCCTCTCTCTCCTCCATCTCTGCCAACTCGACCTCGGCATCGTCGGTCGAACTCCCGGTACGCTCGCTGGGACTGCGGTGCGATAGCGTCTCAGGCTTAGATTCAATTGCTTATTGGCCGCTGTTCATGGATTCGAAGCAAGCGTCAATCTTTGCCTGCATCTCGTCGACCCTGTTTCGGAACCCCTAGACCATCCTGAGGATCCCACCGGCGACTCCCATACAGTCAATGCAGCATATGGGGCGGTGCTTCTCGAGTAGGATGTCAATAATCTTGTCATCGAGGCGATACAGCCCTTATGGTGGGGTCTCTCACAAATGGTGCATTTCAGGGCACTCTTGACCACGAGCTTAGTGTCACACTGCGGGCACCCGCTACCACCGCTTCCGCTTCGCCCGCTACGTAGCCCAGATCCTCGAGATATTTCAGGGCAGACTCAGCTGCATGTATGATATGGAATATTCTATAAAAATGACTACTGTCTACCCTTCTCAAACTAATAAGAGTTTTACACTGACCTGCGGCGGTACTTGCACTCTGCAGCAGCTTCCTTCTCTTTATTTGCAAGGACCAACCCAGCCACTAAATCTCACCTGTCGAAACTACAGTGGTACTCTTGCTTACCAGCAGTTTTTACTTACTGAGTTGCAGTTTTTCCTTAAATGTGACAGACAGTTGGTAAGACTGATGCCGATGCCACACGCTTTCCAAAAAAACTCGTATCCGGGTTGCGCTATCGTCTCTCACGACGGAGATGTGTGCGTGTTTGTGTACTCAGATCGTGTGCGCGCGAGCGGCGTTCAAGTTGGTACGCCGCGCTGCTCGCTGTATCGCTGATTAAGTTGGGTTAGGTTAGGTCNTATGTTACGTTAGATAACGTTAGTTAAGGTTTGGTAAGGTAAGGTTAGAAATGTTTGATTGGGTTAGGTTGAGTTAGGTTAGGTTGGGTTAGGTAAGGAGGTTAGGTTAGGTAAGGATAGGTTAGGTTTACCTAGTTAGTGTTTCTTTTAGTGGTGGTGCGCGCAGGAAAGCTTACGTGAACGCAAAATTGTCGTGAGAGACAATAGTGCATCCGGGTTTTACGCGCGAATTCGACGTCTAAAAACCTGGACGCTCCCGCTTTTGTGCAAAATTCTAGGATGGAGCATGCAGCACTTTTGCGCTCGATTCACTGGTCAAATGCGCGGATTCTGTAAACAAACCGCCANNNATAGCGGTTAACATTTTCACCGCATATTCTCCATCTTTTATTCAGTGTTATTTATTTATATCGTATTGAGATTAGACTACACTCCTTGCTTCCTGGCTACCAGAGACATTTATCGGAGGCCCGGCGTTCAGTTTGCTTTCGGAGCATCCATTACACTATTTGGCTTATCAGAAGAATTTTTATCATGATGTTCGGTCCGTAGCTATGACAACGTTGTTTGGATGAACGGAGCTCAAAGTTTTTTTTTTTTTTACCAACGGACCATTCTCACGTGTGAATAGAGAGGTGCTTTTTTGCGCAAAAAAATTGGCGCATTTGCGAGAGTTTCCTCAGCTTTTGGCTAGCGTGTGTCATCACCATAAGACAACCAGTAGTTAGTGGTTGCAACTTGCACTCTATAATAGAATAGTGTGGAAAAGAGTTTCAGCAGTTTGTTACTAATTCCGTGGTCACAACTGTCGTAAAACATTTGTGTTTTTTTTTATAATTTGACCATCACAACGTCAATACCCGCAGTAAAACTAATCACAGGAAAACTCCACTCCGTCTAGTAGCAGCAGACAGCACACGCTTGGTAAAGGAAGGTTCGAGAGTAAACACTTTGGTAAAGGGAGTGTTTAACATCCCTACTGTCGGCCACACTATTTAGCAGATAAATTGGATATTTGCGGCCGCTCTGTAAAGTTTTCAGGCCTTAGGTTGCTGAATCACAGTCATGCTTTTCACATGGAATGATTTACTTGAATTTAAACCTAGACACTTCTTCACTTCTAACAATAAAAGAAAGATCGTTCACCGTTTTTTTTTACATTTACATTAATATTGCAATAAAGCACAGAAACTCTTGAACATGTCATCCGAACGCTTTCTAACTGCCACCCACTACACTGATNTGAATTTAAAACTAGACACTTCTTCACTTCTAACAATAAAAGAAAGATCGTTCACCGTTTTTTTTTACATTTACATTAATATTGCAATAAAGCACAGAAACTCTTGAACATGTCATCCGAACGCTTTCTAACTGCCACATACTACACTGATAGCAAAAGCACAGAAAATTCGAAGCTTGTGAACTGCTAGCGGCTGTGGTGACGAGATTTCTTGCGACCTATCCGCCAACAGCCCTCCAACCTCAGATCAAACGTTATTACTGCAATGCTCCAATACAAGTGGCGTAAATATAAGCTGCAGTCAGTAGAGTCTCTTTGCACAGATTGCTCTTAGACCTGGGCAGGGCAGCACTATTGCAGGGTCTCAAGGGCGTCAGGGCGAATTGGCTACAGTTTTTTGCGAACTCTATTATGCGCCTACAATAAAAAAGTGGCAAATAACTGAAAACACTCTTAAAACTGGGCAAAAAGTATGTTTATAACTATATGCAATGTTAAACAGTTAATGAAATATTCAATGACTTTGGGAAATAGCCCAGTGAGTGGCAACCTTGTGTGAATGTTAATGCACATCTCCTTGGTGCACCTCTTCAAAAACTCTTGCCTCTCATAAAATCTATAAAGCGCCCGAAGTGCACTGGAAACGAGACGAAGTATAAGGCGCAATGCTGAGCTCTGCAATTCCATTATTTGATCGCAAAGGTATTAAGTTATTCGTAAGTGTTAGTTTAGCGCCCCTAGTTGCAGCACCTGGGAGCGGCTATCCCCCTTGCCTCCTTAGCTACGGCTCTGTGAAGCCAACGGTTCCGAGATTACCTGAAGCGCATTCTGAGCATCCGAGATAAGCAATTGGGGAAAAAGGATACATATGAAATTCATGCATTGAATAGCTTTGTATGAGCAGAACTGATAATGTTTTCAGAATTGTCAATACATTTGTATTAATATCGCCTATATATCGGGGGAGGGGAGCAAGTTGGCACATCGCCCATTGGAGCAAATGAGATATAGTTTGGTTGAAGTCCCACAAAAGTTTTGAATAAACAACTGCACAGATCGAATTAAGAACTGCACGAATGGGTACAGGTACACGTTAGAGCAAATCTATTATTCCTAAATTTATTATTTGTTTCTACCTACTCATAAGCACTTAAGAACATAAGATTATTCAAGCGCTATATATAGGGAAATCAGTCAAAATATTGTATGATGGAACGGTGTAGAGATGCAGTTACTTGACACTGGAGCATTTATGATATTGGCGGTAATGAATCGACGAAGATTGTTCGTTTTTATTCTCAAAGATATTCCATTACGTCCATAACCTTGATGCATGAATGGATATATAAACTAATTAACAGAACAATGTTCAAGTAAATAAGCACGCATGGAGCATACGTCGTGTTAGATAGTGAGCATTGCAAAATACTAATTGTAATTGTACTCAAAGAAGCCCGTAGACTGGTGTATTAGCGGGCTTCATCCTAATTCCTAAAACTAGCATTGTAGTTTACGTCAGGCGAATATTAAGTACTAGAGGGCCCAGCCGTCAAAAAATAACAAAAATTTTGCGATTGAGCTTTTTATTGTTCCGGTTCCTAGTATACGTTTTGCTGTATAAGAGGTCTCATTTCTGCAGGCCTGATTTTCCATAAGTAAAATGCATGCAGTACAACCATGAGTTTTGCGATAGCAAAATATCCCCCCTGCAAGATAAGGAGTTAATATCAGCTTGGAATTCATCAAGCGTTTAAGTTGCACTGCGCTAAGAAAAATGTAGTTCAGTCAAACAAATTCATTGGAAATGCCCATGGCTCACCATATTGTGGATACCAACTGATTGTTGAACCTCCAGCGTCGAAATTTGGCTGCGATGTAAATTCAATATAAAAAAGGCGTCTGCTCAGCGTGAAGTTTTAACTACTTCGATATCATTCAGCAATGAAAGCTGGGATCCATAGGCTGAGGATCCAGAGGCTAAGGATCCAGAGCCCGGGATCCAGAGGCCGGAGATTCAGATCTATGTTTGTCACCGGTACCCCAAGCGCTGAAATTGTATAGTATCTCCACTTGTTTTTCAGTACGTGATTTTTTTTCAATTAAACTCTTAACTGCATGACGGAGAGACGGACCAACATTGGAGCAAACAAGCGAGCAAGAGAGCAAGCAAGCAAGCTCCCAACAACTATGTTTTATTATATAGTGGATTAATGGTATCATTAACAGGTTCAAGCATGCCGTTCCATTTTTTATTATGTGGAGATCAATTCCTACCATGTTGGGTGGAGTTGGCCATATAGCGACGATCAGTGTGCAGTTACCGTGGGTTGCAAATTGCTTCGTAATTCTTGCAACAGCTCTTTGCTGTCCATACGAGGCCGCAGTTGTCATAAGGATTGCGCTGTTTAAGCAATGACCAACCAGTCCACTTGGGCAATAAAGGGTTAAGAGCACAGGCAAGAACTGCACCGGCTAATAAATTAGAACATTTTTATAGCGAATAAGCGATGGACATTCCTGTTAAACTTAATGCTTACTTCAAACGTGCTTCCGGAACCAAGCTTACTGAACGTCGTCAGGACGTTGTCGTGGGAGGAGCAAAGCCTTGCAACGTCACAGAACGGCCTCAGTGGGGGCTCGGTAGAAATAATGTTGATGTACTAAAATAAGAAACTAAATATCTCTAATGAAAACTGGTATGTAATAAAGAGGGGGTGGGGGTGTCCTGTAGTTTGGAATGACGATGCGAAATTCTGGAAGTATCTATGTATGGTCTCAGTGACATACTGCTTGTATACCGTTGTAATGAGGTCGTGTGGCTGTCATCGAAGTGGAAAAAATTACATTATCGAAAGAGAGTTGCAGCTGATTGTGTGCCGGACGCGCTTAGTGCTTCCATAATTCATTCTGCTACTTATTTGCTTTAATTCTTCTACCTAGCCTCAGCAACAGTAGTATTTAGTGCTAATTAAATTTCATGCTTGACACTCGCACACACCTACTCAGCAACGCCATTATGCGAAATAAACTCAGAATACTGTTTGAAACACTCCAACTGGAAATAGCTATCAAATTACGCCCAATACAGGGAAATTATTATTTCAGTCGTTTTTAGACGGTGGCACAACTCAGGACTTGCGCGCAAGTCCTGAACAGCTACGTTCGTTAGATATTTTATAGTCTACGGATGTTAGTCCAAACGTTCAAGTGTCTCTCGTTGTCGCGTTCAACCGCACTGCTCTAGGGAACTAAGTATAACAGCGGGTTATCAGTTCATTTATATTTAGGTCCATTTTCACCTATGCCTACTTTCTTCATAATGAGTTGCTCCTACGAGATCCAGCAAATATCTCTGACCTATCAATGTTTAACTTGAATTTTGCACAGAACGTCATTACTGCACAAACAGTGTGGCATGCCATTCAATACTGGAGCTGACCTGTACCTGTGGTACATGGATGAAGTTGCTTAGTAACTGATGACCACAGTTAAATGCTTACAGATCTCAGTATCACAGAGAGAGATTATAGAACCTGCAAATTCAGTAACCTATTCACGTGATCAGGTAAGAACCAAGACCTAGCCCAAGTTCTTTTGCAGCTATGTTGCAGCGCAATGCAGTTAGCACTATGCGCGTCGGCAGCAAGCTAACCGAAAGCAATATAGACTAGAGAAGCACTCCGAGAACACGGACCTCCAACTAGAATCACACTACTGACAAAAATTTCACTATAGTCTCAAGATCAATAGTTCTTTTGGATCACCGCAATAATTTTTTCACAGATCCTGTATACTTTATTAATATCCGTTCATAACCGTTTGAGTTTTGTCATTAACGGACAGACAGAAATAAATAGACAAATGACTGCAAAATCATAATTTCCTTGCTGTAGGTAATCAGTGACTAATGAACACGGCAACAAGTGCTTGTGTCGCTGTCAAATACAAATAGAGCTTCAAGTGTAGAGCTGCTACATTGGCAGTCAGCAGTGGTGCAATTTAACTACCTATCGCAAAAGAATCGCTGTAAGCAAAAGCCAGAATTCGATGGCTCTAAGAAGCGCTTACTGACCTATATCTGGTAGCCTCCATCTTGAATACCCTGCGTAACGAAATCTATAGCACTTGCCAGTAGGATAAATTTGTTGTTGCAAAACTTGCATCACAATTATCGAAAACTTTTCAATTTACCTCCCGTAATGTCAATAATTTTTGCCGTGAACTGGCATTCTCTAAGTGAATATAGTTACATATATATACAGAGCCATTAGAAATTTTTCCACGCAATCTCTGCTGAAGCAGGTGCCAGCATAGGCCTGCCGAGCGAGTGGGAAGAGCCTTTTTTTTCAGTTGTCTCGTACGATTCCTTGGGCCAGATTTAGTGTAACCATCTACCAAGCCGATGACTGACGTGAAAGGACCCTTCTAGTTTATTGGGTAGTGCAACATCTCTGTAATCCGCATACATTCGCTAGATGGACCACGTGTACTGTCACTTCCTTGACCTCCCACAGACAGTCGTGAGAAGGCTTACGTGTACAGCGTGGGGGCAGCAGGAGTGGCCTACAGCGTCACCAGGGCCTGCAGCAGCGGCCAGCTCGCCGAGTGCGGCTGTGATGATCGAATCCAGAGCCGGCCCACGCGGGGCAGGTAGGTGGTGGGCCTCAACTAAAATATCTAGAATAATAAATTAGAATCCGCTGATCACTCATAGGCCACTGCTAGCACAGTACGTCTTCTCATCATAATGGTCGGAGGCTCACAGAAGTTGTCGGACAGACAGTATCGCACATCGTTCGGAGCTTTGGACACACACAGATACCGACACTATCTCCACAAAATCATAGCTTTTGCTTTGCTACAGAGAACCGAAGACACACACAAAGATACGCTGCATTACAAATGCATTAATTATTTACTTCCCTTCTATTTAAGTGCTATGTGTTGTGGTTTGTTGAACAGAACTGAGCTGGTGTGTTTGTTGTTGTTCGTTGCCATCATCAGGAGCTTTCAGCACCAGCTTGGGGAGGAGGATTCGGTTGAGGGACTATGATGGGGTAGGGGGATGAGAGAATCAAAGAAGGCAAGAGAGGCAAAGAGACACGCTGCTGTTTAGCCAGAGCCTGCTCACCGAAAGATCAGTGAGGTGACTAGGACATAAAAAAAGGTTACTAACGGTTTGTTCACCATGTCCGCAAAGCTGACAGGCGGGATCATTAATCCGTCCCACTCGAGACTTATAACCAGCTAAGACCGAACAGTGATCTGAGCGTAACTGAGAGAGTTGAGAGGATTGGTCTGGGGAGAAGAGACTCATCCGCCCAGAGAGAAGAATGGCATTGATAGCCCAGAACCCTGCACGAGGGGGAGGGGATATGTAGTTACAGCTGTTACATCTGCTGAAGTATCTAATGACATGAGGGCAGTGCAGTATTGCTCGCTGGTCAGAATCCCATTAGTAAGATGAGGAGCAATGTCCGCTCAGTATTTTGATTGGAGTGTATGTCTTATGCGACGAGGACCGGAAGGGGCTATAATTGTATCATGGGCAAGATGATGTACCCACGAGGCACTGAGGAGATACTGTTTCGAGAGCAATTCCGGGCTGTCGCCAACTGGCAGGGTTGAGGTTTCGTGATGTGATAGAGGTGATTTACCGATACCATGCTGTGAAATCCGGCGCAAAGCTGTATTTTGCACTATTTGTAGCTTGCTAGCAGCAGTTCTTGAGACGTTGGAAAACTAAACTATGGCCGCGTAAAGCAGGACGTTT
The DNA here is from genome assembly GCA_001587735.2 of Parhyale hawaiensis. Classification (NCBI taxonomy): domain Eukaryota; kingdom Metazoa; phylum Arthropoda; class Malacostraca; order Amphipoda; family Hyalidae; genus Parhyale; species Parhyale hawaiensis. The sequence goes on from LQNS02278170.1 coordinate 37,910,001, forward strand.
CTAATAATGGCACGATAGGTCAGTAGTAGTGTCCCTTTCTGTTGCTCCCATCTTGCGCTTGCTAGCGAGGAGAGGATCCGCAAACGAGAGCAGCATCCATCGCGAATATCGTTCACGTGAGCGGAGAAAGTAAGGTGTGGATCAGACACCACACCCAAAATTCTAGATTGCGCTTCAGGGTGAGATGAGAAGCACCCATCATAATTTGTGGGTCTAACTTAGATTGACGATATCTGAAGCATACAGAGAGCACTAAGTCTTTGAGTGAGAGCTAGTTGAGTCTTCTTCCTCGGCCCTGACTCCGACTGCCGCTGCAGGGCCGATAAGTTCGTCGCTACCTTAGAAACGAAGGAAGAAAAGGATAAACCGGTGAAGTCGTCCTATATGAAGAAGTGACGTCGCTACTCTCTGGAAAATCAATGACGCCAAAGTTGATAAAGAGAGGCGAAATGACGGATCTCTGGGAACACCCAGATGCATGTGGCAAAAAGGCGATCTATCACCTGCCTACAGGCAGCAGACATGGCGCTCCAATAGATAAGCAGAGATCCATCTAATTATGTTGTTAGATAGGCCTCACCATGCAGGTGGTATGGGAGATCATGTCAAAGGCTCTAGAAAAATCCACTGTTAGAGCTATCTACCGTATAGGGGGCTTGGTTGATTGAAACCCTCTACAATGCGTTGAACTAAGGGTAAAAGGGCGTTCGAGGAACTTGACCGTTGGGCGGAGAAGAGCTGCCGAACAATAAGATTTACTGTCTGAGAATGGTTTGCGTGGTTTGTGAATAGAAATAATATTGGCAGATATCCAGATGCACGGCAGGATTGCATGTGCAAAAGAGAAGTTGAAGAGAGTGGTTAGGAACAGGAAACTTTGGGGACCAAGATGCTTACTGTGTATGGGGGAGGGGGGGTCAATCCATCCGGGCGGAGCCGAGGAGTTGCTCGAGGCTACGATGGAGGCGCTTACTT
>LQNS02278170.1:38205054-38216811 GCA_001587735.2 Parhyale hawaiensis
GGAAGAGCTGCGAAAAACCAGTGCTCTCGCACCCTTCTGCCTCGGGACTGATTCTCAATTTTTCTAACAATGCCAAGGACCTACCCACTAATTCTAAATCTTGAAAATCACGAACCACCAACCTACTCATCTACCAATGATTTTCCCCAAAGCACCCTTGGACTAAATTTTTGCTCCTACAGTCCATTTTCGGACACTCTATTGGCCGAGTGAGCCCCAAACACTCCTCCCAAAACATCGTTGGGGCCAATGCGACGTCTTACATCTATGTCGTATGTTTGTCTTCCCCAAAGCTCGGCTATCGCTATACAAGATTCTCTACTTACAGCAAGTGACGGACCCTTGTAATTTATAGGCCTCAGCCCAACGGTTCCTCTAACACTTGAATTTTTTCGTGGTTCCCACATCCTGTCCTGTATCATATGAACTGGCTCTGACATTCTCATAGTTTGGTGGGAAATATTTCTTTTTCATAAAATAGAACACTACCTAGTTAGTAAATTTTCTTAAATGTTATCTGTTTTTTTTATTATTATTATTTTTATTATAATGTATATTAATTACACATACATACATTTATCATGATATCCTAACATGTGCCACTTGGGCTAGATCAGAGTTGTTAGCCGGGAGCGGTTGGACAAAGAGGCGAATTACTGAGAATATTCATTCCTGTTTTTCAGTCCCTTAAGCTCCTTAGTCGTCGTGTCTGAACACAGGGCTATCTGAAGACTATGTAGGCACAATTCTCTGCTGCTGATTCGCGGGGTATCCGACCCCTTGACTCGATGCGGGAGATCTGGCCTTGTGCTACCGATGGTAGGATTGGTCCTTTAAAGGTTTGGGCTTCTCTAAATCCTCTAAATGAGCCGAGTTCAACGAAGCTTCCTGCGCAGTAGATAGAATTGCTTATATTTAGGCGTTACGACCCATGTCATGATGACGCTCTAAGCTGCGAATTCCAGAGACCACATAGGGAGATCTTCTAGAAGCTCTGCGAGATTCATTCTCATTGTCCACCTAAATGAGGACGAGTCTCAAAGCTCGTAACTCCGTATCTGGACACGGAAATTTCAGAGCTGGTCCGTGTCAAGGTGTACAATTGATTGGACCGAAGGATAATGAAGAATGGTTCGAGTCTCGCCCCCGGTAATCAGAGTCAGCGCAAGCAAACACAAGCGGAAACTTAATAACTAAGACTGCTGAGAGCAAGTTGATTCTGCTAGTAGAATGGAGTGATAAAACCAGGAGAAAAATGTCTGGTTAAGGGAATAGACGTATTACCCGTCTTAGACTCGATTTGTACAAGCTTGTGAATCGAAAGCCTCCGTTGTGAGTAAATTTTTCGGGCTTAGTGCCAAAAGCGATTCAGGTCGTTAGCTACTTCCGCGTAGCATCGAAGATGCCTCAACTTATAGAACGCTTCGAAGAAGTTAGGATGACATCCAAGTTAGACCTCCTTTTAGCTCTCCAAGAGACTGTCTTGTTCCCTCCAGGGCTTCCAAGTCAACATTGCGCAGGTCCCCTGAAGTAATCCAATCAAAGGAGGGAGAGAATTCCGAAGGCTACTATCTTGGACAGCAGAGACTGCTGTTAGTTATAATGGTAAAATCTTGGGGTTGTTATACGTGGCTGCAATCTGCCCGCTGTCTATTGGACCTCGAAGGGGATGCTTCCTATGAAGGCCTACTTACTGGATGGAAGAAGGAAGGGCCGGACAGCTCCGATGCACTTAGCCGGATGGACCTGGAAGGTGACTGACCTAATCCCTCCCCCCAGGAAAGAGATGGAAGTTTCGGTTACATGCATAACCGCTAGTTTCGCTACAGGAGCTACAGGAAAGGCTGACTTGTGTCGATAGTCTAGCCTGAGTGTAATACTGACCTTGACCAAGGACTCTAAGGCCAGCTACTGCTGGGCTGCAGCACTCAAGCGTGAGAACTCCTAGCGAAAAGCTACGGATCCATACGGGCGCTGCCCATGTTCTGTTACTGCCGGCGTGTGATGTCACGCGTCACGTAGTTCCACTGTTAGCAGGTTGTGAGGTCTATGTGCTGTGCCTCGGGAGTCGGCGCAGTGAGAATTCCTAGCTTGTCTTCCAGGTACAGTACTTGAGAATGCCTCCGACGAATAATCCGTTTGTTCAGAACAAATCCAGGCACGCATGCTAAGGTGCGTGAGCAAGTAGAAGATTGGTATCCTAAAAAAACTTGGAAGGGGTCAGTGATCGCCAGAAAAAAACATTGAGAGCACAGTAAGATTTCGGGAACTGCCTATAGCCTGGCAGTGACTAATCTGTTTCCATCTCCTTGTCAACCGAGGTGACGCTCGGTCCGGTGGTGGCTGCGGAACTCCCACCAGCAGAAGATAGGCACCCTGTACCCCCGACCAACCTCGGTCCGCTCGAGGGCGCGTAAGCCATCGCTGTAGGCGACTACTAACGGGAGTTGAATCCCTAACGTCTTCATACTATCGATGTTGACTATGCTAATTACTAGTGGACCCGCGCGTGAAAACATCTATCTACAATATAATAAAGACCGATGTACTTATCCATTTTCTGTCACGCTTTAATAAAACAGGCGGAATTAGCCCAGGTTGGAGGCTCTGGTCGTCTTTTCAAGCTCCATTGAAAACTGATAGGTAGAAAATGGGCCGGGTGGCAGAAGATGGCAAACGTATCTTAATTAGGGACAGTTGAAATTAAAAAATGAAGATATCGCATGCTTAGTCTGATTCGTGCGAGTATTACCTTCTCCATACATCGAATCTATGGCAAAATATCGGGCGGCCTCAAGTCTAAATGCACTTCTTGCATTGCCGAAGTTGAAATCTCAGCACTGAAGATATCTGAAGCGTCCATTGGCGCTCTCCTGCATCTTGATTCGTAGTTTCTTCCTACAGATGATTTCGTTCCTTCAGCTATCCTTCGCACTTTGATGCAATTGTTGACAAAACATCTTTCAATAACCAAAAGACTACCGGGCAAATAAGACAAACTAGGGTATTTATGATACCAAATGTGGCTGAACTGACTGCAAAAGTAACGAATTATTTTCATGTCAGAAAATAAGAGTCTTGATGCTCAGTAATTAGGGTAATTAGGATGCCGTGAACCCTCCTCCAAATTATTCGCTGTCATTTTATGACAGCGCGGGCACACTAGTTTGCTCAATTTAGGCCGGTGCCAAAATCTTCTCCTTTTTGACTTGCTTCTTCTTCATCACAAGAAATTAGTGATGACTGATGACACTTTTTCATTGATTGTACTTTCCTTACTTAAATACATATCGAGGAAAACTGCGACAGCCAACTAAATTATTATCGTAAGTGATGCGTGCTTTCTTCCCAGCAGCAGACTTCAATTCGTCTTCAGCACACTCATTCCCTCCCTTCGATGACATGTGCAAAATATTAACTGTATTCGTAAGCGCTGAAATATCACCGAATTTCGTTTCCACTGCGTATCCAAAATACACAGTGAAGTAGTCTCACAGAACAAAATTTTCGCCCCAAAAAGTTGGAATAAAGAATTACCACGTCTACTATACAGGAAAAAATCGGTTCCTCTACGCTTCACTGATTTACTACGAAATGTGTACATCGTAAACCAAAAGAAAGTACAATTTCGATGTAGAAAAAAGTAATGAATATCAGACTCCACGGGAACGGCAAAAGAAGCTGGAACAGCAAGAACTGCATTCACTGTTAATAGAGACAAGTACCGTATTCCAAATTTAGCCTTCTTCTGCAATATGGCTTATTGCCTACTGAATCCCATCAGAAGGGAACAGGATCGCAAAAATTTCTAACGGGGCAAGAAATGCATTCAGATAATAAAGGAGTAAGGATTTCACTTTCGCCTTCTGCAACCTCGTCATCGTTGTCGTTGATTACGAAATCTGCATCCTGTCCTATTTTTTGCCTATATGGTTAAGAGCGAACACGAAAAACAATCTACAATATAATAAAAACCGATGTGTCTAACAGTTCCTAGCCTCATCTGAGAGAACGGCAGGCAATGATAGTACCCACCGTCACTGCGGTGTCCCAGCAAGGTGGTCTTACTCCCACTCCATGAGTCTCGAGTATCTATGACTGATCGCGCGAGGCTAAGCGCCTAGGTCCTGCCAGATCTTACATACTGAGCCGACCAGCCGGGGCGTAGTCTGAAACTGAGAAATAGCCCTCACAAGATGGTACCAATTACGTGGACCACCAGACTAGCTTATGTGGGTATAACCGACGCGACACAAGATTACTATCTACTGGTCAGTGAGGATGAGCACATCCTCTAACGAATCGAAGTCAGAGCCCTCGAGTTACTCCTGTGGTTGATTCCCAGCGGGGCAATGCCCGAATCTGATAAACCAAGTGCAAGGTTTCACTCGCAGCATCCGCTCTCTTACTAACCACTTTTCCCGAAAGGGTAAGGCTTCTCCTGGAGTCCGAAAGAACCGCAGCATGGAACAGCCGAGGTAGCTCGCTAACGTTCTGAGCTTGGTGCTTCAGACGGACATGACGGGACCTAGGGGTTGAACCAGAGCCAGGTCGGGTCGCCAGAGTCGACCTATCTTGTCTTGAAAGATATCAGGCTGAGAAGTAGGGAGCACGAGCTCCCTGAATGAGAAAAACAGTCAAACTGTGGCGGCCCTATGCACAGAGACCAGGATATGTCGAGTGACAGCTCTGAAGTGTCCAAACCTGCTCAAGATTAAATTGCAAAGCCTGCAAATAGGGCTCGAAAAGAGGCAGCAGCTCGGACAGGTTGGTCCGAAGATGTCCTTACTCTTCTGCCAAGAGGATAGAGACTCTCTGTGCACAGTCACCTCAGCCTAGGTCTACGGCTAATGCTTTGCACCAGAAGAATGTTCAGCGTGGTTACACAATTCGTTGGGGTCTACGGCTGTCGCGTCGGGAGGACCAGACAGGGGCTGTGCAGCACCCGGAGATCCTACTCCTTCTTTGAAATGAAGCTGTTTTGCCATTTTGCGAGGGTCTTAGGGAATAGCTAAGGACACAAACAGGCGCCTAACGTGCTCCTCAGTCATGCTCAAGGCCCTAGCTCTCAACAGCGGTAGACTACAGATATGCTACTATATCCTAACAGGGCTAGGGCCTTGAGCAGAACTGGGGAGCACGTTAGGCGCGCTGATCGACCGATCAGTCCCTCGAAGTAACAGTTGCTTATCCTCGGCACAACCACACTGCTAGGGATATGAGCAGTTGTCCCAGCCAATTAGTTTCCCTGAGTGAGTGCAAGGGCGAGGCTGTTGGCTGGGAGTTGGATGGTATATACGTGTTTTCCTTTTTTCATTATTTTTTAAAGATTTTTTTCTTATTTTTTTCTTATGAGCTAACCTGTTGGCGAGAGGACCACTGGCTAACCTGTGACCCCCAGAGACAAAGGCTATGAGTGCTCCTATATGCATTAAATATGTTTCAGATTTTTTTTTTCCATTTCATTTTTTTAGATTTTCTTCTTTTTCAGATTTTTCTATTATCTTCTTTTTTCAGATTTTTTTCCTCGTGAAGAAGGCAGCCCTCGAAAGGAGAGTGGAACCCTGGAGAACCTCCAGCAGAAGCCACAGGTGGTAAGAAGGAAACTCTGGAGAACCTCTAGGAGACCTTCGAAGGAGGAGAGGAACCATGGAGAACCTCCACGAGAATCTCTCGTGATGCGTAAGTGGGGATCACGAGGTGCTGCTTGCAATGACCGATGTATGTGAGCTAGCGTGGGTGGCGACAACCCCCCCCCCCCTCGGCCAGCTGGTCCGTCTCTATTGGTCGACTGCTGAGGACGTAGGCTAGCCGATGATATCGACCAGTGGAGCGCACCTATTGGACAGACTGCTGTGACGTCAGCCACCCGGCCACTCCTATTGGACAGACAAGCGATGACATCAGCCCTCTGGCGACTGCCGTTAGCTGACTGGTCCGTGCCGCGGTCGCCAGATCGCCCGCCACTGCCACTTAAATTTTAAGAGCGTAGCTGCAACATCGCTCGTTAAACACCCGCTTGGGTTGTTCTACCTAACCTGCGGACAAATACACTTGAGAGGGTTCATTCTATCGGTGTTTGGTGTCAGGGAGTGGACCGTGGATAAATAATACACAATGACAATATGTTCATTCGTGCTTCATGTTTCAATACATTTGGTTCGCAGTACAATCAATACAGACAGCAGTCCTCTCGGTAGTATGATGTCTGCCAAATTTCAAGGCGAAGAAGTGAGAGTGAGACGGTCAATATTTTCAAACATCAACCAAACCCATGTTCCCTGCAACCCCATCCTGCACAGAACCAACCACAGACCCACCTGAAGACAGCGTGCGCAAGAGTCGTCAGTGAGGGCGGCCATCTTGGCAGAGTAGTCCCGCAGCTGCAGCAGCGTCTCGGACAGCTCCCCTCGCTGGAGGTCTGACGGCAGCAAGCAACACTTGGGGGTTACATGAAAACCTTCCACCGACTGAGTCTATTCAGGTGTTAATATAATCAAAATTCATAATGCCACAGCTGACACAAACATTGGTTGCTTCAATACCTTAGTACTTACTGTGCTTCTTCGCCACTACACAAGTCACGCCACAAACTGGGTAAAAAAAAAAACAGTCGGCTCAAGCCGTAGCTAATAGACTAATGATGGGTACACACAATAGCAGAAGGAGGGGATGAGCTAAGGCTTGAGATTGAGAATAAACTTCCTTACAATGCACAAAATTCCTAAATACAGCTACTTCTGACTCGCTAATTCATATTTGTAAAAGGAACGTAAACTTCACGAACGAGAGATATACTACAAGCACGAAACTATATAGCGCTCAAATTCCCAATTTTCTATTGTATATGACGCTCAGAACTTTGGCATGAAACCGCAGATCTGAATTGGCACAATAATAGAGCACCAGTCAGAACTGAATAAATTAAAGCTACTTAAACAACAACAAATATATAAAATAATAAGCTTTTTTGAAGAGAGAGAGCAAAAGCATGGCTTCGTTCTGGTCCAAAAAGCACGCTCGTCTTTCTTTATTCAATTGGTATGCAGCCCTTCACGCAACCAAGGAGATAGGTAATCTAAGAGATCTACTGTAGGATGTCTTGCTTGCAAGTTCGTTGCATTGCCTGTCCGGCTAGAAGTCGAAGTGCTGAAACCGGGGGTCTACAATTCAATTACTTTCAATCACCTATCAAGCAAGAATTCAAGCACCTACTATATGTCAAATTGCACAGTTCCATGGTGACTAGGCCAAGGCTTCACCACAATATTGTTCAACGTGTAGCTCCGTATTTGAAATAGACACTGGACTGTAATTTAGTTCATCCAACAGCATGTAGTAAAGCTCAGTGGAAATTAACGGGCCAAGCTTTGGGAGATCTACAGCACTGCGGACAGGAATGCATAGCCCAGGCACAGAATGAGGAACAGGCAACCCAGCCGCCACTTGTGGCCTCCAATCTCCCCTATAGCCCCACCCGACCGCCTGTACTAATGGTGGGTAGGCGGGGATGCCACTTTCAAACTTTGCAAGGGGTGTCTTTATTATACAAAAATATCGCGCAATAAAATACGAATAGGTGTTAACTGTAGTTACAAATAAAAAGCCCTAATTTTATTTCCATTTCATGGACAGTAAAAGCAAGAACTCTTTAGTCGTAAGCCTTTTCAAATAAATGTTTACATAACTTCCGTGCATCCAGTTATGCATCCAGTTGAATGCAATCTTGAAGGCGTTGTGAATGGTATGATCTCCACAGGAACCTAAATCTAAAAGTTGGTAGGGCGTTTATGAAAGTTCGTTTTGCAGAAGGCTGAACATTTTCAATTCACAGATGGAGATGGACCATCCATGCTTAGCTGGAGAACTTTCGTGAGGCTGCAAGTCAATAAATTAACGGCAGTCGGATACCCGAGAAATGCAGATGAGACATACCTGGTTTTTATCGTGTTTCTGTCATTGATCTACCGTACATGGAGGTACATCTGACACTTAGCAGACACTGTATTTAATGATTCATGAAACATTACAACAAACAGCTTAGCAGAAAGGACAGTATCAGTTGCTTTTTCACGGCAATATTCTCGAAGTCCATACTTCAGCTGGAATCCGATTTTGTTCATACACATTTTATAACCCCTTGCGATTTCACTATCAGGAAACATGACTGCATAGATGGCCCCATTAAGATCTCACTGAGACATGCGTGTCAACCACTTTCAAATACTGCAGGATTTGAGCCTTCACAATGGAGTCTCTTAGTTGCTGATTGTGACTATACACAAGAGGCTGACTCTCCTCGCTGCAGCCGTGGGGACAGCACCAGTGGAGCTACTGCGGAGGTAGCAGCAATGGAGAAGGCTAATGATTTTGTTTCGCCAGTAAACGTTTCACACATCGCGGCTTGAATGCTGGGATGTTTGACTCTTGTTTGCCAGTTGGATTGCGCCGATATGCTTCTTTCCCTTTGCGTGGGACCGAGCACTGGCAACGCCAGTACCGATATCAATCCTTAAGTCATTTGTGCGGGCACAATAATGTGCCAAATATTTATCCGTCAAAGGACAAAACCAACTATGGAAATCTGGTACTGCACACCATTTAAGCTGGAAAAGATTTCTACTTGGCAATATTTATAAGCAATTAGCTATCTGATAAAAATTAACTACATTAGTTGACTGTGAAATGAACAGAAAAAATACACTCGTAAGGCACGTCTATCACTTGTCAGGCATCGCCTATCTCCAGGAATATATGGAACCAGCCACCTTTAATCAAGAGTGAAAACTAGGTAGATAAGTTGAATGGGGACCGAGGCAACGTCATATTCTCCTATAGGAACACTAATCCTACAATGCCCTGTGAAACTTAAAAAATAAAACAACACATTTCAACCGCGTCCATTTAATTTTCAAGCCCCTTACCCTGAATTCAAGCAATTTTCAATTACTTTTCAAGCACTTTGCTCATTCAATCACTTTCAAGCACCTCAATTAACTTGTAGTAGACACCCTGTGCAATGGCTTCTTTCGTTTCCTTTGGTGGTAGGTACGGCGGATCGCAGATCGCAGCAGCTGACCTCTCTTTTCTCATAGCACGTGTAAAGGGCAAGGCAATATACCAGCTGTAAAAGAGCCTTGCTCTCTTCGCTCTTTGACTGCGTTCACTTTTCGTCTCACAGTATTACTTTGCAGCTTCGTTTTCGTGATTCAACAAATATAAAGGGTATCCCACAAAAAGTTAAACAATTTCAAATAAGTCTAGATAAAAAACTTTTAAACTTAAAAAAAATTTGGAAAGTTGTATGTTTGCATGATGTTTATCGCCCTTTTCTTTATATTGAAAATGCCATGAAAAAAATGTGAAAGTGTATATTCGCCGTATTGTTTTTAGTAGGAGACACTGAAAACATACTTGCACAAAGTTGTTCAAGTACAAATTTGATGGCGCTAAAAATGTATTATAAATAATTCTTAACAGTTTATTAATAATGAAAACCCAATAGAATTGCAAACTAAAGAAAACTTAAAGTTCTGCTCTAATTTTTAGAGCACAACGCCGCTCCTGCTAACAGAACTATTACTGTAAGAGAAAAACTGATTGAGCTATTCGGCGATCGCATTATCTCCTTGAATGATTGTACTGAGTGGCCACCCAGATCCCCCGATTTTACTCCTCGTGATTTTTTCATATAGAGACTCTTAAAAAGGAAAGTTTATAATTTCCCACCATGAGACATCACCGACCTGAAGCAAAGAATTGAACAGGAGGTCAATTTGCTTCGAAAAGATGCTCTGATAAGAAGTTATGAATGCAAAAATTCAACTGTGCGTTGAAAGAAATGATGGGCATAGCCAAGGGAACTAAAAATTAGAGCACAATTTAAAGTTTTTTCTTGAGTTTGAAATTCTATTGGCTTCTCATTACAGAACTGTTAAAAGTTATTAAAAATATTTTCCTAGAACCATCAAATTTGTATTTGTTTTCGCAAGAATGTTTTCAATGTCTCTTACTAAAATAATACTGCAAATATACGCTTCCAGATTTCCTCATAAAATATTCAACACAGATTAAGGAAAGGTTGACAAACAACATGCCCCTTTCCATATTTTTTGTAATATTTTTTGATATATAATTATTCGAAAACTTTCCGCGAGAAACATCAAGATAAAATACACATATCGTTGTATGACGTAATTTTGAGTCGCTACTATGGCGACTGAATACGTGCGCTACTCCCTTCTGCTCTCTCTGAAGTCTACCTCAAAGTTAGCAGCTGAGGGCTCATCAGCAAAATGACGTCTTATGAGAAAAGACATAGAAGAATTCTGACTCTTGACCCAATTTTATTGCATGAAGATATCCAAAATAGACAAGCGCCAGAATCCTCTGAATAGAGGTGGTAACTTTGCGACCCGGCGACGACAGGTCGGAGGACTGTGAAAATTGTCATAGGGCAACTGCCGGGACATCGCCACAGCTTTAATCTTTGCAGATCGTTTTTGAGACGACCATTTCCCAAAAAAAGAACTGTGAACTGTCGGATGTAATATGGGCGTGGTCTCCTTGTGGGCCGCCGCGTGACATGTGACGTCATGGGCTCGGGAAATTTGTGGTTGTGCTGGAAGATTTCAGCTAGGAAGCTTAATGAGCAAATGACTATATATTTGATATGACAATCAAGCAAGGGAAATTACGTCACTCGTGTGCTAGTACACACTACTATCTGTATTTTACTCACAGCTGGTGTTTTCCTTAATGTTTCTGCAATAACATTACAGGTTACAAGGAATATATAGTAGCTAGCTACTTGAATGGCTCACTGACAATGCTAGCACTTGCACTAAAGCGTGACACATTAGAAAACGAAGCATAACACATTCATTTACACCAGCGGGACCTGTGAAATTCCACGGTTCAATAAAGACTAGGCTATACTTTCTAAAATGACCCAACCCACGCTACACTATTGCAATTTACCTCAGTTTAACCTAATGCAGCTCTTATAACGTAGCTCACCCCGTCTGAGTAAACGCTCGTCGCTCATTCCAACTCAACAATGTCTGTCTATCCAGCCTAATTAAGTCGTATAAGCTAACGTGACCGGTGGGAATTCACCGATTAGTTAATGCTCCCACTTTATAAGCTGTAGCAATCATAGCAATACGCTACTATAACGCACCTAACCTAATACAGCTCCTCTAACATAACCTACCACATAAATAACACCAGTCACTTAATCCTGACGAATTCAGTCTAACGAAAAATGGGAACGTTCCTTCCTACCTTTCTGATTACGCTGCTGTGGGTGCAGCTGGAACCCCTCAGAAATTCCACAGAACAGAAAGAAGCAATGTTCTTCAGTGATATCTCAGTCCCGTATCATCCGAATTTTCCCTTATCTAATACTGAATGAACCGGTGGAAATTCTACAAACAAAAGAATTGTTCTTGAATTATGATACCCTCGGACCAGTATCACGCATACCAAGGTTGAAAATGTCCCGAGTCTGGCCGGGAAGCACGAGTCTGAACCCTGGACATTCTCGGTGATGGTAAGTGATGGTGATGGGTACGCGCGGTGCGTGTGCGTGTCTGCAGTGCAGTGACAATTTTGACAGTTCATATTGTGCAAGCTCGGGGAAAGGTTAGCGCTGCTCTCTAAGCAAGCAATATGGCTGCAGACTATGAATGGGACTTTCAGTGGCCAGATGCCTACAAACAAAGTTTACGTTGTGGCGATAAAGCATGTAGATCA
>LQNS02278170.1:38408709-38418908 GCA_001587735.2 Parhyale hawaiensis
CAGCAATACATTTAGGTGGTAGGCACTTGTGCCCTAAGAATTCCACCAAATCTATTGTTGATTTATAAATTAAAGCTAATGTAAATTGTTACCTCGGAATAGAAGAATATTGATAAATACTTGTTGGTGGTAGGCACTTGTGTTGCAAAAAATCCAACAAGTATGTTGTTTGCTTAAATACTTCGTGGTAGGCCCCAGTGGCCCTAATAATTCCGCGAAGTATATTGCCCTAGGAATGTTACTTCCTGTGCGGTGGTGGCCCTTACGGCCCTTGTTCTGTGCCACCTGTTAACGAACATCAAAGACTGGATGGTTGGCCTTTGTTGCCCTAACAATTCCATCTAGCGCAGCGATACATTTAGGTGGTAGGCACTTGCACCCCAAGAATTCCGCCAAGCATATATATACTTGCTTGGTTAGGCTGGACTCTTAAGAAAAGCCGCCTTGCATGTATATCCTAACTTGGTTGGTAGGCCTTAGTGCCCTAACAAGTCCGCCTAGTAGGCCTATACATCATCTCTGGGCTGGTTGGGCCAGACGGTATCGAAAGGCCACCAGTCACAGAGATTCACACCTTGGTTTGTAGGCCCTAGTGCCCTAACAAGTCCGCCAAGTACACTCACTACACAGTTGGTTGGTAGGCCTTAGTGCCCTAACAATCCACCAAGCTTATCGTTATACTTGCTTCATTAGGCCATGTACCCTCGCAGGCCGTTAAGCATGTATATTCCTATATACCTTCTTGGTTGATAAGCCTTAATGCTTATCTAATAAACAAGAACTTTTTTTTCAAGTATTGGGGATCCCCAATAGTGGGAAAGCTTAAATCGACCAGATACTTGATCTGAGATAATTCCAAGATGGCGCCCAGGCGCCGGTAAGCGGAAAAACAAACCGGGAGGTGCACTCTTGATCCACTTTGGGAGTACAAGAGTGACCACTTGTTTTTTGTTACAAAATCTGTAGGTCAAAACGACCTCAACTCTAGCTCCTGCGCTAGCAGCTAAAAACAATTATCAGATTTTTACAGAGTTCTTAGACTAAACATGTACAATAATGCGTTTAGTATAAATTGTCTTAGGTGTATATGTTGTGCGCGTTTGGTTTATTTGCGCGATCGATCGATCGCGCTGCGTGTTTGGTGGATCGTTCATATTTTAGAATGGAAAACAAAAAAACAGTCCTTGCCTCCCATAACCTACCCGACATTAAACCTGAATATAGTCCAACTTACCCGAAATTACGGCCTAATACCTACAATATCCACCAAATGCGCAGCGCAATCGGTCGATCACGCAAATCCACCAAACGCGCGCAACATATACAACAGTCTACACAGACATATTGAGACAGTTATAAAGGAACTGAGGGGAAGTAATAGAGTGACCGCTTGTTTTTTTGTTACAAAAGCTGTAGGGCAAAACGACCCTAAAAGATTAACAGAGGGTAGAAAGTTCATATTTCCTACCCCCACAGAGGATGTTTTGGACTTATCAAAATCTGGTAGGGTAACATCCCTGGCCTATGTCAGGGATGATGACTTCCATTGCAGGTTGGAGCAGATATGTATCGACCTATGTTTGACCTAGTCCCATAGGGAGGTCCTTCCCCTGGAACTGAGAGTATCCCCTTAAGTTCCGGATGGGTTATAATCCCAGATAATAAAAGGTAGATGCCTTACAGAAACTCTTCTGAAACGATTTGGAATCCACTCTGGTAGAAACTACCTTTGGAGTTGACTTTCTTTGGTCCTGCTGGACTCTGCCGCAAGAGACGATATTCCTGCGGTGCTCAGAAAAACGAAAAATTATCAACCGACGGGTGATATAGCTCCGACGGCTCCTGTCTGGTGGTATGAAGTAGTTCGGGAGGTCCGAGCTTTGACTTTATCCCACACAGTCACAGGGGCACTATTTTTCCCCTAGGGATTGTTTCGGACTAGTCCTAGGTACTTGTGTTGAGGCCTAAGTACTCGTTCTTTAGAAAGGTTTCTGCTTAGAGACTTAAGCTCAGGTCTCCCAAGGACCTGCCACGGCCCAGACTTCAGGATAATTTCACTCATAGACAAGAGGGCTAGGCGGATAATTGTTGTTCTGGTCCATTCCAGTGTTAGAACCAGTATTCTCCGAAATTTCAAAATCACAACACGATTGCGTGTGAGTGGTTGACCCTCAAACCGAGAAGGAAACTCTCAGTTGTAAACAAGGAGCTATATTTTCTTCCTTGGGCTAATCCTTGCCCCTGCTACGTTAGTTAGCGGGACGATGTTTTCCACAGCTTTTATTCCAGAGTTCAGGGAGGTCTGGTCCCCGTTGAATACCAGATTAGTCTGCCTTCCAGAAGCTGGGGGTTAGGCTTGATAGTTATCTCCCTGAGATTTAGAATAGATTGTACGCTCAAGACAGTCAAAGCCAAAGTCCTTGACTTTTTCCTGCAATTAGATCCAGCATGTTTTGAACTTGGACATTACTTAAATGGCCCCCAGAAGCCTTAGTAAAACTGAGGCTTTTCTTAGCCAGAGGGGAATCTTGATAAGAATCCTAAGTTCAGCACTCAGCAGATGCTCACGGCTTATCTTTTAGTAAGAATTCCAAGCTGCAACCACAGAAAATTGTAGGCTCTTGATCTGCTTCCTGTCAGGGACGCAATTTTTGATTTCTAAAACAAAACTCCAGAGCAGAACAAGACCTGTCCCGTTGAGAAAACTGTTTACAGTCTAGTCAGAGGTTGACGTGACCCCAATTTGGGACGTGAGACTAGCGTCTAGGTTGGCGTTCCCTCTCGAGCAGCAAAGCCAGAGAGGGTCTCCCTAACAGGAGTTCCCCTTCTCCAACAGGTGTTGTTTCACCAAGAAATACTGTACTGGAGGGATTTGGCCCCAGAGGCGCTTAGTCTTGTATACAAGCTCCCGGCAAGGAAGCTACACTCTGGCTCCTCCTATGGGGAAATTCGACGACAAATTTCGAAGATTGGTGGGTATAATGAGTACCTATAACTCCAGCGGATCCTCCTGGAAAGAAGCTTCTTCCAGTTGAGATTAACTATGGATGTAACTCCTTTGTAGTTTAAGGTTGGAAAGATTGGCGCTCATGGAAGGGAGATAAGCAGTAGTCAGGGTCTTTGGATACTTACTGACTAGCGCAGGGTATCCCCCCCGGGGAAGTCAATAACTTTCCGGAAGATTCAACAACGTCTAGGGCAGGGGACTAAGGTCCCTACACCTTAATATCTGTTCTTTGTCGAGGTGAGTTGAGACAACAGACGAATTTAATATAATGAGCATAAAAAGGAGCTAGTAGTTCTCCTTCCTCGGACTGATGCAGAAACCATACCCCTGGCAGGGTGAATGGTTTCGGACCCTGGTCAGCTCAGTTATGGAAACACGATCACGCCTGAACTAAGGCTGACGTACCTAGCGTGTTCGCGTTGATGTAGAGAAACGTTCAACTATTTTCCAAACCGTGTCACTTGTTAATCGGATTCCAACACACCTATTAGATCCTATGTCTAATGGCGCCTTTAAAAAAGCGGTATATGGATTATGTTATGCAATTGTATTAGTCTACTTATTACTTGGTACCCAAAAAAGTTCTACAACTTTTCTATGGGTTATGCAGATATATTACTGTACGTATATTGTACTCAGAAAATTTTTATTGTTGTAATGTTTATCTGTGTGTAATAAACCTATCAAATCGAAACCTATCCCTCTACCTTACCTTATCCTCGATGAATCCCGTGGTTAGGGAACCATTAATCACAGAGAGCAAGAAACGATAGGACAAAACTATCCTGACGGTGATTATATTGTTGGGGAGAACTTGACAGCGGGCCTCCTGTGGATGGTTTGCTCTTAAGGAGTGATCAAGACCAGCTGATTTCTCCTGATGTCAAGTGGACCTGCTGATAGGGCGGGTCCAGTAATACCGATTTCTGCCCTAAAGGGACGCTGGCCACTGGCTCAGAAGGCGGTTAAGAATAACCAGAGCGACAGGCAGTGGTTATTCGACGGAGGAGAGATCTTGACGGTAGCTGGAAGGGCAACTGACAACCTCCCTAGGCTTAGTCCCGGAAATCTCAACTATGACCCAGAAGGCTGTTGTTAATCTACATCAGTTACAACATTTCCGGCTGGGGAGGGCCAGCTACCAGAAGTTTTCCTTCTAGAAAACGGGGGGATAGGCAGAACGTTGCGATAGGCTTCGAGAACTCAAAGCATAACCTTACGGTTTCTGTAATTCTGTTCACCCAAAGGTCTTAAGATCCTTCTAGGGGCGACAACAGAGTACCCAGTACGTCTTGTTCCCAAAGCCCAGTCAGAAACTTGATGAACCGAGAGCTATCTTAAGTTCCAGAACCTGCGATGGTAGGTTAGTAGCTAGCCCAACTGGACCTAGCATTGAGTTTGGTCCCTTGCCCTTAGCTCTGCAGGAAATTATAGGATGAAATTTTAGAATTTCCGTTAGTTGAGAATTTAGTCAGCTCTCTCTTTCTGGTCTGCTCACTGGGAGGGAACCCTCTTGACAGGCAAAGATTTTCCCCTCGAGGAAAATGCAGGGAGCTATGAAGCTAGGAGTTAACCTAGGTTCATAGGAAATAGTTGTGCAAGCCTAGTCGACTTTGCAGAGCTATATCCCCCATGAAGCTAACGATGTTCAGCTAGTATCAACGTAGGATCCTGGTTCGGAACTACTAGTAGGTGTCCTATAGTAGTATAGTTTGACCTTCAGGAGACTGCGTTAGAAAACGCCGGTTGGTTCCTTGTGACGTTTTCTACCATAGGAAAACTCTAGTTTTTCACAGAGTTCCCAATTTTCTAGGGTAAGATACACTAGGTTGAGCAGGAAGTTAATTCCCTAGATAGAAGGGGGCAGGAAGCCTGTGCCTTCCCTGGTTGGGTCTGCTCTATTAATATACACTAAAAGGGAAGTGTAACAGGCTTAGATACTGGGTCTGTCACCAGGAGGAGACTTGATGCAGATGAAACCTGGAGTGGTGGGGCCACTGTTCAGAAAGAACTAGAGAAAATCTTTCTCTCCGAGTTTTCAGGTTATTCTTTTTTGATTCAAGGCCAGAGCCCCAGATAAACTCAGGGCTAAAAAAAAAACTTGAAATGAAACAATTCTATCACCCAATAAGGAATCAGTTCAGAGTTAGCAGACTTTTGAGTCCTAAAAATGCACAAACAAGTGTGAATCTGGACCTAAGACAGTACTACAGCGTACGCTGAGATCCTAAGACGATGAAAGCTGCTAACAGCATAGCTCTTTTGAGACTAGACAGTACTAGGCTGCACGAAGAAGAAAAAAAAAGTGTCATACCTCACCCACTCACAGGGTCATCTTGACCTTGGGTCGTAGGGGAATAGCTTGATTAACCATAGAGTAATTAGGGTCAGTCCTGAGGATCCTGTGCAAGTTGCTCTCTTACAACGGTAGAAAGCAATGGAACTGCAAGCAAGTGTCCTCATCTATATCAGGGAATAGTCCTTCTCCATAACTAGCGTATTAAAGGACATCAGGCGCTAGGGTTCCTAGGCCTATGAGTAACTTTCTCGGTCTTCCCAGTGGGAAGATTACCATAGTTAAGGAAATTCCAGGAATTCAAGGGTGAGCTTCCTAGAATTAGGAAGAGTTGTTTCGTCTCTGGATCTGCTCAACCGAGCAGACAGTTCAGGAGGCGGGTTAGTCTGGATAGTGGCCTTGAGCCTCTGAGGATTCCCCCTCTAGGAACCTAGAATCCAGGACCTTTAGTGAAGAAATCTCAGCATAACGGCAGAGAAAATCAGGGGAAATACTACCACAGAGTAATTCTGGGTTACTACAGGTACCGGTAGTCATCCCAGTAAGAGACCAGTTAACAAGGTAAGGAAGGTGGAGTGGGGTTTTTCAGCTTGAACTGAAAAACCAGCCCTCTCGGAAATTGACCTCTGCTACAGATAGGCAGTTTTCAGAATGATCCGAAACGGGTTCCGAAAAAGATTTGAAAGCCTTCCGGTTCTAGAAAGAGCCAGACAAAAGCTATACCAGTAGCCCAAAAGGCACAGAAGGATCTGAACTACAAGCGATTTTGTGCGCTGGCTAACCTTCAACCTGCATGTAAGGTTGTAGCAGCAAGAAGCCTGGTTAGAACAGTATTGTCCTAACAGGGTTTTTTTCCATAGATTTAATCCGTGACAATCCAGGAAGGCCTGTTATAGTCTATATTTTCGCTGAAAGTCGGGGGTACGGCAACTCACTAAAGATGGTTGCCAGGTACCATCAAGGCCAAGACGCGACTTACTGTCACTACCAGGCCAATGTTGAAACACCTGGATTGTCTGAGAAAAGATCACCAAGAACAAGAGAATAAATTAGTTCAGATCAGGATCTTTTGCACCAGCAACTCGGGGGAGGCCATGAAACCCCTCCCTGCTCCGCCTTGGGTATGTCGGTGCTACCGACAGAGGTGTTCTGTCGTAGCGAGCCACTGAGAATGGATAGAGTGTTGCAACGAATTTTTCTCAGTGGCGAGCAAAGACAGAACACCTCTGGAGGCTGAAAATAACCCAAAGCCTCTTCAGTTTTTTGGCCTAGGGTGAAGTTGATGTATTGGTGTGCTCGTCGTGCCAGAATGAGGAGTGCTGCTGGGCTCTGAGGAACCAGGTGGGCAGGGCCTGAAAAAAAAAGAGAGAACACCAAAAGCTGTCTATAATGAGGGTTACGCCTCGAAACGGTCTAAACTACCATTTAGACGCCCCCAGAGTTGGACGCTGACGCGGGTCTGGTGCCACTGACTGAGGGGTTCTGTCTTCGCTCGCCACTGAGAAAAATTTGTTGCAACACTCTATCCATTTTCTTGGCAATCAAAGCCAAGTACCTACAAGTGCACCACCCGTCCAAGCCTCAGGGCCAGGGCGCGACGAGGGACGGTTGTGGATGTTCGGTCTGTCCAAGCCCAGCTACTGTTCTGGGGGCTTTCAAAACATAGCTACGATTTAAATTCAGTTTGGCCGTTACAAAGAAGTAACATTCTAAACTAGAGCACTCGGAGAGCGCATAACTCCGCCAAGCGAAGCAACGGTAGCAAAAAATTCAAATTGGCTCTGAAACCATAATTTTCTTAGTATAAACTCCAAAATCTAATCATATGTACCTTTGGATAATAATAACAGCTTGTGCAACTTCCTTGAAGATCCTTTCATAACTTTTTGAGTTAGTCTATACTGCTAACAAACGTTAAGACAAACATGAGTCAAACATACAAACGAAGAAACCGATCTGCACCAAAATTTGGTCATTTATGTCTTTTAATATTACTAACAACCCCTATAAATTTCATAAAGATTCATTATTTTTTGAGGTATTGTGCTAACAAGCATGAAATTAAAAACAGTGATACACGAACGAATGAACTAACAGATCATTTCAAAAATTTGGTGATTTACTTTTTGTTATATAGCTACCTAACAACTGTTATTTTCATAAAAATCCATCCATAACTTTTTGAGTTATGGCATTGAGAAAAATGAGGAAGATAAACAAAAAACGGATGGACATATCTTCACCAAAAGTTAATCATCAGTTCCTCCTAACATACCTAACAATCCTTGTAAATTTCATCCAAATCGGTTCATAACTTTTTGAGTTATCTTGGTGATAGACAAACAGCCAACAGACAGATAGACAAACACGACGAAAACATAATCTCCTTGCCCGAGGTAAAAATGTGAAAACATCATAACTGTGTTGCTGGAGCATTAACTTTATAGCTAGTCCTGTACTCGGTACTTCGGCGTTTTCTGAGGGTGATTAGTGTAGCTACAACCAAGCTATGCAACTTCCTTTATGATTCACAGTGGCTCAAAATGAATCGTACCAGCTGTCTTGTGTTTTTTGCTTACGAGCTATTTGAACCAGGGCTAATTTCGATCTTAATAATTCTAAGTCGTGGGAAGGTCGGAAATGAATAGGTAGGTCTTCATTTCATGGATAATGTATATGGACGTTTTACTAATGCTCATTTATTTGCATTAAATTAAATATCTGAATTACTGTTTCATTTTCTTGCAGAAGGAGGATGAGGATATAGTTATTCTATAGCTACTTGCTAATAGCTAATACCAAAGAATAATAGTTTGTGTTAGGTTCATAATACATTTATTACCAGGCTGTGGTGGTCTTCACATCTGCTCATGACCCCATGCTCTACTGCCTTGACTTCTTGTAGTTCCAGCAGCCTCATTATATTTCTCTGCAATGGTGAGTTTTAACTGAATTATTATTAGTAGCCTGTGCTTGTATTTAGGTACCATCACAGTATCTATAGGTTTGGCTAAGTAGCTACATGTTGAAATACTGTAATGGAACCAATGTTGCTATGCTTACTGCTTTGTTGGAAGATTACTAGGTATTTCTCATTGAATGATTTTTTAGTGGTGGAGCGGGAGGCAGAGCACCTTTGTTGGTAGCATCTAGACCCACGCAGTACCTACCACTACACTGAACGCTCAATCAGCTACAAACTTACAATAAGATAACGAAGTTTCTCGGTTTTTCTCAATAGAAATGACTAGATACTACTCGCACCGGTACTTGATGTGTCGTGCCTTGTGGTTCGGTACCACATCGCTCAATTATGTTCAGAAGCTTAGGTCTCCTTTTCGACAACATAGGCGATATAACTGAGGAAGAAAGAATGGACATAAAGCATGACGATAGACGCGTGGAACCCATGCACGAGGGTGTACCCATACAGGATCAACGCTCATGGGAACAGCAAGTCAGGAAAGAAGAGGAAGAACAGATGGAAGACAGATTAGTAGGAGTAAAATATGGCAATGAAGCAAAGTGGGCGCGAAAGACAGACGTCCCAAAGGTCTATCTAATGGCTGAGGTAACCTACATGGTCTCCCTGGATGCGATGCTCCTCAAAACATAGGGTGGGCGAACCTAAACTAACCTAACCTTATGGCCTTGGGCCACCCTATGCTTCCTGAGGGGCAATAGCACTCAAAAATGGTAAACAATTAACAATACCACCAATATATTTAGTAAAATAATCAGTAGCTACCACGTAAATTTTACAAAAGATTTTACTAGCGCCGGGAGTATTACACCTACCTTGTGTGGGATTCTCCGTGATTTTTATTTCTGCTTCTCTGCCAGAGAGTCGCAAGTTAGCTAGCTATATGTAAATTCGCAGAAGGTCTATTCCGTGCCCCCCTCCCCCATGCGGGAGTAAGTTAAATAAAGTCCCCTGGGATAGTTCATCTATCATTTGCAGCTACTGTACGTCGCGGAGCAGAAAGGCAACATGGAGTACCTACCAACCTAACTCTTCAAACTAAACTTATTGACAGGAACTGTGGCCAGATAAAGCATCCCCTCCAGAAACGCGTTTGGAACAGTCCTTTGAGTTGTGAGGCCTGCAGATACTTTGACTGGCATAGCGCTTGCAGGGTCTGCCAGAATATCCTCTGAGGAGAGCAAATAATGAAAGTGTAAACTGAAAATGCTGTTGACACGACGACTTGACGTCATAATTGCGGAGTGGGATGGTTCAAGGTCCGACACCAACTCCTGGCCTTCCAGAATTTCTAACTCCGACTCTGGGTCGTCAAGATTTTCCAATTCCCGACCCCGACTCCTTAGTTCAACTACATAGTAGATATATTTTTGATGTGAACATTAAACATGTCCAAATAATTTTTGCTAGTATACACACATTAAGTTGAAGATGCTAGTAGTATTGTACATAGGTATACAATGATATTCTGCATCATTTGGGGACATTAGGAAAAAGTTGGGTAGAACTTTCGCACCTAGTACTTTTTGAGAGGGGGAGAGGGGGCCGTGGAGGGGAATTAGTTATTGATTGTGAACCCATTGTTGGTTCTAAAAGAAACACATTTTTCTCCTACAAATTTTTTATTTAGTCTTAGTTTTTGAGATAGTTCCTGGGAAATATGTATAAATAATATACTATCTAATACTAAGAATGACCGTCGTGTGTTTATATATATTTATATGTTTGGTGTCACACTCTTAACGAAATAGATGGGTGTAATTTAGCCCAGGCTGGAGGCTCTGGTTGTCGTCTCACGCTCCATTGAAAGTGATAGGCAGAAAATAGGCCGGGTTTCAGAAAATGACAAACGTATCTTAACCAGGGACAGATGAAATTCCAACAATGAAGACATCGCAGGCTTAGTCTGATTT
>LQNS02278170.1:38472629-38482804 GCA_001587735.2 Parhyale hawaiensis
AGATTAGGTTGTGAATATATAGCTGTAATATTTCTAACAAATTAATGTACACACAATTTTTTTTAATGTAAGCTGTAGTATAATAATCCAAGAACACCTCCCGCCTGTGGAGGACTAAATGTTAAATAAATAATAAATAGATAAATAACATAGACAGGCCAGGCGTGGCCGTTCCTACTAGTGTGAGTTTAGCCCCGGCAAGAGAACATAGACAGGCCAGGCGTTGCCGTTCCTACTAGTGTGAGTTTAGCCCCGGCAAGAGAGCATAGACAGGCCAGGCGTGGCTGTTCCTACTAGTGTGAGTTTAGCCCCGGCAAGAGAGCATAGACAGGCCAGGCGTAAGAGTACAAACCACGCATGAAGAAGAGACCGAATACACGATCCCTGGACACATTATTTTATGTAGGGTAAGCTTCAAGTAAAAGCTAAAGTAATTCAGCCACCAATAACACTGAAATAAAATAGTTTCAAGCAGAACACATAAAAATATGTATCTAACACTCATTACACACTACTATTGCTAAGAAACCGTCATCAACCATAAAACATAGGTATCACAAACACATAAAATACTTCGATGGAACAGAAACACCGCTCAAGACGCCAAAACTCATTAGAAGACACAGCGCGCAAATGTTCGGAATGTCAACGGCACTGAGGCTGAAAGCAGCAAGAGCAGCAAGAGCGTAAAGGATGAAGCCCAAGCCACCGACTGAACTAGCACCGAATATACTCAAGCGAGTTACTAACTTGTGGCCCTGTAAGCAGACCGTGTCTGTCTTGTATTGGACAGTGAAGCAGCCGCAGCAGCCTAGGCTTGGAAGCAAGCATAAGAACCAGAAGAGTCTGCAACGAAGTCCGAGCTGCTGCAGCACTAACACCGGTGCCACTTCCTATAGGACCAATGGCAACTTATGCGCCACCGCTGCTCATCTATTGCAGCCACAGGTACGCGACAAACAGGAGTGGAAGGCGCCAAATCAGCGGCGCAGGCTAGTATCACTAGCTGCACGCGCGAAAGTGACGAGGTTGATGGGTCGGTTGCTATGCAGCTGGCGACACGACCTAACACTAACCCAGTACGATTGGTAAGCCGATACAACTGTGGCTGCAGTGACCTCTTCTTTATGAGCATCAAGCATTCACTTCCAGGAGCGCTGTGGGCAACGTAATGCTTAAGTTACGCGTAACATTGAGTTTAGCACAAGAAACAGCAGACAGCAAAGACCAGCAGTACATTAGTCTACCCACTTTAGGCGACCAAAAATGAAACAACAAACACCAGATGAGGCGGTGCTCACCAGCAGTGGGATGTGGCCTTAGTTTGATGCATGTATTCAATTATCCAATATCCAATACCCTCGTGATCAGTATTAGTGAAATTACAAGCAGATGCAAAAAGTATGAACTTAAAACGACGGACTTCTACCACAAGGAAAGATATGGCGAAGCGAATAGAGAACTTGGCCCTGGCGATAATCATGTACATTACACAATTGTTGCTTTGTCCCTTCAGTATTTACTACAAAGGAAACATAAAAGTTGGGCTCCAGTAAATTTCTGGGTGGCTATAGTAGTAGGAGGCTACGATTCACCAGTAGCATCCACACTCTCCTGAGTAGTCCTCCATTGCCGTAGCGTCCGGTCTGCCGCCTGGTCAATAGCCTACGGTTATAGACATACCTAAACTCGCAACCAACTAACGGCTGCGAGGAGTGAGAACTCCACACAGCGCTGTGAAGAGCACAGGATTTTATTATAACTTTTGTTTTCAAGCTCCGCAAGTAGCAACTTAATTATTTTTCATCTAGGTGGGCATCCCCGCATTCAAACCTCTTCAGGCATTAGTCTTCTAAAGCCAGGTTCTCATACAACGCTTTCCCTCACGATACTCAAAGTGCCTCACCTCAGCGTCAGAACAGTCCTGTGGTATTGCAACAACTGCCCTCAGTAGCAGACGGAGCATGTTCCAGATTGCATCGCATGCTAGGGCGTGAGTTTGAGGATTATTTAGATTATTACTTATTAATTTACAGGACTCAACAATGTTGATCGGAAAGGAGTTTGTACCTAAAATTTTGTTGAAACACAAGCCTAGAGGCCTGATTTCCGACGTTTTATTCCATACAGGTAACACGGCCAATTTTTTAAAGCTATTATTACACTTCGTGCGTATCATTGATTCGTAGCACTTTGTACGTTGGTGTTTGAATAAACAAATCAAGTGATAATTTAGCAGAAAAAGACAAAGTTTGCTCAAACGTCTCACAATACATGAGACCGGAGCGTTGACATGCGTTGCACGTGTGAAGAGCGACGCTTCACACTGTTTCGATAATGGCGAGTACGTCTTCGCGCTGCTGCGACAGAATGACGCACGTGTGCACCCAGCTTAAGAGCCTGCGCCCATTACAGTGCATCAGGCTTAGGGAAGCGATCTCTGATCCATTCCTCAGAATGGATCATGAGATCTTGAGACAACCCACAACAATTACCGCAACAAGAGAACATATCAATAATTAACCATGTCAACTGGACCTCACATCACTGATATACTTTAACGAGAACAGAAAATAGCAACTATTCGTCTTGAGATACATGGGAGAACATTGTACTCAGGCAAGAACTAACAAAACAAAATGTGTCACAGAAACTTAAAATAACTCCTACTGACGTAGGAAGTAGCAATATTTTTTCTTTATGGAATGAAAAACTGTGTTAGCCTGCGGGTAGCCTTCCTTGGATCTTTCATGAACTGATTAGCTTCCCTTTGTTTCATTTCAGAGAGACGAAGGAAGGCAGAGAGCAGAAAAAAAATTGGACATGAGCACCCAGTGTGCTTCGGTGCTTCCTTCGCAATATTCTCTTCTGATCCCTTCCGTTCGCTTCTGTCCGCCCCTCGTGACGTCATAACTCCCCCTCCACCCCTCTGGGAGGGACTACTCTGTATAAGGCAGCCCTGGAGCCGAGGTCTTCAGAACGTACGGGTAGGAGTGATGACGGACGAAGATTTGACTGCATGTGCGGGAGGAGGAGGTCTTCGGCTAACACAATTTTTCATTCCAAAAAGAGAAATATAGCTACTTCCTAAGACATTATTATTATATTGGTATTGTCTCGCTATTTCTGAAACTTCGACAATCAATAGCGATCTAAGATAATTTACTCGGCATACAGTCGGAACCACAACGTTGTGCTCAGGTGGAAAGAGATGAAGAACGAGGAGAGAAGGAGAAAGAAGCGCCCATGCGGACGGTCCCTTCTGTGGCCCTCCGCACGGGCGAGATAAGAGCCCCATAGAAAAAGTCGGTCACCTCGATCGGCGACCCACCTCGCGGAACAGAAAGGAAATATAGAGGACCTACCTAACTCTACAAAACTAACCTTTCAACAGGAACTGCGGCCAGATGCTACATCCCCTGCGGAGGAGGCACTCGGGACCCTTTGGTACTTGATGCCCAAACATATTGCGGCAGGGAAAGGGCCCGCCACAATATGCCTCTGAGGGCACTTCCTATGATAGTAGGTGTTATTTTTTCCTTATGTAATTTCACAGTTGGGTTGGCCTGCGGGTAGCCTTCGCGATTTCAGACCCTGCCTTCGTCATAGGTAGAGTAAGAGAAGGAAGAGCAATCAATTGGGAAGTGAAAGAAAGGTCAAAAGAATTATTTCTACTACGAAAGGGAAACGTCTCAAAGCAGGGATGAGAGGTTCTAAGGGTGTATATGACACAGACTTGTCTGAAAGAACAAAACAAAGTAGATAGTAATACCTGCCTCTTTCTGCAACAGAGGAAGAGGACGTCAGGTGACGCGAACCATCTCGGTGGCTCCACAGTCTAGAGTGTGTAACAGAGCGCCCATATCCTCGGATATCGTGACCGACGGGAGGGTAAGTATGAGGGCCTCGGGGTACTGGCTCTGGTAAGCCGGGGGAAGGAGCTGTGTGGAATTCCCCGGGGCTGAAGAGATAGTTGAATAATGCTTCGGTGGGACTGGCAGCTTACTACCGGCCGGGAGTGCTTGCTATCCAGTGCCGGGAAGAAGGAAGTCCGGGGCGTTGGGTTGCGAGGTTAGGACAGGAACCTGACCGGTGGGGAGGACGGGCCTGTTGTCTGTGGGCAGGGTTCCTTTTGGGTGGTGGTTGCGAAACGCTCGCTCTCTTGACGGAGGCACGGAGAGCAAGACAGTTTTGTTGGGCGAAGGTTGAGGGCTAAGGGTTTCGGGTACCCGGTCGATGCCCCTTTGGGAGCCTTTGTTAGGTGGGTAGTGGAGGAATTGCTCTCTCGAGGGCGAGGTTGACCGTGAGAGCGTGGGCTCAGGGGCTAGAAATATGACCTGCACCGTGCGAGAATCTGAGGATCTACAAACTCGAACAAGATTGAGGAGGAATACAAGATACTTCGTCGGGAGACCCAGCTTAGGAAGCCTTCTGTAAGTCAAAAGCTTGGCCTTTAGCGGGGGGAGGAGCCACTTCGGTGGAAGGAGAAAACAGGGTGGAATGACCGAGGGTGTAATTGATCGAGAGTGTAATGACCCACGGCCATCGGGACCGGATGAGGGAGAGGCAGAGGAAGCTTACTATTCTGGTGTATTGCCACTAGATAGATTTTGTAGCATGGCTCAGGCCATCAGTTTTGCTGTTTAGCAGAGGGAGAAGTTCGAATGCGGGAAACATAGAATTGAGATCCCCCTCTGCCAGCGGATGAGCTAAGGGGAAGAATCCTCATAGAAATCACGGGATTCGCCGGGTAGGTTGTTAATGGCATATATGCAATCAAGAGGCGAGAGAAAAGTAAGACAGGTCGAGTTGAATGTGGCGAACTTGTCGTGTCTCAAGGCCGTTATGTGGAGAAGAATGTCATGTGAGAATCTTGTTCCCAAAGAGTTGACTGTTTCGGCATGCCTTTTTCCTTTCAGCTAAGAAGAGAAGGTGTCCACCGGCAATAGTGGAGGGATCTCACCTGCTTGACAGCGGGTCCGTGATTCAAAAGCAAAATCGCCCGACTTGGGTAAGGGAGAATTAGGGCTTGTTCGACCCTGGTCAGGGCCGATCGAGTGGTAGAGGTAATAACAGGGGTAGCAGGTAGAGCGATAGTCATGAGGAAGTTGAGTGAGTTTGGGTAGCTTAGGAAGAGAGATGCCTTAGCGCTCTTTTTGGTTGAGTCTACTGAACTCTGAGCCAATTGGCGTCCGATAGTGGCAGGGTTTTCATCCGTTTATACGGGAGCCGAGCCTCCGTAGCGTTCCTGCGGTGGCGGAGAATGCCCTAATCGGCCGTTGAAGCGGCCCAGACAGGGCAGGGTGATTAGGCCTATGCCCTTTTGGGAAAGTAGGTTGACTGGGTGGTGGAGAGCTTTGTAATTAGGTTACGATTTAAGTCGAGCCTGAAGAGTCGAGTCCGAAGAAGACAAGGCGTAGAAGAGCGACAAAGTTCGACTTCTAGCTTTGTTAAGTGGGAGTCGGTGTCCCGTAAAAGTATAGAGGTCCAAAGGAGCCCCTTCTTATGAAGGTGGGTGGGGCCAGAAGGTTCCTTTACCGCTTTGGTTGGATCCTCAGAAGTCGAGCCTTTGGAGCGACTTGGGGGTGGTGAAAGGTCTCGTTTGAAGTAAAGGCGTCCGTTGTTTGCGGGCCTTGCGGTTATTGGGAGTATTCCATATTATTAGAATTGTTGTAACTCTATGTAACATCGCATATATGATAATCGTAGTATCATATCACCGCAATCCTAATACACGGAATATCATCGCAATCCTAATACAAGGATTGTGGCGTACGTTCTGTACCTGAGATCGTCTCCCTCCAGAAGAGGAGTAGGTAATTAATCTGTCAGCAACTGCTGCATAGAAATGTGCAGGTAATAAAAAAGATTCGCGCCGACAGCAACTGAATAGAGAGCCAACTTACTAGCAAATGTTGCAGTCGACGAAAGGGAGTGCGGGTAATAAAAAACATTCGCTGGGAAAACTAGACGGAGCGAGGCGAAGCGAAAATAGAGTTAAGAATAACCAGTATCTATGACGTTGGGAAGGCGAGAGTGAAGCAAAGGGAGGGCTTTCATTCGCTTCTCATACTCGCCCTCGTTTACTTCTGTTTGCTACTCCCGCAAGTGGGGTGAAGCGAAAAGGCGCGAAACGAAAGACGGCTTTCCAGCGTCTAAGTCGCTGTGGGTTAACTCCGGGTGAGGGAACGGAGTTAAGGCGAGACGAAAGCAGAAGCTCTTCGTCATGGTGAAGAGAGGGCAAAGACATGAGATTCGAAGCGGTAAAAACTTCGAATATGCCTCGACAAGGTGAGCTAAGGAAGGGCCATCGACTTTTCCGTGAAGCGAGAGGGAGCGTGGTGACGAGCGAGCAAGCAACCAGAGTCGAAGCGAAGGCTTTTGTCTACTTTTGAAGTTCTGTTTGCTCGCTTCTGTCTACTGCGGTTCGCTTCCGGAGCGGAGCGACGAGATGCAAGGTGAAGCGAAAATTTCAAAATTTCGCTACCTCAAGGAGGGGCGAAGCAAGTTCGTCTTCCAGAGATGGTCTCGAATGGAATAATGACCTCTTCTCCTTGATGGTAGGACCGTTGTCCATGGTTTTAGCCAGACGTAGCACAGAAGTGAGTTGCGATTCGGAGCTCTTGTTTCACCTGTAATTCACTGGCCACTTGGGGCACAGGGAACAAGGGCTTGGGCGCCGTCTGAGGCCGCCTATGACTCTGTTCTCGCCTGAGACCATGCAGAGTGCATGCCTGACACAGAGGCGGTTAAACATGATTTTCTTGCACTGGTGGTAGGGATCTGACATGGTGTCGGTAAGATTTCTCTGAAAAATTAACAACCTATCGGTAAATTATGTTGCAGGAAACCCAGACGCAGGACATGGGAGGTTTGGAACCTCTAAGGAGCCAAACAAGAAGTGTGGGTCGGTTATCTAGGGACCCAGGACCCGACCTACTTGAGGTCTACGCTGCTGGAGCTAGGGCCGTGGACAAGGAACAAACTTATTCCTAGTGAAGGTACGAGAAGGAAAGAAGAATGAAGCGAGGCGTAGAGAAGTCAAGAAGCGAGGTGTCATGGGCTGAGACAAAATTGAAGCGAAGGTTAAGTGACGAAGAGGGTGAAGTGAGGCACAGTTCAAACATGTCCCACGTCTGAGACGTTGGGAGGCGTGAGGATTGAAGAAGTGAAACGAAGGCCGAAAATTTTCAAAAATTTTCGCATCTTCGAAACGACGAGAGGCAAAGCGACAGAAGGCGGAACGACGTGAAAGCTTTTGTTCTCTTCTAAAGCAAACGGGAGTGATCTAAGAAGCTGTGGAATAGCTTCGGGTGACAGCAGAACACGGTGAGGTTGAAGCAAAGTGAAGGCCAAAATTTATTGAAAATTTTGGTGTCTTTGAAATAACTTGGAGGAGAAGAAGGCGGTGGAGTCGAAGTGATGTGAAAGCCGAAGATTTCACATTCTTGTTTCATTGAAGCAAAACGAAACGACGAGAAGCAGCGACGGAAGGCGGGGCCGCGTTTGTTTCTAAGGCGAACAGGAGCGATCTGAGGCGCTGGAACAATCTTCGGGTGAGAGGAATGAAGTGAAGGTCGGAAACTTTGAACTCTGAAGTACTTCTAGGAAAAGCCAAAAGGATAAGATATTCGACACAGTGAATGGTATACAAATGAGAAGAGGCTAACTTGAGCACAGGAAGGGACGCGTTGCGCTGGAGGAGATGTTGCCTGTGCGGAGATCCAAAACTATCTGAATACCTCGGCTCCAGGCCCGCCTTATTTAGAGTAGCCCCTCCCAGAGGGGTGGAGGGAACGTGATGACGGCAGACAGAAGCGAACGGAAGGGAACAGAAGAGAATATTGCAAGAGAAGTACACTGGGTGCTCACATCTAATTTTTCTTCTACTCTCTGCCTTCCTTCGTCTCTGGGAAATGAAACAAAGGGAAGTTGATCAGTTCATGAAAGATCCAAGAAAAGCTACCAGCAGGCTAACACAATTTTGAAACTAGAGCACTCTGAGAGCGCATACCTCCGCCAAGCGAGGCAACTGTAGCAAAAATTCAAATTGGCTCTGAAACCATCATTTTTTTTTTTATTAACTCCAAAATCTTATCATCTGTTCCTTTTGATAATAATAACAGTTTGTACAATTTTTTTGAACATCCGTTCATAACTTTTTGAGTTATACATGTACTACTAACAAACGTTATGACAAATATAAGTCAAACAAAGAAACGAACAAACCGATCTGCACCAAAATTTAATCATTCATGTCTTTTAATATTACTAACAGCTTCTATAAATTTCATAAAGATCCATTCATTATTTTTCGAGTAATAGTGCTAACAAGCATAAAATTAAAAACAGTGACGAACGAACAAACGGATTATTAGCAAAATTTGGTCGTTTACTCTTTGCTATATAGCTACCTAAGAAATCATGTTAATTTCGTAAAAATCCATCCATAAATTTTTGAGTTATGGCATTGAGAAAAATTAGGCAGACAAATAAACGGATGGATATATCTTCACCAAAAGTTAATCAACTGTTCCTCCTAACATACCTAACAATCCCGGTAATTTTCATTCAACTCGGCTCATAACGTTTTGAGTTCTCTTGGTGACAGACAAACACGACGAAAACAGTACCTCCTTGGCGGAGGTAATAACAAAAGGGAAAAATAACGAAGATAGAGAGATGCTGCACGAAGTCTTAGGTGTATTTCAGGTCAGTCTGAGCTTCCAGTGAGCCATTTCATATTTTACTACACGTGTCTGCAAATATCCACATATCGAGACCAGTCTACTGTATTGTAGGAAGCTGCATGGACTGAAAATATGAAGCTGGAACTTAGAGAAATAATGCACAATACAAGATCAATAGAATTTGCACAGAACTTTCCTTCATCCGAATAAAGTGTCAAAGAACGAAAAACTGGCGTAGTCAATAGCTAGAACATCAACTAGATGTCGTTCCTTAACATCCAAGAACTATGATGCGCGACCGATCGTACGTACATCCGTGACACTGAAACAGCGGTACAGACTCGCTTGCATCAGAGTATATGGCAGAAAGAAATAGCTCAGGAGAGTCTCCAAATTAGGAGATACTGTAATGAAAACTGTAGTGGAAGAAAGTAACCACACATGCAACACTGCATGATAAAAAAATAAATAACGGCGATGCAAACACATGTCTTTACATTAGTAGGAAATTGCATACCCATAACCATACTTACATACCCATACAAGACTTTAGTCTTAGGAGTACGGGAGCGGCACTTTAAAGTTCGGTGAGCACGAGTGCTCTTATTAGCACTGCACGCATACAAGGAATAAAGTGAGGGCATTATATAGACCGACCGAGGCCCCGGAACCGGTCATCTGTTTGCTACCCTGGCTCCGGCCAAGGATTTTGTAGTGACTCCGCCCAGTCGTTAATAAATACTGATAGAAGAACCAACTCCTGTCATTTTCATCACCCTGGCGAAGTCATTTTTCATGACATCGGTCCGGCAGGTCCAAAACAAACAAAGATTTGCGGAGGTCTACATGTGCCCCACTCACCTGTGCAGTTCGCCTGTATGTAGCTACACCTAACACCGAATGTTGCACCCCGATCATCAACAGCCAATTACTACCACGTGCACAGCAGCACACATCACCGTATGTGCACAAAGTTGTACAGTTTCACGTACAAAATTAAAATAAAACTAACATTAGACGATAAGCTCTAGGCTGCTCAATGTCTGAGAGACGGCCGTAGCTTGCCTTCACCGAAGAGAAAGAGGCACACTCTGTCCACCAGGAAGCTCATGCTCACGTCAGCGATGAGCACCTTCACCAGCAGGCTACGGAACTGTAAGGAAAACAGCGCTGTTATTAGCCATGTGACCGGCGACGTATCGTGGCCACTACGTGGAGGTGCTGCACGGGTCCATGTCACTGTATTCGTAATGCTTGCATGAGCTGGTGCATGGCTACTAACAATATAACTGTAATGTAAGAAGCCATCGGCTAACTATAAATAACTAGTGCACCAAACGCAACCCTTTTGTCGAATAAGTCATGAAAGTATCTAATACTAAGAATAACCTTCGTGTGCTTATAAATATATATATATATTTATATGTTCGGTGTCACGCTCTTAACGAAATAGATAGGCGGAATTTAGCCCAGGTTGGAGGCTCT
>LQNS02278170.1:38483450-38494795 GCA_001587735.2 Parhyale hawaiensis
AGAGAAGAGGAGATTCCACACCGGCCTAGAGGCATTAGGCTAACGTATAGATTATTGCGTGAATTCTTCACGCACGGGTCCACTAGTATTTTAGAAAATATCTTACCATCCTATCAAAAAAGTTCACAATACTCCAAATTTCACCATGTCCACAAAGTCCACGAAGTGCACAAAAGCAACCAAGTTCACAAATGCCCGTGACCAGACCCTCACTGATAACCCGGAAATTCCCGGGTTCGTATCCTGGATACGATTTGGCAAAAAAAAAAAAAAGTTGGGCGCCTTGGAATTTTTTTCGTCAGTATTAGATAGGGGAAAAATAAGGCTTCGGACAGACAGACGGACGGACGGCTCTCTTATTATAGTATAGATTACAAGAGTGTCCGAGCTGTCAGAAAAGACAGCGATGAATTTGTGTAGATCCTGCTTCATTAACCATGCTTTCCTGGATACAATTGCGAAATTAAGAGGATCATGCAGATAAGGGTTTACAGCTTCATAATTACTGAGTATTAACACTCGAATATTCTTTCTATGAAGTGGCATAAATTAATTACTTTGGCAGGTAGTTAAGCAACACTCAAAATAATTAATTCGATTTGGTATCATAGATACGCAAGGATATCCTACTTGTGCAATAGTTTTTGGCTATTGAACGCCATTTCGTCGACAAATGAATCAAAGTTGGAAGAAAAGCTGATAAAACTAAATCATCAGTGGGAAGAAATTATGAACTAAAAATCAATATGCATGAGAGTGCTAATGGAAGCGTCAGATATCTTCAATGCTGAGATTTCAACTTCGGCAATTAATGCAAAAAGTGCATTCACACATAAGGTCGCCCTATACGCGCCATAGATTCGATCGATATATGGAAAAGGTAATAGTCGTTGAAATCAGACTAAGCCTTCGATAACTTCATTGCGCTTAAAATATTGCAGTTATAGCTCTGTAGCGGGGAGAGCAGTGCTGCATATCATAGGAAACAATTTGTTTAACCTTTTTCTTTTAAGCGGAAAGGAGTAGAATAAAACTTACGAAGTACAGGAACATATTCATGTGAATTAATTGATAAAAAAAAAACAATGGATGGACGAAAGACAATATGAAAAAATGCACTGAAAGGAACTCGCACGAAGGAAAATAAGAAAAAAAGAGTCTAGATTATCAGTAACCGTGGTAAACGGAAAAAAAAATCACTAAGGAAAACTGTATGGGCCCGAACAATTGCGTTCCCAACACGCGTGACAAACAAGTGACTCGCGTCAGCTAATTGGTGATAAATTCCATCAAAGCACTGAACACTACGTATACGGCAACACTTCTACTATATTGGTGCGTATAGGGTCACAGCATAGAAAAAAGTCGCACTAAATTTCACAGCCTAGTTCAAGTTAGGTTTTATATGACATAGGCAATAAAT
This sequence comes from Parhyale hawaiensis, assembly GCA_001587735.2. Classification (NCBI taxonomy): domain Eukaryota; kingdom Metazoa; phylum Arthropoda; class Malacostraca; order Amphipoda; family Hyalidae; genus Parhyale; species Parhyale hawaiensis. Next base: position 38,484,874 of record LQNS02278170.1, read on the forward strand.
TAGGTCGCGCCTCAAAAAAAAATAATTTCTGTATGACGGCGAACACCGGAAACAATTCCACGCAAACCCCAACTCCAAGGCTATGCTTCGCTGTACTAGTTGAAGCAACAGGTCAACTATATTTACACTTCACTAATTTCATGAGATATTTCTACGACAGATAGTTCCAGTCACTTTGAAACACAAATATTCATAAGTTTACCCTTTATTTCAGCCAATACTTCAATATTCAAATAGTAACATTTATACTTTAGTCAAGTTTGCATTTTCTGAAGGCCAAAACGCTTCCAGCCTCAAATATACTCTTCACTAGGTTTATTTAACACAGAGCACATAATTTCTTTGGCTGTCAGTCTCTCATTGGAATTAGGTCGCATCTCTATTACAATTTTATCTCAATATTCATATTCGGAAAGCTATTCTTCATACTCGATTCTGGATTGTTTACTTGTACTAAGATTCTCAAATTTTTTCTGGCATCATTTTTCTGGAAATTTTAAAATCTTGGCAATTTTTATTTATCTAGATCATCTGAAATTGACAAAAAGGGATGAAAAAAGCAAACTGCAAGCAGATCGCGAACAGCAGCAGCCACGGCTATCATTACTGTTACTGTGACCAACTTTCCCAACTGAGCAGTTCTGACATACAGAAGTAGCTGTACATTTATAAGCATTCAATGCTATAAATAAGTTTAGCCCGTAAAAGGGGAAAAGAAAGGAATATAACAGCCGGGCTGCCACAGTGTTATCGAGACCTACACATTGCTTGACGGATGAAAGAAGAATGTACGTTATCCAGAACGCCAACCTCATTGGAGTGAAGATCGCTCTAAAGCAAAATGCTAATTCTATTACAGATCCTACAAATTGCTCTTATTGCACCTAAAAATTGCTCTTACTGTACTTACAAATTGCTCTCATTGCACCTAACATTTGCTCTTATGGCACCTAAAAATGGATCTTATTGCACCTAATATTTGCTCTTATTGCACCTAATATTTACTCTTATTGCGCCTAAAAAGGGCTCTTATTGAACAAAAGGAATAGGGGTGGAAGAAATAGGAAATAAGGAACAAATACAGCAAAAAAATTGAAGGGACCAAAAAGGGTCGGATAGTAAACGGAATAACATTTCGGTGGATCAACATACACGTATATCAGTTCCAAATACCAATTGTTAGTAAACGTTGCGCTTATGTTAATTGACAATTCTTCTCAATGGCGAGAATGATTCTTGTGAATATCTCGCTTTACCTGTACCCGTGGTGTATAACCCGAACAAAAAAAGTTACAAATAGGGGGAATGTTGCAATGACTTTTGCAGTGGTGAGTGAAGGCAGAGTACCTCTGTCTGATAGCACCTGCGATCTCACACCTTCGACTTTGCCGGATTGTCTCCGCACAGGAGGACAGTTGTTAGTCGTCACACTCTCTTTAATGACAGTAAGTACTCTACCTTCACTCACTTGTATGTTTCATTAATACTGAATGTTTTCATGAATCATTGTATGTACCAAAAACGGGGCTTTTATCAGTTGTCTAATTAATTTCTCACTACTAACACAACTGGGAAACCCTGAGGGAGAACCTGAAGGTCCTTTCGGCGAAAGGACCTTCAGGTTTTCCCTCAGGGTTTCCCAGTTTTGTTATTTTTTTCATGGTGTAGCTACCTCCCTGCCTCTGCAGTTCATATACTCAGTACATATACACCTCCGCCTTAGCTTCAGGTGTATGGCGACGGACGCTTCATCAAATATGCCATGAAACTTCGGGTTCTGGGAGTTGATCCGCCTTCACTCACCACTGCAGAAGTCATTGCAACATTCCCTCTATTTGCAGTGGCTCGCTCCGGCAGAGTACCTATGTCGGATAGCACGAATTACCTAAAGCAGAGTGACAGCACTATTATGGAGCCAAATCTGTATTCTCAGGAGCAGGGAGGAGTTTCATGGTTCCCTTGTGGCGCAGAGGGTGCAGAAGATAAATGATTTTAGAACCATATTTAATCTTTATTATCAAGGTTATTGCTTACTGGTAACAATTGTCCTCCTTAAAGCGTATGGGAATACGTTTACCTTGCTCTACCTCACCGTTGAATTAGTCGTTCCATACAACTCTCGGACAATTGTTACCTGTCGAAATTTCTGTAGAGTCCGGGGTTCTTCGTATGGTCTCCTTTGTGGATCCGTTCTTTCTCGCGTATTCTTGACCTACAGTTCTCTGTTACGACGCCAACTTTGGTGTGCTGTTTGACTGATATCTTGCCTAGGACTGTCAAGAGTAGGTGTCTATCTTTCATGATCCTCTTGAGGATTATTATACCCATACCAAGTTGTTTTACCGCTCTTTCTTTGGGTTTTCTGGTTAAACTGCTTTGTACGAACTTGCATGTTTATTTGGAAAGAAGAAACCAAGCTCGCATGTACTTCAATCTTTGCTTTGGTGGTGCTGGTATTGGCAGCTTAAAACGATCTGTACACAGAGCTATTCTGTGATTCCGGATCTTCTTTTTTTCATTCTTTTGTCTTCTCCACCCGCTGGGCTGGTTGCGTGGGGGTTTGTTAACCTAATGGAGTTTCTCCGTTCCTACGTCGCCAGTCTGGAGTAATTTAATAATAATGATAATAATAATAATAATAATAATCGGGTTTCTCTGAGAAACTTCGTCTACATCCTTCCGTCCAACACTTCGTTAATTCCTATTCAACCATTTTTGGACGGAATTTGTCTCTCTAGTGACGAGAATATTATGTGCCAGGTTTCTTATTTAAACATCTCTCCTCTCCAATTAGATCTTTCTGTTATCGTGACTGATCCATTCCGTGTATACGGGACCATCCCAGGTTCCATCCTCTTCTGGGTTTGTGAAGCCCCCTGGTCTACCGAATCCTTCTTTGCGTTAAGTCGACTATCCGAATGACTATGATTTATCTCTCCGAAAAAAAAACTGTGTCGATCGGCCTCCACCCCGTCCTTGATCCGCAACGTGGTCTTCGCTGCGATATACTTTCCCACTGGCCGTATCTGTAAATACTGTAGCTTTCTCGGTTCATGACCCTAGTATTTCGGTTGTTCCGAACCCGCTCGCTTTCGAGACCTCTTCAGTACTTAGATTCACAAACTCTCCTTCTGTTGTCAATAAGGTCTACTAGGTTCCTGACGCTGTCTGCTGGTTCTATCAACTTTTCTTCTTACACCCAAAGACTTTTCATTCTGAATAACAAGAGAGGGCGTATCGTGTAGAACGAGACCTGGCTAACTCCGTTGAATCTACAAGAACCTGAATTAATTCTCGTCAATAGTGAAATTGTGTTTCTGTCGAGGTATTTAGATCTACTGACGCATGCTTTTTACTTTTACTCCACTGGACCAGATCTGTAATATGACCTCCGTGCCCTAACGGTCCCTTCCAGGCGGTTTTAGTCCACTTTCTTCGAGCCCTTAGATGTGTTTCTTTGCTTGAAGACAGGAAGAACATGTCAGCACGGACTCTCTGGTCTATCCCTCCTAGGTTTCTCAAGTAGTTTCCTTTCTCGGAATATCACTGCATAAGCATCGACCGGGTACTACCAGCCAACTCGACTTCGTTTATTTCAACTTCTATCTCCCCTCCACTAATTATAATTTGTATCAGGTTTCCAAGAACCATTAATATATATTCTTACAATTCCCGTACCAAACCTACTGTACGCTCCTTTCGCTGGATGCTAGTTGTTTCTCAAATTCTGTGCCTGTCCTGCCACTGCTACTATCCTCTGTCCGAGGATTAGACACGCGCACTCCATCTGAAATCTTTTCGGCCTTTCAGACCTCTTTTGTGACGATACACGGAATCTCGTCCGATTCTCCCTTTGTTCTTCTCTTAGTGGAGTTATCTTTATCTAGTTTCCAATCTCGACCAAGCTGGCTGACTCTAGCTGTAATACAATTTCCCCGATCAACTAAGCAACACCAATCACTAAACATCGTCCTGTACTTTCCTTACTTTTCGAAAAAAAAAACTCTAAGAAGCTCACCTTAGCCCCTCTTCACTTTCCCGGCCGATCTTTCATCGACTACCTCTATTTCGGCTCAACAATTTTCGGTCCGAAGTCGACCTTTGCCAGCCGATTGAACGAAAAAGGCTGCAAGGCGGCGGATGTTCCCGCCGACCATGTCTAATTCATTTCTCACGTGTCTACCTCTTTTCCTCGGTCCGAAGTCGCCTTGCGGGACGCCCGTATCGATGGACGGACTATGTAAACTGCGTGGCGACACTTAGTCGGAGTTGAAGTTCTGTGTACGTATTGGTATAAGTGCCGGACTAAGCCAACCTGTCAAAATCATGTCTATATAAGAGTATAAGCCGGGCTTTAGTCTGCTTTGAAGTCCTGCTCCACACTTGGTAAACTTAGGAGTCTTGCTGAAGTCCACTCCTACGAAAGACGTATATAATTCCCCTGAAACCGATCTGATGTAATAGCGTCTATCTACCCTAGTCAATGCAAATNTATAAGCCGGGCTTTAGTCAGCTTTGAAGTCCTGCTCCACACTTGGTAAACTTAGGAGTCTTGCTGAAGTCCACTCCTACGAAAGACGTATATAATTCCCCTGAAACCGATCTGATGTAATAGCGTCTATCTACCCTAGTCAAATTTCTGGCCTCCCCCTTTTTTCTCAGTCCAGCCACAGCCAGTAGCCACTCTTGCACTCTCATGAGGGACCGAGTGTGTACCTTCTTTTTTTTCAGGACTGGCGTGCTGGGCACGTCATCCAGCAGACTGGGTTATCTAATGTGGCTAGGCTTGTCGACTTTTTACCGAGCAAATTTATCAAAGCTATTCACGGTCCCGAGTAGGCCCCAGTATTCCATTGGGTGATCCATGCGGTAACACAACCCCTTATTTAAGAGACCTCCACTCTCCCAGTTGAGCTGTCGACTCCGTAATAAGAGGGCCGTAGCAAGGGATTCGGTCAACGGCGTCTAGATTCATCTCTTCCTAGGAAGANCACTTTACCGCGGAACCAGGCCAGTGAAAATAGAGCTCAGCTCCGAGTATTCCTAAATATTTATGAGTTACCCCTGCGGTCACTGAACTCCTTACGGAAGAGGGTTCAACTCTCCCAGATGAGCTGTCGACTCTTATAACAGGATGACTGTAGCGTTGGTTGGTCTCAGTTTACACTATCTTCTCCCTCTTGTACCTATGCGCGTCGCGCATCCTGATGCTCACGGGAACGAATAAATAACAGGGTCGCCAAATGACCTGCAGCACTTAGATTCTTAATCTCTGCTGTTCAGCACAAGAAACTTTGTTTCTGCTGTGTACATAGTGGCTTAAGAGCCGCATACTAGAGCTCGATGTACTTGCAACCTACCGAAGTATTAGTTGTACCATCACCTGGAATATATTAATTGGTGATTACCGATCTTTTCATTACCCACTACAGTCAGCACCAGTATCTGTAGCATTACTACGATCCTACATTGGCTGAGATACTCGATACAAGGTAATATTGGATTACCATTATAGCTCTACCGAATTCATACTGATCCGTAGTCGAGATTACAGCAAAGCAGTGATCTACGTCTACGATTCTTCTAACCACACCATTTACAAGAGTTTGATTGGTAAGCGCACTCTTGTGCACTTTTACATACTCACGTGTAGATATGATACCCAATACGCGTAGATACACGTAGCACAACGACAGTGTGACCAGGGATGCAAGGAGCTTCAATGGGAGGAGTACGCGCAAGCCTTCCTTGGGCGAGTAAACACATGGCTTTGTCACGTGACTAAAGCTGGCGTTTGGAGATCTTAAACTGGCTGAAGTGGCAGTGGTCAGCACATATAGTTGAGGAAGATACAGACAGGCAGTTCCTCAATATTTTGGCAAAGACAATCGTGTCTGATGATTTATATNAGCCCGTTTAAGGGAAAAGTTTACTCGCAACGCTCCCGTAGGATAAATAGATAGGGTGCTCTCCTCTCTATTAGAACCTCCTTGCAGGGATCTCACATATCCTCTTCCAGCTGCCGCCTCTATAACAAGAAAACAAACCAATTCAAGTTCCATCCCGGGTCTACATCGAAATCGTTACCAATTTAGATCATTAATATTGGACTTAATTGCGCATAAAATTTCTTAAAACTATTGAAATTACTATCTGAGTATATATAGCTTTCAAGTCCCACACCGAGACTACAAACCAAAAGACTGGTATCTAAATCAGATAGCTCTGTCTCCCTGGATCACATTGGCATTTCTGAAAATTTTCGATATTAATCTTTCTCTTTAGGGCGCATAGAATTTTTTAAATTTCTGGAATTAATATTCAGGTATATATAGCATGAAAAACCCCTTAGAGGACTACAAGCCCAAAATTGGTATCTAAACAAGAAGCTAACCAAAATTGGTATCTAAACAAGAAGCCAAGTCTCAATAGATCACATAGAAATTTAAAAAAAAAATTAAATTAATAACTGAAGTTAATGTACAATCTCAGACAAGGACTACAGTACAAACCAAAACTGGTCTATAAGCCAGAGGCTAGGTCTCCCTGGAGTCACATAAACTTCTCTAGGATAAAAAGTTATTATCTGAATTCAAATTTAAAACCCCACACGGGGACTACAAGCCAGAAAATGGTAGTTATCTAACCAAAAGGTTAAGTCTCCATATAGCACATAGAAATTTCTAAAATTCTGAAATTACTATCTGAATTCAACCAGAATTTTACACCGGGAACACAAGGCAAAATGTTATCTAAAAACCGAGCCTAGGTCTTAATTGTCTCTCGATGAATCTTTCCACTAAACGATTTATAACGCCCGGCTGAAGGAGGAACTACGAAATGAATAATCGTGTGAAAAATTAGTAGCTGTATTATGGGAACGAATTCTGTCCACAGAGAAACCTACTGAGTTCAGGCTTCTAAATGCCGTCTCTCCATATAGAAAATTTCTATGGACCCTTACCGATTTTCGTCCGGTCTGTATCCATCCAGAATCTTCAGCTATAATCGTCTATATAAAACAGTGTATTGTACCGGCTGCTTCCCGGTTCTTAACTGCCCTTATATTGAGGGCATATGTTGGCTCGCCGCATTCAAAAACTCTGTTCGCTTCTTAATCGAAAATCGGTCTTTACCGGGACTGACTGCTACCCGCGTATGTGTAATATCGGCTGGCTGTTACGCCAGCCTCTTCATGCGAAACATACCTCTTTTAATTTAAGCCGGACAACTCCTGCAACCTTTGTTGAGCTCCGCTAGGGAGTCGGAACTATCCCCTCGGCACTCTTGAAGACACCTTACGATTCTGATATAACTTCCTTATTTATTCGCTTTCGTGTCCACTCGGATGCCACCTCTTCTGGGTACTAGTTCTCCAATAGGACTGTCGCCCCATATTCCGACATACTCCAACTCTCTGGTGGCCCCGTCGGATCTTATACTCCCAATTCAAAAATATAACTCAATATCATGCATGCTTGGTATATATATGTAACCTTATTACTGTATGTCAGTCTATGGTGCTCTGAGAAAATTGTCGCGATCATGCTCGAGTCTTACCTGGTATCAGGTTAGATTCCACTGCGCTGGTACTTCGTCACCCACTGCGTATCTTGCGCCGTTTATACTACCCTTCGCCCTTTTACTACATGTCCTAAGGATTTACTGTGCAATACTCTGCCGGCGTGTAAGTGCGTTTTATAGAGCACTTATGAAACGTACGTCCACTCTCTGTTTATTGTTCTCCTGGTCTTGCGATTTCGCTCGCTCGAAAACTTCAGGCCACTCTCTCTATTTGCGTTGAGATACCTGATACCTGGTAAAACTCGAGCATGATCGCGAATTTTCTCAGAGCACCATAGACAGAAATACAGTGATAAGGTTACATATATATACTTGGGCTACTTATGAGTTCTCTGAAGTGCCGTAAGATTCTTCATTCTGTACCGACAAGTTAACAGGGACAACGAATTTCCTGAATGCTGGGAGTCTCTTTACTGTACTATATACTTTTTGCGCGCTTAATACTGTATACGTGGCGCGCTTAATACTGTATACGTGCACTATATGGTGTGCCTGGTTCTTCGTTATTCTGTCTAAGTGTTTACCACGCCCTCGCAAGTTTCTTACATGTCCCGTATTGCTATCGAGCACTAACCAACATAGTCTTGGGCCATTTCAAATCGCTCTTAATAAGACTATCATGTCTTAGACAATACAAGGAACAATTCTTGTAGACTGTGTGCTCGGAAAAGTTACCTGAACATTTTTAATTGTGTCTTTGGGACCTTCTGTACAGCTTCAAGCCTTCGTCCTGACCTAAACGTCCTTTCATACTTCAGAACGTTCTACCACTTAGATACATCTCTGATTCTTATACAGTTAGCTAACTGGTCCCATATATTTTTTTAATGATCCGGGACTCTCAAAACCTGCCGGCTTCCATCAGGGCCGGTATCTTGGGATCGGTATGCACGACCGATCTGAACCCGTACTTAGACAGAAACTATGTACTTTATTTCAAGATAGGGCTTAGAACGTGCTCTTAATAAAATATATCTCATTTTTATAGTGTGCTTTATTTACCAAATTAATTCTCTTGCTTAATCAACGTCGTTTTATGGACGTCTGTGACAAACTTTCAGTGCATCATGAATAATCGAATCAGAGCCAATTTTGGCGATCTAGCACTGTACTGACAACTGCTTTCTACAAATTGTGCAAGATTTATAATCAGCGTAGTTTATAATCAGTGCATTGCGTAATAATCCGTGTATTGAGCATAACCGGACGGAGCCGTATATGGCAAGTCGCCAAATGTATTCAAAAGAACAATTTATGCAGTGGGTATAGTAACGGCATTGCCGACTAATCAATTCTGGCACATTTTCAGCAATATTGCACTGTGTGAACACGGTTTTAAATGGGTGTGCAGGACTTAATTATCAGTGCATTGAGCATTTACCGAACGGAGCCGAAATTGGAGATAGAACATATTTATCATGAGGGTACATTAACGGCGTTGCAGACACTTCATTCACCCCGCTCTGGCTACCAGGCTGTATTTCCGGTAGACCTGCACCCCTGCCTCTGCAATCTCTCCAAGATCAGACTTAATACCGTCTTTAGAGGACGCTAATGAAGACGCTCATGTTGCTTAGTGCCGCACGATGTGGGGCTAGCAGATTATACGGACTGAAGTCCCCCCCCCCTCCGGGAAGCCGAAGGGAGACGGCTAGGCCGGATCTTCGAGGACCCCAAAGGAGGCGCGTCGTAGGCTTTACCATCTACCCCTTTAGGAGAGCGTTCTTCACGGTCACTAGGGCGGGCGGCAAGAGGCATATTCTAAAGATGCACCAGGAATGAAAATCTACTTTCTATCCTCCCGCCTCTGTCAGATTCCTTTCCCAAAGTAAGAATCGCCACTTCCAACATAGGTAAACAACATAAACGACATAACTCTAAAACTCAGGCGTCACCTCGTAAACGTATGTCACACTTTCAGCTTTCATATGTGAAAATTTTTCTCGATCACTCGTTTTAGGCAATGTGTAGCCATACCTTCGCCCCTGTCAGATTCCTTTGCTCAAGTACGAATTGCCACCTCCGACATAGGTAAACCAGGGCTCAGGAACTAAAGTAATTGCTATACTCTAGTGTAAAGAAAATTAGTAGATTTTACGATTATTGCCAGATATTAATAACCCTGTTCATTATTATCATTATTATATTGTGGGTTTTCCCGCCGTATTAGAAACGAAGACTATATAACAGCGATCCAATTTGGTATGATATAGTTTAGAAGTTTAGTCGAACTCAAACGAGTTCTATTAGAACAATCTTGGCCAGGTGCACCATGTCTGGCAGGAAATAAGGCGCGAGCATCTCCAACTCCACACGGCTCGGTCGAACGAAATCGCTC
>LQNS02278170.1:38560597-38572740 GCA_001587735.2 Parhyale hawaiensis
GACAAACAAACAGACAGACAAATAGACAAACAGACAAATAGACAACCAACAAACAGTCAAACAGACAGATAGACAAACACGACGAAAATATAACCTCCTTGGCGGAGATAATGAATAGAAAGTCTCAAGTTTATGAGAATTGAATAAGATACGAGAACGTAGCAGACGACAACGGAAAACCTATAGCTCCTGATGAATCACTCAAAATGGGCCACAATTCAGGATTTTCTTTGAATCAACAGTAAAATATATAATCATATGTCCACCGTGACATTCCTAACCGTTTCTGTGAATTTCATGAAGCTATGTCAGTAGCTTATTAGTCAAGTTGCTAACCGACAGAGAGATAGAATATGAGCCAAACAAACCCCTAGCAAAGGTAAGTATACGAGACAAAAATCCGCACTTGGTAAGGCGTAAGTCTTTGGTTAGGAGCAGCAGAATTGGCATTGTTGATAGCTGCCGCAGCAGCACCAGGATGTTTTTTGTCCATCTTCCTCGCCAGCTTCCGTGCCGCCTCGAGCTTCTCGCTGGCGGCAGCAGACAGCGCAGGCTCCTCTTTCTTTTTCTTGGTTGGCGGCCGATCGGGAGCGTTCGACAGAATGGCAACACCTGTGCGTGTACAGCCGTAAAGGAAACATAATGACCAGGGAAATATTCTGACAGATATACTGACATTTATTGATGGTAAACGACAAAATCTGAAACTTTGTCACCTACAACATGGCTTTAGGACAAACACTGGCACTAAACAGTTGGATATCACTATATTGTCTTGGGGAAATTTGTCACTTACGACACGGCTTTAGGACAAACACTGGCACCAAACAGTTGGATGTCACTATATTGTCTTGGGGAAATTTGTCACCTACAACACGGCTTTAGGAGAAACACTGGCACCAAACAGTTGGATATCACTATATTGTCTTGGGGAAATTTGCCACTTACGACACGGCTTTAGGACAAACACTGGCACCAAACAGTTGGATATGACTATATTGTCTTGGGGAAATTTGTCACCTACAACACGGCTTTAGGAGAAACACTGGCACCAAACAGTTGAATATCACTATATTGTCTTGGGGAAATTTTAAATGTACCCCTGGGTTTCAAATATACCTAAATGCACAGCGCTTCAGCGCATTGATAATTTGCCTGTATCTGCGGGGTAACGGGATGCGTAGCTACCAGTAGGGACCGACCGGGGCGCCCGCTACGATCCCGGAAAACCTCAGCCATTTTCAGCGCCCCGGCCCGGTCTATCGAATATTGCTCAACCCGGCCCCTGTTTATCGAATATATTGCTTACCCCGGCTCCAGTTTTTCAAACAGTGAAAACCGGGGATTTGGCCGGGAGGCAATAAAATAAGTTTTCTGGCGGAAACAAATCTTTATTTTGTGTAATCTGATTCATTGTGAGGGACGATTTACCAATATCATATCAATATGCTGTCTGAAACTACTGTCACTACAAGAAACCTTGGTATTAATTATTTAGCCCATTTTAGTATGTCCAGTTTTTCCCATTTCATTATGGTAATTCACTCATTTTTCTATGTAGAAATCAAATCTGAAGTCTTTTTCGCCTCTTCTTTTTGAGATATTTAACTTTAAAGTTCCCATTGTTTTTCTATGGGGAAAACATAACCACAGTCACACAGCATAAGGGAAAACCTCTTCTCATATGTTTTTTGAGTAGGGTAACTTAGGTTAGGTTCCTATGGGGACACCATGTATTTGCTCCCATAGGAAAACAATGGGCACTTCAAAGTTAAATATCTCGAAAACTAAAGAAGACTGCCACAAACAGACTTCAAAATTTCAATTCTACATGGTAAATTGAGTGGCTATACTTAGAATTCGATAAAAAATTGGACCCTACTATAGCAAATATTCCCGAAACCATTGTGAGCCATAAATTTTTATATTTGTGAATATTGCAGGGTGCATATAGCTTCTTTTGCAAGGTGCAACAGCATATAATTGCTGGTGAAGATGTATGTGAATAAATCAGCCACAATAACAGTAGACGTTATCATGACTGAATAAATATATATTTGCTGGTCTCTGAAGTTCATCCTTAATGACTCAAACAATCAACAGGAAAAGTTGAAAATACAAGATTAAATTTACTTCCAGATTACTTCTAAATTAAGCCGTTACTAAGAAGGTGTAGAATCTCCTCAAGCACTTTATAAAGCAGCAATTCTGTAAGGCATTGAGTCTGCAGATTTCTAATGTACACTTGATCCATTTTGAACCACTCTTGCATCAATCCCATCCTTAACCCTTAATCCTACCCTCGCTGGTGGACACGATAGGACCCACCCTTGCTGCGCACGCTAAAACCTTCAAATTAAGCTTTGTTGCATACCGTTGAAAGAGCTCGATGAGCTGCACTAGCTGAGAGCCATCTAAATGAGGTAGAGATTGGTGAGGTTGTGAGTGGGGCTAGACGTTTCCGCTAATGCCGCGCTAGGAACAGTCTGGCACCGATCGTGCCCAAAATTGCCCGAATTTACCCCCGCTGGAACGCTTGGAAACGATCGTGCCCAGTGTTTTTTTTTTTTGCCATAACTCATTTATTATTCGTCGCAGAAAAGAAACAATGATAGCATTGGATTCGGGAGGTACAAGTTCAATGCAGCAAGCCATTTACCATATAGAGATAACTAGAAAATCGGCAACTCTTTTATTATTCGTTAAAGAGAAAAACCGTTGGTACTATTGGATTGGAAACCCTAAAAAATTGTTATAAGCTCAATAGTAAAGGAATGGCCAGCAATCTCCCTGAGACGGTAAAGTTAACAATCTACGGACTCTACATTGCGTCATTTTTTCAATTTTTGCGTCATGCGTCGAGGAAATAGTCGTTGCGTCGTCGACGCAACTACTTCAGTCAGCGCCCAGCACTAGCAACTACCAAGGGCAATGGCGGCCACGCGGGCTTACTATTGCTATGGTGTCTCACTACACCATCCATACTACAGTAGTTGTATTCATATAGACGGTAAGTTCACTGACTTGACGAGCAGCCACTACAGGCCTCAAAGAGTAGGTACGTCGCCATGCAGAGCAGTGCCCTTTGATAATCATTATTTGTCAGTTCAAGTCTCCTTAAATCCTTTCAAGTGTTTCAAGAGATGGAAAGAAACAACTATATACGCCAAGAATACACGGGGATCCAAGGAAAGAGCAAAACCTCGCATGGAACAGGACAGTCAAAGAAGAAAAAGAACAGACTTCTGCCAATAGTTCGAATTATGCCGGCCCGTCATGAAACACAAAAATTCTCGCTAGAGAGTGTCAGCAGCCATTGGAAAACTGAAAGAAATAAAGTGGGCGAGAAGCCAGAGGTAACCTGAAGGCTTCACTACGTCTAATTCCAAGGTTGGCAAAAACCTTGTTTTTTGTTTGTTAAAACAAAAAACAAATATGTAGTTTTTTATTCATTTTATATTTTGTTTATTTTTTTCAGCTTTAGGAATTTTATTCAACATTTAATGGATTTTTCTACTTTGTATACATGTAACTAGTAAATCATCAACAATCTTAATCACTTAATTTCTACTTCCTATAGTAGAAGAATAATTTTAAGAAGAAGGGGTAAAGAAAAAGCAGTTAGCATAGTACCAGTATTTGCTATGGCTACATTTAATATTCAATCTGCAGAGATGCTATGATTTATATTTTCAATATAAAATTCTTTGAAAAACTTGAAAACACTTCAAATTACACATACAACTTGACAGAAATAGCTAGCTACTAGCTCATTAGAAGCAGAGTATTGTAGTAAAAAAGAAAGTGAAATAGCTGTATGTCTGCATCCTTCTCATGAGCTCACTAGCTATCTAATAGCAACTAGCTATTAGAACTACTTCTAATTTTCAGTAGCTGCTAGCTTACCAGAATATAACTAGATATGCTCTAAATTGTAATAACACAAAATTTAATTAGTTACAGGTTTTTAATAGACATAAAAACAATATTTAACCCAATTTGTCTTAACAGTCCAACGGATTCCTATATAGAAACACGGTAACTCATCCTTTCAATTATGTTAATAAAATTTAATAATTACTAGAAGTAAAACTGTTTATTTAGCAATATTTGAATAAAAAAGTTAAATAAAACAAAAAATAGGTTTTTTGGTTGGTTTAAACAATGGTTTTTTATTTGGTTTAAACTAGCCAACCCTGTCTAATTATAAAAAAAGTTGTTTAGTCCTCCAGGCGAAAGACTCCCATAACATGGGACGGGAAATGCCACACGTAATAAACCATACCCTACAACACGCACTACGCGCCTCTGAGCAGTTTTTTCGCATTTAACAAGCACGCTCGTACTAAACAGCGACAGAGAATTGCATGACGGCCAGATGATGCCTCAGCCGACACTAGCGGTACACGTGGACAACTGATGAGCAACAACACACCGCCCAGCACCCTTCACCTGACCCACATTCTCGCTAATTCTTCACAGAGTCATCGCGCTGGTGCAGTTCCACAAAGAGCAATAAAGCTCATCGACTGTTGCCAAAAGCTAAAATACAATCAAAACTTTATACTAATGAATTCACTATCACATACCACTGCACAAACAAATCTAACATACGTAAGAGCAAAAGCGGGGAGAAAAGAAGCACTCACCGCAGTGCGCATGCTTGAGCGCACCGACGTCATTGGTGCCATCCCCACACATCATTGTTGTGATGCCGAGGTCCTTGTAGCTGGTGATGACTAGCTCCTTCTGTTTGGGGGCGACGCGAGCAAACACACGTACGTACGGCAGCAGCTGCTGCCAGAAGATTGGGCAGTGACTGCGCAGCTGAGACAAGCCCTGAAGGATGTGCGGTAGGTACCATCGTTACAAGTACAGCTAGGTCAGGGACAGTCCATAGACACAAAAGTTCAGGAAGAAAATAAGCAACAGATGATCACGTCTTGTTGACAAGAGCAACAGGTACGACGCAAGCCTACAGTTCCTGAGATACACACAATATCCACCACTCGTCACGTTACATAGATAATGGGTAAAAATTTGCCCATCCATCCCTACTGGGAAAGCCACATGCACTGATACAGACCAACAGGCCTCAGAGGAGCATACGGTTGCGGTCGACCACAGATCGTTGTTGTATTGACACCTGAGAACTTCGTCCGGAAGGAGTTCCGGAGGGCGACGGGGAAGGGGGGGGGAGATAGGCATAGAGTGGGTTCAAAGAAAGAAAGCAAGAGAGGTCGCGGGGGTCCTCCCAGAGGTGCACAGGATAGAGGGCCGTCGAAAACGGCTCCACACAAAATAGGTGGGAGACAATTTGCTCTCCAGCATGACAGAGCGGGCACTGCGGAGAGGCAGCAAGCCCGATCCTGCGCTTGTAGGGAGCCAATGCCACACAGTAACTTGACCTCAACTGCGATAACGCCGTGCGAAAAGAGCGGACAGGAGATGGCGGGGGCTGAGCACTTTTTTTTACCTCTGGCTCAGCAATGGAGGAGGCCACCACTTGGTTCTGGAAAGAAGTCAGAGCCGCCTTGAGAGTGTAGGCCAGACCGGCACGACGCCACCAGCCAGCAAGTACAACACTGAAGACCTACACTTTAGATGCCAGGGTATATTTCTTGGCGCGACGGCCGCTGAAAGTGGTGACCGTGTCAAGCGACGGGTGACCAGGGACAGGAGCCTGCAGTAAATATACACTGCCTGCTAAGGAGATCGATAGACTCACCGAATATGAGCATCTGTGACTCGTGGTGGAAATGACTGCAGGACGCCAAACGGTGTGAGCCCGTGGCTACTCGCAGACCCGCGTTTTTTGAGGCTTGCGGCTTATTAATGTAGTACGCCAAGACGTTGGGGAAATACAATGGGGCCGCACGAGTGATGGTGGAACGAATGAGGGCCCAATGTGTTAAAATTAGCGTTTCCTTCAGTTGGACGCAGCTAGTGCCAGGTATGGCTTTGAGGATGCGGAGTCTAGAGGACGCGCGGTTTTTGGTTCCCACGAGGTGCCCAAAGAAGTTCAGTTTGAGCTCCCAATAAACGACCAATATTCTGGGGTATTTGTCAACAGAGAGAGGGGAATCACGCTTGGCGACCCCAGGGTTCACGTTTACCTCGTCAGTATCCGGATTGAACAACGTCGGTTTGGTTTTTAGGACCGAGAGCGATCGATCGTTCTCAGCTGTCCAGTCAGCGATCTCAGCCGCGCAGGTCTCTCGGCCGCATGAACCACCTTTGTCTCCTGCTCCGCGACAGTGAAGTCGTCCTCATAGGAAGTGATAAGAGGAGCAGACACGGGGAAGGAAGACCCGAAGCGGTTGAAGAGCAGAGGGGAGGTTACTGAGCCTTGGGGAATGCCACCACGTAAGCGACGGAAGGGTGAAGTGGCCGACCCGTAGCGGCAGTAGGCCGCTCTGACTCTTAAGTAGGAGGACAACCAACGTACTACGTTATGATTTAGCGTAGAAGCTTGTATTAACTCGAAAAATTGGTTGTGATTGACAGTGTCAGAGAAATTAGAAAAATCTTCTGCTAGCGCAATAGTCTGCAAGGGGGCTTCTCTTTGCTACAGCCTGTTTAATGCTGGGGATACACTAGGCATTTACACAGATAACTTGATGCAAGGATGCGAGATTCGGACGTCATTTATGCTACGGTATCTATGCTACCGATTTTAAGTTTGTGTCTAAACGACGCGCAAACTGCACATCAGAGCAACCAGTGGGGAGTAGAAATGCATATGTGTCCCCGGCATTAAAGACAGTAGTTCCAAAGTTGTAGATCTGCCGGACTTTAAACCATGTTCATGGTTTGCAGTAGGCAGAGTAGCGGATAGTTGGGGAAACAGAGGAGCCTCCCTGGCAGCTTAGTCGCTGGGCAGAGCAGGGAAATGGGGTGGTAAGAGCCGCATTTTTCTATGGGTTTGCCTTCTTAGGGCAGTATGAAGATGACGGCCAGGGACCAAGTGAATGGGATAAAGGTATCTTGTAAGAACAAATTGAAGATCTGGCACAGTAAATCCAGACCCCTTGGTCCCAGGTAACGCAGATGGCGAATGGTGAGGCCGGTGGCGGTGGAATTCCCGCCCCGAAGCAGCGCCCGCCGCACATCTTTGACGTTGCACGGAGTATAGGTTCTGTCTAGGGGTGAGTGACGTCGGCGGATCCGATGATACCGTGTCCGGGCACAGCGAGTTTGGGAGTGGGACATCAGGGTGGTAAAAAGGAGGCAGAATTGAGTTGTTGTGAGATCGCCCGATCCGAAGACTTCCAACGGTCAATAAAATGTAATCGGCTGATTCGGGTGGATCCGGCAATGTTTGCCAGAGAGAGACTTGAGGCAAGATCAGAAACGGGAGACGTGAGGGCGTTGATAGCAGCGCTCCACCCAAGTCCACATAGCGGCCTCGGAGGTAATCCTACCAATCTTTTGATCACAGAGATCAATTTAGGGGATTGCAGGGTTGGGGGCCTGGGCAAAACTGCTGCAAAAGGCTGACCTCCACTGCTCTAACCTTACAATGCCACCGTGAAGCACAGACCAGATCACGCCAACACCCGGTGACGGCCAGCTACAGTACAAACTAAAAATACACTATACTGACTCAGCACTAGTAGTAGCTCTGGAACGCACCTCACGCGTCCGTGTAGCCACAACAAACGAGTGGGCTACTGCCGGTTTACATGCCTCGTCACCTCACGATACTTCTTCATAGGAGAAATACAGTTGGGCGGGTGATCACTGGCGGCAGAATGGCAAAGGCGGGGGCCTGAAAGCGCCCTATGACAATAGATATATTATGACAGCAAGCACTAACTAACGGTACAACCAGCTTGTGTCTTAACGGCTCCCATGATGCTGTTGGCGGAGACATTTCACAGATTTCCCTCCCGTAGCCACAGTCTAACAGCAACACGAAGAAAGCAATACCGACAGGCACACTGCTTAGCTTTGCCTCAGGGGCATTCAAGCCGCTATTCTCGTTCAACTATCAGGCGCTAATCGTGAACTGATTATGCTTGCGAAAGAGGACATGTACCAGTACTAGAGTATATGAAGTAGATTAAGCCTCCGTTTATACTACAAGGGTGATCGCACAGACGAAGAAAAGACATATAGCATGTCGATAAAAACGTGGAGCCCAAGTACGACGGTGTTCCCATATAGGATCAACGCGCATAGGCACAACACGTTGGGAAAGAAGAGAAAAAAGAACAAAACATATACAGCAAAAGTATGAAATTGGAATGGCAGTAAAGTGAGTACGAAAGACAGACGTTCCGAAGGCCCAGCTAATGGCTAATATAATCTCTACAACCCCCTGGAGACGCTGCTCCTCATAACATAGGATGGGCGAACTCAACTAGCCTAATGCTATACCCCCCTGAGGTGGTAGACATGCAAAAGCCAGCTACAATACAAATTAAACATACACTATATATACTGAGCCCAGTGACAGCCGACCACTCATAAATCACTTATAAAGTTGGCTTGTGGGTGATGGTTAGTGGAGAAATTGGCCATTATGGGGGGAGGGGAGGGGGTGTGCGTGGTCATAAATTATCAACGAATTACGCAAACAACGGACGTCACTATCGCATCCACTCCACGCACAATAAATAGCCTGCACTGACGAGGTTTTGCTAGTCTTGTTTCACTAGGCGAAGGCTGTTCTTGCGAACAACCGCTAACGGTCTACGTATATGTCGCGAATTGTCGGCGTCAGAACTACTCTAAGGAAGCGCAGAAATTTTGAGTCGCGCGCGATTCATCGGTGATGTGAGTAATTCATACGTTTTGTGACGTGGAGCATCTGTAGTTGTCAGTGGATGTTCGTCGCCTCGCGTTTGTGTGTGATTCCAGGTTCTGAGCTGCTCAGAAATCGTGATCACGCACAAGTAAGCGCGATTGTGGTTGAGCGCCGCTTAAATGTAATTCGTGCGTCGTGAGCGTAGTTCTGGCGCGGACAATGCGCGACATGGGCCTAGACCGTTCGTGGTTGTTTGCAAGAAATTTACTGCTACCACGCACGTCCCATGACTTTGCACTAACAAAAAAAGCATAAAAAAACTTATGAAGTACTAACAACTCACGTATGATTTTTGCCCTAAGTGGCCCATACGCAGTTAATGCGTGGGGTGTTCGTGATTTGTGATTGTCATTGATTTGCACGTATGTAGTTCATGCACAATTCGTCGGTGATTTTCGACCACGCACACCCACAAAATGGGTAAATTTCTCCACTGACAATCACGCATCGCGTTTGAACAAACGCGATGCGATGAACATACACCGACAGCTACTGACGCTCCACGTCAGAAAAAACTTCTGAATTATGCACAGCACCAATGAATAGCGCACGACTCAAAATTTCTGCGCAATCCAAAATCGTAAGTTTTGGCTGTGTGACTGGGCCTTAAGTGGATTAACTTACCACAAACTCAGTCCACCAAAGCAAGATTCTTCTTAAGGCTGCCTCAAGGGTAACTGGCTTGGGAATAACGCCTGCAGCCGAAGCTTTATATGATTTCACCCCTTTGAAAGTAACTCATCACGACGTAAGTGTCCCAATTAGTACGACCACGTGGACCCTATGCGTGGGGAGCTAACCGCACGACAGCATACAGGTGAACAGGTTCACGCTGAGGCAATACCGTAACTGCTACATCACACAAGCAAGTGTTGTAATATTCAAAGGACCTGTTCTGCTGACATACGGGGCGCCGAAACCCCAAAGAGGAAGACTCCCGTAGTGGACCCGTACACAAAATAGGTACAGTAATAGACCTGTAGTTTTGAGGATTGTTCAGACAATAAATGAAATGAAAACATGTACACACTGCAAATGGCGTCAAAGACTGGAGTGTAATTATGAAGATGGAGCATAAATAGGCCTAACTATTTGAATGACTCTAATAATTTAAAATATAAGACCGACTGCAGTCTCACCTCGCCAGTGACGCAGAAGTCATACACAGAAAAGAACTTGGCTTTCATGTCTGTAGGTGCCATCTGCGGCAGGAGCGGCAGCTGCACCGAGTGGTCTATACTTCGCCACAGCCACTCGTCCTCCGCTCCACTTTTGCTCTCTGCTCGCTGAACGAAAAGCAGGCGAAATGTGCATTACTCTTCAAATTAACAAACTGTCTTCCTATGAAATTAATGTATACCAAACAGAAAATCTGTTAGGACATACACTTGTATGTCAGCGATGCTCACACACTTGGAGGTTCGACAGCATTTGTGTAAAAATATCAAAAATCGTCCATCCCAAAGGCTTTTTACTCTTCAACTCTCAACACATTATTATTTTACCAAATATGCTTCACAGCGTAGCCTGCAACTAATACTTGATACACATTATTCACTGCTTTCTCAAATTACCTCCATTTGCTAGGCACACTGCAAAGTAACTTTCAGCAACACACACGAATGAAGCACCAAATCACCACACACCCAACTCAAAATCCATACATTAGTCAGTAAACTCAATCATTATTGCAGCACCAAAAATTTCACCCACAACCTCCAAACAACAAACTCATCCATCACTGAAGCTGTTCTCCACCACATCTCTTTTACCGTAGTACGCACAAATGTAGCTCAGCAGCAGTACGCCCCTTATTCATCGCATAAACATCTGCCTCTCCCAGCCAGAGCTGGCACCTTTCTATTTAGCTACACATGTCTTCAGTGTAACGCTCGCTTTTAGACTGCCCCAAACAGCCTTATTACTGATGTAATAAAATGTAATAAAACAGCAGAGCATCACGAGCACACGCTCAAAAGAAGACAATGAGCCTTTAGAAAGAACAAGCATTACCTCAAGAATGAGCATGGTGGAGTTACGGGTGAAGTGAAGCTCTTTCGCCACATGGCAGGCAGTCAAGGGATTGTCACCGGTGATCATCACAGTCTGCGAAGCAACATGGAGGAAGGGAGTGAGTGAGTTAAAGAGGATAATTTAGATGATGCGATACAACCGCGCAATATATTTGGATGACTAGTGACCGCAAAAAGAAAAACAAAGTTGCCACATAATTCATCAAAAACATTTTTGCATTCACCGCCACATGAGAGGAGAGAAAAGGGTGATATGACGTGTGCTGTTTCATTCAAGCACTATTCACAAATCTCTGCTACACAGTCAGTCTGTGATCTAGCAGAGCTCGAGCAGACTACACGTATGTTGCGCTGGTCTACGGGCCTTTACTTTCCTACCTTTTCACTTATTTTGGCAACTAACCAAAAACCACTTCGGCATCACAATGGGACGGAAGAAGTTTACCACGACTCGGGCCGTCACTTGAATCGAGCAGGGAGTGCCGGTGAACCGCGTAACTGTGGAACTGAACGTCAGCCAAGTGTCCCTCTTCAAGCTTGAAAATGTATAGAGTGTTGCAACGAATTTTTCTCAGTGGTGATCGAAGACAGAACACCTCTGTCGGTAGCACCAGACCCACGACAGCGCCCAACTCTGGGGGGGGGGTCGAAATGGTAGTTCAGACTATTTCGAGGCGTAACCCTCATTGTAGACAGCTTTCGGTGTTCTATCTTTTTTCGCAGGCCCCGCCTACCTGGTACCTAAGGAGCTCAGCACCAGCACTCCTCACTTTGGCATGATGAGCGAACTGATACATCACCCACTAGGCCATGGAACTGAAGAGGCTTTGGGTTTGTTTGATCTTCCAGAGGTGTTCTATCTTCGCTCACCACTGAGAAAAATGCGTTACAACACTATCCATTCTCAGCGGCTTCACTGCTACAGAACACCTCTTTCGAAAGCACCGACATACCCACGGCGCAGCAGGGAGGGGCTTCATGGCCCCCTGAGTTGCTGGTGAAAAGGATACTGACCTGAACTAATTTATTCTCTTCCTTTTTGTTGGCTTTTCCTTCAGACAATCCACCTCCTTCGGCAATGGTAGGGTAGTGACAGTAAGTCACCTCTAACCTCAGGGGTACTTGGCAACTAACTGCAGTGAGCTACGGTACCACTGGCCTTCTATCAAAGATAGAAAATTAGTAATGAACTGCCTTCTTCTAGATTGTCAAGGAACAAGTATTTGGGGCAAAATCCCAGTTAGGACAGTACTGTTCTAACCAGGATTCTTTCTGATTTCCACGTTTACCAGAGGTTC
>LQNS02278170.1:38574925-38586921 GCA_001587735.2 Parhyale hawaiensis
AGACTGAGCGACAGCATCACGCAGACGAGGAGCAGGTATCACTGCCATCAAAGTGGAATCGTCGGCATAGTTGATCAACGTGTTTTCGAGTGAAGAGAACATGTCACTAGTATAGAGAACAGACAACAGCAGGCCAAGCACACTGCCCTGAGGGACGCCAGACACCACCCTGACCGAGGCGCTCAAAACGCCGTCAACAGACACACTCGGCGTTCGCTCAGGAACAAAATCGCGAATGATTGACAAAAACCTATCACCCGCACCAAAGGACTCCAGCTAGTATAATAGACCCCTGTGGTTAGCCCAGTCAAACGCCGCGCTAAAGTCCAACTGGACAAGGCGTGCTTCCGACCCGCAATCCAGCGCAGATTGTAAAAGGTGTAACACCGACATTAGAGCGTCACAACAGCCCAAGCCAATTCTGTATGTAAACTGACCAGCAGGCAGCAACCCCGTAACCTGAGCAAAACAACCAAGCTTACCAGCAATCAACTTCTCGAACACCTTCGACAAAATGGGCGTCAGGGTGATGACTCGATATTTGGCAACATAGGGCGACACCGGACCCTTGGGAATAGGAGAAATATTCCCAGTTCGCCAACAACGAGGAGCATTTCCTAACCGTATCAGGCGCCGGAAGATCACTGCAAGCTTCAAAGTAAGAACATCAGCCAGCTGCTTATAAAACAAAGGAAACATGTCCACCGGATCCACACCTCTATACGGATCAAGGCCTTCAAGCAGTACCCAGATTGCACCAGATCTGAAAGCCAAAGAGGTCAAGCGAGGTTCAGTGTGGCATCCATGATAACATCTCTGCTCTACTTCCCATCGAAGTGAGCCGACAAAAACTCCGCCATTCCCAAGGGCTCAGTAATGATGCCCCCACCTGGACCAACAAGGGGCGGCAACGAAGGTTGAGCACCGAACACTGAACTCCTTAGCTCACTCCACCATCGATGTGGATGGTCAATACTCAGCAAAGACTCCCTGGAACGCTGCCTCAGACGCCGCTGTGCCTCCTCATACACACTCCTAGCCTCGGCCCTACGATCAACATAGATCTGCCCCAACGTGCGGTCACGCGAACGTCACCATGCTCGATAAGCCGCTTATTTAGCTTCGAAAGCTAACCGACACTGGTCGTCAAACCACGGCTTATCTCGAGACCTTACAAAAATAGTCCTCTTCGGGACAAACCTCTCCAAAATGGACACAGTCAAGTCATTAAGCTCAGAGACAGGATCCTCACTGTAAACAATCTGGCGCCAAGGTAACGCTCTTACTGCCTGAGTAATGGCTACCCAGGAAGCCCTGCTCTTAACAAATACCACTCTCCTGGTGTCTACCACAGGAACAACCTGATTGAGGTCCAAGGACACAACAAGGTGTGAGTGGTCTGAAGAGCCAATAGGGGAGCCAACTGTCACCATCATCAAGTCCGGGATATCAGTCATAACTAGGTCGAGACAGTTACAAGCAATATGCGTGGACCTGCGAACAAGCTGCACACAACTAGACAAGGTGCACTGCACTAAGTCCAGCGCAGCCACACCATGACAATCAGTCGGTGACGCAGATCCCAACCAGTCCCTATGGTGTGCATTAACATCACCCACAAAAACAAACGCCGCCTTGGAATCCGTGCTCTGTATCGAGGCCATCGCCGTCAATAAACAGTCATAAAGAGAATCATCAGTTGCAGGGCTCCGATATAAGGAGAATAAATAACAAATATTCTGTCGGCCACACACCCTTACAACGATGATCTCATGACATGCGCATTCGTGCACTGACTGCCGGAAAGCACAGGATCCACTCCGGACATAGACGGCCATTCTACGGAATCCAGGCCCCGATCCAAACAGTCTTCAAAAAGGGGACTGAAAACCGGCCAAGGCAAGCTCAGCGTCGTACCTCCTGCCAGCCACCAATGTCTCGGAGCAGCACACGACATCCACACCACTGGACACAAAGTCGAGCTCGGCAAGGTTCGCATGCAGTCCTCTAATATTACAATAGAGGAGACGACCCGAAGGGAGCCGTAGGGATCTTTGGTCAGCTCGTCTGAGCCCGCCTATCTTCTCCGATTTTTCCGGAACAGAGAACCTAACCCTTCAGGCTTCTGTCTGAGTCCAGTCTCTGCCTGGCGACAGACCCACTATTTAAGCCTGTTGCAATTTCACTTTAGTAATATCCATACTGCAGCTTTCAGCTGCTACCCAGCTTTGGACCTGTCTGGGTAAAAGTCCACTAGGTGATTCTGGCTTAAGCCTATTGTCGCCCTGTGTCAGCAGGGGGCAGAATTAACCTGCTCTTAGAGGGCCCCATCCCCTACTGGTGGATGGTCCTAGTCTATTCAACTTGAGCTCGGCCAGAAACCCAAACGGCTCCTGCCTTACTCTGCCCCTGCCCTGACTAGAGAGGTTATCCTACATTAGTAGGGAACTCTTTGTTTACCTAGGACACAACCTGCGTCGCAGCCTAGCCTGGCCCATCTGAAGTTGTCGAATGCTCAGATCTGTAAGACTGAGTCTAAGCAGGCTCAACCTGGGAAACTAGGGTTTCCCTGTTATATTCTAGCTAGGAGAAAGCCTCCTGCTCGACCTAGTGTATTTAACACTAGTTTACTTCTCCCAGGAGATTACCCATCAGGGAAGAACTAAGGTTTCCCTACTGTGAACCCCACAGGGAACCAACAGGCGTTTTCTAGCGTCGTCTCCTGGAACTTTGAACTATAGTAACCTAACAGTAATCTCAGTTCAGGATTTATGCTGACACTGGCCTGAATATCTCTTGTTTGTTGGTGGATATAACTCCGCCCAGCCCACAAGGTCTGCAATAACCATTACCAACGTCGNGCCTCGTCTCCTGGAACTTTGAACTATAGTAACCTAACAGTAATCTCAGTTCAGGATTTATGCTGACACTGGCCTGAATATCTCTTGTTTGTTGGTGGATATAACTCCGCCCAGCCCACAAGGTCTGCAATAACCATTATCAACGTCGGGATGCCCCTAGATAGACTCCACATATCCTCGGATGTATCGTAAGAACTCTTCTCCTGAGGTCTCCGGAGTTACCTGAGCATCTGGAGTCGTATGCGGCCTTGCGTCGCATAAAAACAACACAATGTCAATCCTTCCTGTTGTCGTTTTCTTCTTGTGTCCACATCCCACTGTGTGTGGCGGTAGGGCCCTGGCAGGGAGTACGGCAGCTGATATTTTTTTTTAAATTAGAAGAAGGACACTCAGCTGATATTCAGTTCGACAGTTTTGACATTCACCGGTACTCCCTGCTCGATTAGAGTGACGGCCCGAGTCTCTTCTTCAATGGTAAGCTTCTTCCGACCCATTGTGATACTAAGGTGGTTTTTGGTATGGTGCCAAAACAAGTGAAAATGTAGGAATGTAGAGACCCGGCGACCAACGCAACGTTGGTGTACTCTGCTCGAGCTCGGATAGATCAAACTGATTAGTGAAGATTGGTGTGCGGTGCTAGGGTGAAGCAACACACGTCATACCACCCTTTTCTCTCCTCTCATATAGCAGTGAATGTGAAAATGGAATGAATACTTCCAATGAGTTTTTCTCAGTGGGAGTGGAGGCAGAGCACTTTTGTCGGTAGCACCAGGCCCAGCGTGAGCGCCAAATTCTAGGGCATCATATATGATCACCTGCACCGTTCTGAGGCGTAACCCTTCATATATACAGATTAAGATACTCTGTATTTCTTACAATAGATAAATGAGATATAAAATAGACTCCCCTCCCCTCTGAGGTAGGTCAGGGTCACCAGCACCAGGGCTCTTCAGTCTGTTAGACGAGCGTACCTGCATCATTCTAAACCGGCCACAGGAACAAAGGGCTTTGGGTAACTTAGGACCTCCAGAGGTGCTCTTCCTCCACACACACTGAGAAAAACTCATTGGAAAATTCATTTCATTCTCAGTGGTGGCTGCGGCAGAGCATCTCTGTCGGTAGCATCGACATACTCGAAGCAAAGCAGGGAGGGTGTCCATGTCCCCCCCCACCTTAGTTGCTGGTGCCTCCTAATAGATCTCCAAATTCCTCAACTACTCTCTTCCCAGTAAATCCGCTCCTTCTTCCGAGTATTGGTCGAGCGCTTGTAAGAAAACAACCCAGTCCTTACGGGATTCCAGCAGAACCCCCCCATTAGTTCCAGAGCCCAAAACATTTGGTTCACATCTCGCTTACGAAAGGTTTAACCCGTGGTATGGATAGGGCCCATGGACGGTATTTCAAAATGGTCTTTTACAAGTTCTGCATTTGTGGATAAACGGTAGAAGGCGCCACCGAAAGTGTCGACAAAATTCGGTTTCATGCACATCCCTGAGTACGTCCATCAAACCTATGCAAAAATGTTCAGTCTTGGGGTCTAATAAAGAATTGCTAATTCTCAAGTTCCGCAATTGTGGACTAAGGGGCTTAATAATGGTTCATTAAACCCCAAAATTCACATTTCATTCACATCCTGAGTACGTCCATCAAACTTTGCTTGAATATAGTGAATGACCAGCAGTTTCAGGATCCATGATTCTTAAGTTCACCAGTTGTGGAATAAGGGCCTTATGAAAGGGCTAAAGTGTCAAATCACCCTAAAAGTGGACATAATTTACAGTATGAGTACACGGACAGACCTCTGTCAAAATGATGAGTTTGGGAACCATATTAAGAATCCGGGCTTCTTAAGTTTCATAATTGCGCATTAAGGGGCTCAAGAATAGTCTGGGTGCACCATACACATTTAATTCATATTTTGAGGGTAGTTGACGTTGTCGGCAGTAGACGGTTATTAGTAGAAGCGTGTTGACTGCATCCATCAAATTTAGCTTAAATGTAGTGTCGAGCGCTTGTCAGAAAACAACCCAGTCCTTACGGGAGTCTAGCAGAATCCTCCATTAGTTCCAGAACACAAAACATTTGGTTCACATCTCGCGTACGAAAGGCATACCAACTGTCTAGGGATCAGTGATTTTAAATTTCCTCAGTTGTGGATTAAGGGTCCTAAAAAAGGTCAATGTGTCTACCTACCCTACCGAATTAACAGACTTGATTCACATCCTTAGTACATTTATTGGACCTTTGCCAAAATGTACAGCATGGGGTTATCTCACGAACTGATAGTTCTTAGGTTTTCAAGGGCTTAAGATGACCTAAATGACTCCAAAAATTCACATTTAATGTACATCTCGCGTACATCTGTCAAACTTTGCGTATAGTCGATGACCAATTTTTCTGTTTAGCAGTCCATGATGATTAAGTTCATCAGCTTTTGGAAAAAGTGCCTTAACTAAAAGCTCGCAGATAAAAAGACTGCAATATCAAGACTAAATTTTATTCTATTTCCAAAAGAGACGTTGGCAAATGAACAAAAATTTAAACCTTTTTCTGTACGTCCGGCAGTTTCACAAATAATGCTCGACCACAAAAGTGAAGCTACAAAACTAAAACTACACGTCTCATACGCTGAACTTAACAAGTGAAGATAAGCAACTACCCCCTCCCAATGTTATGAAACACAGAAAACAGATATGCAATATAAACTGTCCCAGAAAAAATGTGCAATTTACTAGACTACTAAATAACGAAAATTTGGACACGGTTCCTTGGACCCCCTGAAGTCGAAGTCAAAGTCACGTTCTGTCATGTCTGAATAGTGCCTCCATCATTACTGCCCCTCATTGGACTGGATTCTTCTATGTCCTGTTCTTCACTTGTATCGTCTCCCGCATCAGAAGAAGCGACTCCTAAGCTGCCGTCAGTCTGTTCAGTTCAGTCACTGTCGTTGCAGCAAAAAAGATGAGGTAACTGCCGACCTTCGAACCAAACAGGGTTGTAAATCCCATCGGTCCACAACTGATGAACTTGAGCACCATGGATCCAGAAACTGCTTGTCATGGACCATATTCAAGCAAAGTTTGATGGATGTACTCAAGATGTGAATTAAATGTGAATTTTTGGATTAAATGAACCCTTCTTAAGCCCATTAGTCCACAATTACGGAACTTAAGAATTAGCAATCCTTTATTAGACACCAAGACTGAATTTTTGGCATAGGTTTGGTGGATGTACTCATAATGTAAATTAAGTCCACTTTTAGGGAGATTTGGCACTTTAACCCTTTCTTAAGCCCCTTATTCCACAATTGATGAATTTGAGAACCATTGATCCTGAAGCTGCCGCACACGTAGTCAAACTTTACTCCGTTACCACTCCTACCTGTACGATCTGAGGAACCTCGTCTCCAGGCCGCCTTATATAGAGTAGCACCTCCCAGAGGGATGGAGGGAGAGTGATGACGTAAAAGAAGCGAACAGAAGGGAACAGAAAAGAATATTGAGAGGGGAGCACACTGAGAGTTCACATCCAATTTTCCTTCTACTCTCTGCCTTCTTTCGTCTCTGGGAAATGAAACAAAAGAATGTTAATTAGTTCATGAAAGATCCAAAAAAAGGCTACCCGCAAGGTAAAAAATTTTTTATTCCATAAGAAAAAATATTGCTACTTCCTACGTCAGTAGGAGTTATTTACTTCAAGTTATGAGCTTCGTTTGTACGACACAGGTCCCAAAAAATATTGAAGAACAATGCTTCGACCTCGGCTTCGACTCTCCCAAATTTCCGTAAGTTACCAGCGGTCTAGCTCTCATCAATCCAGCACTTCTCAGTGGCTCGCTCCGACAGAACATCTTTGACGGTAGCACCAGACCCTGGACAGCGCCTAACTCTGGGCGCGTCTTAATGGTAGTTTTGACAGTTTCGAGGCGTAACCCTCATCTCATTTAGATTTTGGTCTTACTTTTTTTTCACGCCCCGCCCACCTGGAGGGTATTAGCACCAGCACTCCTTAATTAGTTACGACTCTTGCTACTGTTACCATCTCCATCAGGGATTGTGTCCCAGCTGCTGCTGGGATCTTAGAGCTTGGAAAATACCCCCTCACAATTTATTAGTGCAATAATGCGGTTTCTCCAACTTGGAAATTTGTTTTTACCGTTTTTATTGATACGTTTTTTGAGACTGTTTGGTGTGTGATTGGCCTCGGGTGCCGCCGTCTTGGATCCTTAACCCATGTTTCCTTGTGTTCATAGAGCTGCAGCAGCTGTTTTTCTTGAAGATCAGCGACCAGAGATGGTGTTTTGAGCTTTTGTGAATAGAATTAAATTTTCAGTAATTCGTTTTCCTCGGAATAAAGCAATAAGTACTTGAGGTCGGTCGTTGGTGGCCCTAGCAATTCCAACAAGTATATTGTTTGCTTAAATACTTCGTCGAAGTCCCTAGTGGCCTTAACAATTGCGCGGAATATATTGCTTGATAAATCTTGTTATTTCTGCGGTGGTGGCCCTTACGGTCTTTCTGTACCACTTGTTAACGTAACATCAAAGACTGGATGGTAGGCCCTCGTTACCCAAACAATTCCATCTAGCACAGCGATATATTTAGGCGGTAGGCACTTGTGGCCTAATAATTCCATAAAATATATTGTTGCCTTACGACTTGGTGGTAGGCCGTTGTGCTCTAACAGTTCCACCAAACATATATTCCGCCAAAGAGCGAGGCCCTCGACAGGATTGGGTGCTAGTACTGCCGCCATAGAGCGAGGCCCTCCACTTAATGGAGGGCTCATAATGCCGCCAATGAGCGTTTATCCTTGGAGAGAGGATGCTCTCCAATAGTTGGAAGACTCGAATTGCAAGATTTTCGATCTGGGCAGATTCCATGATGGCGCCGGGACGCCGGCAAGTTTGGAAGTCCCGGATCTTAAAAAAACAAACAAACAAAAACGAGAGGTGCACTCATGCTCTCCTAAGGGTCCTAGCGGTACAAGAATGACCATTTGGCTTAAGGCTAAGTCAAAAATAAAAAAAAAGGCTGTGCTACCTAGTGACCTGTTTAGACAGTCTCATGATAGAGCAGTCCATCGGGACAGAGGAGTACCATCCTACGACCCATGCGGGTCCTAATCCCGAGGGAACACGCTGGTAGTAACTTAGTAGAGGTCTTCCAGTTTCGATTTTGGGCTTAGCCCTACAACAAGGGAACCTGTTGAGGTTGTGACCTTTTACTTGTGTATCATCTGAACTTAGGGTCGACAGCCTGTGATCAATTATAACCCGACATGTGATATAGCCTCGGCTGATTAGAGTCGTGTGAGAAATGAATAATTCAGGAAGTTCGAGCGCGGACTTCGCATTCTACAGACGCGTAGGAGCGGGATCCCCGCGGATTTTTCAGACTCTGCCTCAGAACAGCTGTCCATCTGCACTCCTCCAGAAAGGTCCAGCCTTGGATCTCGGTCCGGCGCGTCCTACTCAGGGACTTTGCTTTACGGGGCCATTGAAGCCTTATTGAAGATTAACCCTTTTCAGCACGTATTCGGCTCTTGCTGTGAAGTTCTAAGAGCAGCTTAAAAACACACTATATAGTCCTGGGCTCCTTCTCCCGGCCACTCCATTAGTAATGAAATCAATGCTCCACCCTCAGACGGTTGTAGATTATAATGTTCAGTTTCCTGAGGAGCTCAGCCTTGGTTGTCTGGAAGGAAACTTCATGCTGGAACAGGAGTTGTCCCGTCGGGAAGAAGGGGTTAAACCCTAGTCAAATGTTGGCCGATGCCTAGAGACTGGAGGCAAGGCTGGCTACAAACTGGTTACATTCTCAGGCCAGCTAAGCCAAGACAGGAATCTTCCTTACAGGAGTTCTTCACCGGTAGAGGTTTCTCCCTGGAGACCCGGAGGGTTTGACTTTAGAGGTATATAGTATTCCAGTTTAGAAGCTCCCGAGAGGGAAACCTCACTTAGGCTAACCTTGATAGGATAACTTAAGCTACGGACACTCTGAAGAAAGGATAAATTCCCTTGCTGAGGGTGCTGCAATGGATGGCCCCTTTTTGGAGTCGAAGGATAAGGATCCCAAGTCCGCAGCAGGGAACAGATGCGCACCTAAGTGGGAACCGCGGTGGGTAAGCCGGGCTGAGTCTTGTAGCCTAGCTCAAGGTGTAGGGTTGGGCTATTGGTTAGATCAGCGCTGCTTTAGGACTCTTCGTTTCCTAATCCCAGGCTAGTAATACGCCAGTAGGCATTCGCTTAAGATGGCCATTGGCTAATCCAGGGTAGCCCTGGGGAGGTCGATGACTTCCAAGTGTTTAAACAATGGCTAGAGAAGGAGAGGGGAGAGAGGTCCCCAGTGTCACTGTCTCCACATAGGCTCTTGTCTGTCTTTAACATGGCTGAGACGACTGAGGGAGTTGCAAAGATAAGCGGAAGCAGAATAGCAGTTAGTAGTTCTCTCCCTCATAGAGGTGACTCAGGAACCAAGCTCCAGGGAGGGAGAATGTGTTCCTGTAACTTGCTGGCTCAGTATATTGAGGCATGTTGATGCCGTTACTAGGCTGACGACCTCCTTCACCTCAGCCCCTTAGAGTACTGTGGGTAAGGGCTGTGGGGAGGGCGAGAAAGATCTTACGAGGCTAATCTTTGATGGATATTATAGATTGGTCTTCCGTTAGAATCCGTTCGCTGTCCTCAGGTTGAAGGGTTCGCGCTTGGGTCTCACTCGCGCGGAGTGATCAGGACCAGCTGGATAGGGTCTGGTCCAGAGTTACAGTACTGCTCTAAATTGCCTCTGTCCCTTCCCTAACGAAGGGAGCTAAAGGATAACAGTTTCATGCAGTGTATACATGACAGAGGGCGACTTCAAACAATGGCAGACGTGGCTACAGCTACCTACCTCTGCCTAACCCTGGTAATTCTTGTTGCTGCCCAAAATGCTGTTACTAGCCTACTTCAATTTGAACTGTTCCGGCTGTTGAATGTCAGCAACCAGAAGGTATTCCAACTAGGAAGGAAGAGTTCCGTATAGGGGATGGTAGGCAGAACCATGTTATCTGCTGTTGAAGAGTCAAGCATAGTCTTGCTGATACAATAATACAGCGCTCCGGTACGTTTTTGCTCCCGAAGTCCTGAAGAAAGATATGATGGGAGGAGAATTATCTTGAGTCTCAAGATGAGATGGTAGACTGGAACTGTAACCAAGCTGGAGTTAGCAGCGGGCTTCCCATACCTTTGGCTCTGCAGGAGACATAAAAGGGATTTTAGGATCTTTAAGAGTACAGGCATCTCCGGGCTAGAAAACACGCTGGCTAGAGGAGAGGATAAGACAATGAAGACCCGGGATGAATTTGGGACAACTGTGGTCCCAGGCGGAAGCCTCAGAGCGGAGATGGTAGTCTCTTCTAATTTCTGTAGAGGGGCCCTCCTAATAACTTAAACGTCAGGACATTTTCGGTGTCAGAGGAATTACCGGCAGCCCTACGCTGATGGAGGTTTTTGCAGATTTCGTAGGCTGGGCGGAGTTAATGTCCACCCAAGAAGCAGAAGATATATGTATAAGCCAATGTCAGTGTAAAACCCGAACTGAGATTACTAGTAAGTGTCCTATAATACTACAGTTCAGACCTCCAAAAGACCGCTTTAGAGAACACTGGCTGGTTCCCAGTGGGGTTAACCATAGAGAAAC
This sequence comes from Parhyale hawaiensis, assembly GCA_001587735.2. Classification (NCBI taxonomy): domain Eukaryota; kingdom Metazoa; phylum Arthropoda; class Malacostraca; order Amphipoda; family Hyalidae; genus Parhyale; species Parhyale hawaiensis. The sequence continues at coordinate 38,585,466 of LQNS02278170.1, forward strand.
CCTAAATCATCTCTGAGGGGTAGATTTCCTGGGAGAAGAAAACTAGTGTCAAGCAGGAGGCTATCTCCTAGCTAGAAGGTGACAGAGAAAACCTAGTTCTGCAGGTTTGGGCCTGCTTACACACAGTTTTACAGGCCTGATCTTTTGACTGCTTGATCAGGTTCCAGGCTAAGGATGTGTCCGCAGATGGTAGAAAAAGAATTGACAACTACTGTAGGAGAACGCCACTAGTCAGAAGAGTGGTAGAGTAAGGCAGGATCACTTCAGGCTTCTGGCCGAGTACAGGTTGTATCGTCAAGGACCGTCCATCCGTAGGGGAACGGGTCCTCTAAGAGCAGGTTAATTCTGCCCCCTACAGAAACAGAGCGACAATAACCTTAATCCAGAGTCACCTAGTGGACGTATACCAAGACAGGTCCGAAGCTGGGTAGTAGCTGAAAGCTGCAGTATGTATATCAACTAAACTGAAAATGTATGAGGCTTAGTTTGAAGTCTGTCACCAGGATGAGACAGGACTCAGGCAGAAGCCTGGAGGGTAGGTGTCTCTGTTCCGAAAGAATCAGAGGCAGAAAGACCGGGGCTCATGCTAGCTGACCAAAGATCTCTTTGGGTCCAATTCCAAAGCCTCAGGTCTATAGGGCCGAGGAAAGTCCAATTTAGAAGCCTCTTCCTCCTTCACAAGGTCCTCATCCAAGGTTCTTCTTGCCCTTGTCTGAAGCGGGAAGCTTGCTTAGCCATAGAGTATTTAAGGTCAGCATAGGAGCCTCTCTGCAAGTCCTGTTAAGGCTTAAGCTTTCTACAGCGGTGGAAATCCTAATTTTTTTCACAAAAACCGCCCTCAATTAGACACGACGAAAACGTTATTTCCTGGTTAGCGTCTACCGGACAACAGAGTTTAGTTTTTCTGAGCCTAAGAAGTTATCACCCCCTTAGGCAGTTCAGCGGAGATGGTGCTTATGGAATTCTAGTACTGGAAGCAGTAAGCTTCCTAGAAGTAGGAAGCGTCATTGACTGACCTAGTCTTTCCACAGAGCAGACAGTTCAGGAGGCTGGTTTAGAGAGGATAGAGGCTGGAAACCTCCCACAGATTCCCTCTTTGGGAACCAAAGAATCAGGATCCACAGTCGAGGTATCTCAACCTGCTTTCTGAGATAACTGTGGGAAGACAATCCAAGAAAAGTTTTGGTCTGCAGCTGGTAGTCTCCCTGGAAAGTCAGTGGCTAACCAGGTACGGAAGTTTGGGCGATGAATCACAGCTCTTGCTGGAAAGCCAGCGCTCGTGAAATTTGACCACTGTTACAGAAAGTCAGTTTCGGAACGATTCAGAATCAGGCTCCGGAATGGATAGAGTGTTGCAACGAATTTTTCTCAGTGGCTCGCGAAGACAGAACACCTTCTGTCGGTAGCACCAGACCCGCGTCAGCGCCCAACTCTGGGGCGTCTAAATGGTAGTTTA
>LQNS02278170.1:38681754-38691953 GCA_001587735.2 Parhyale hawaiensis
TCCATTCTGAGGCTAAGTCTCAATTATACCTTTCCATTCTGAGACTAAGTCGAAACGGTGTTCTAGAAAAAGATTCTAAGTCCATACTACTGGATGAGAATATTTTTCTAAGTCCCAAAGGCAACTACTGATTTTGAGGTTGAACCCAAATGAAGATTAAATTACTGAGCACTGAAGTTTGTGAACTTTGACAATTTAGAACTTAAATTCGGAGGAGGAGGAGGTCAGTTGAGATGTTTCTGCTCTCGCGAGTCGTCAACAAGTGAGGCTGGAGTGTGCTGGCCGGCCTGAAGTAGTCTGCAAGGAGGAATAAAGATGAGGATTACAAGGAGGCATGACCAGATAATAAAAAAAAAAACTGAGACTTCGTCTAAACTTCACAGAAACGCCTAACAGCGAACTTAGCTCAGATTTTTGCATAAATACTAAAGAAATACCTCACAAATCATGGAAAAATGATGAAATTTTGGAAAAATTTGAAAGAGTACTTATCTGTCTTATATAAGTGTGACGACTCTGACCTGTCCTCCTGTCTTGGAGAAGCCTCGGCTATGCGAGTCTAAGTGCTACCGACAGAGGTACTCTGCGGAGCAAGCCACTACAAAATTTGAGAAACAGAAGTTATTTATTTGAGTTCGCCGTCACTCACGACTTTCCGGTAGAAATGCTGAAACAAAATATTTTACCTTTGGCCCAAAACACGGCTCTGAATTGCTACGCTAGCAAACCATATCAAGGGAACCTGTCTTACTTAAAAAGAAAAATTTTTTCAAAATTGATATTTTAGAAATTAAAATGCATATATACACTATGCTATTTATTTTTGCAAAGGATCCTGCCTGAGTTAAAGGGGCTTAAACAGGTAAAATTAAAACTTTAAATGGTCAAAACACCTAGAGCTTACCAGGGTAGCGGAGTCGGATGGTTCAGGGTACGACTCTGACTCCGACTCTTGGCCCTCTAGAATTCCCAACTCCGACTTCTGGCCCTCAAGATTTTCTGACTCCTTTGTCCAACAAGTAGATATTTGATGTAAACATTAAACATGGCCAAATAATATTTGCTAGTATGTACACTTATCAAGTTAAAGATGCTAGGTGTATTGTACATATACAATATTTTGCATCATTTCGGACACTAAAACAATTTAGGTAAAACTTTTGCACCTGGTACATTATGTGAGGGGAGCATGAGGAGGAGGGACGGGGGCAAAATGATCAATTTTTTACCAATTGTTCTGAAATTTGCATAGTAGTTATATGTATTTTTGAAAAGGCAATACATTTTGCTATTACAATTTTTTAAATTTAGGCTTTAGTTTTTGAGATAATGGAAATATATATACATATACTGTATACCAACGCATTTTTTTTCTAAATTTCAAAGGAATAGAACTCAATGAGTTTTCATGCTGCAATAAAAACAACAATGACAGTTTTAGAGTCCATGAAACATTCTTAACAAAACTACAGAGCTAGACTTTCTATTTTCTATTTGGTCCAATCACTACCTAACTAAAATATGGGGAAAAATCGGTTTTGAGCTGTGTTAATAAAAAGGGCAAAAATGGAAAATCCTGCTCTATAGTTTTGTTAAGAATGTTTCAAGGATTCTAAAATTATCATTGCTTTTATTCTAGCATGAAAACTCATTGAGTTCTATTCCTTTGAAACTTAGAAAAAATGCATTTACCTATATTTATAGATATTTCCAATTATCTCAAAAACTAAGGCCTAAATAAAAAAATTTGTTGGAGCAAATTGTGTTTCTTTTTTCAAAAATACATATGCTATGCAAATTTCAGAACAATCGGTCCAAAATTGAACATTTTCTCCCCCCTCCCATGCCCCTTCTCACATAATGTAATAGGTGCGAAAGTTATACCCACCATTTTTTCAATGGCCTCATCATCTGGAATAGGAAAATACATGTTAGCGATAGCTGTAAAAGAGAAATGTACAAAAAATTGTTGACATTTACAATTTTTTTTTCCAACTTGTGACTGAAAATTCAGAATTGAATATGCTTATAAATGGGAGTCGGAGTCGGGCTAAAGCGCCAACTCCGACTCCCCCTCAAATCTCCGACTCCAACTCCGCAGCCCTGGCTCAGCTTATCCTTTATTCTGTATGTTTAAATGCAATCAATTAACGAGAAATTTCCCAGGAGCAATTGTACTCGTCAACCAAGAATCCACTATCAGGCCAAATGAAGCCCAGTCGATACACCAAAGATCCTATTGCTACCTTATAGGTGAGTTCTCCTCATGCAGATCCGTATGATTCGAGACTGCATGACCGTGACCATCTCTAGGACAAACAAGACCTGTCCCCACGTTAAGGGTAAGGTAGCAGACACCAATGAAACCATCTAGTAGATGGGTAACTTACACTTGGTGAGGGTCCAGTCCACAGCAGCCAGTGTAGCCTTCTCCATCGGGTCACCCACCAGCCCGTCATCCAGGCTGACTAGCGAATGGCACACGGCCGCCACCTGATCACGTCACAACATTAGCTCCTATAACTAATGCTGGGGAATGATGAGTCACAGCGAACCATCTTTAGATGTTCTATAAACTTATTGAGCTTTATATTTCAAAAATGTGATGTTTAAATACCACGGCGAGATAAAAATACAAGGCGTCTGTTATTTTTGCACACATATACATTTCTAGTCCCATCTCATTGCTCGGATGTGCAGCTCACAGTTCATTTACTACATATAGTTAGGCTAGAGAATAGAGCCTGCAGTTGAAGCATAGTGACGCCTCACAAAAATGTATCAGCCAATAGCGTCACTCCTTTTGCAGCGGGGCTTCCTGGGTAATCGCAAGACAGAGGCATCTTGGGTAATTTCCACAATGGCGCCGTGTGTGCGAGAGGAAGGGTGTGTGTCGCGATTGTTTATTACATAAACGTTTTTAAAATTGTTCAGTTGCAGTTTATCGTGCTTTCCATGTGTGTTTAACATTCTGCTGTATAACCTATTGTGATGCAAAGTTTTCTTGGAGAATGAAAATTGTCTAATACTTTTCTTTTTAAACCTATGCGAATCATTCTATTTCACTCAAAGCATTCGCTTCAACTTAGCAAACATTTTCAGATGATTCCGCAGTTCTACGTTGGAAATCGGGATGCCATACAATACATCAAATCAATGGTCTATTATTTTCCTTTACTTATGTAATTAAGTGTACGGGTAGTTCCAATTTGAGGTACTAAATGATAAACAATTGACGGGAAAGTCTTTCTGGTATACTGCAGTAGAAAGAGCCGCAGCTCGCGGCTTCCTTTGTTTACACCACCATAGTGACGTGACAGTTGCTCATTGGCTGAAATTGACGCCAGTCACGGCGGTCGCTCATTGGCTGAAATTGGGCGCCAGGGTGTTCGCTTAGAGCTGACATAACTATCTGTAGTAAATGAACTGTGGTGCAGCTCGCGTGCCATTTCGATACATACTTAGAATCGGTACCATAGATGCCAAGGCATAAATGACGTCCGAGTCTCGCATCCTTGCATTAAGTTGTCTGTGCAAATGTCTAGCGTGTCCCCAGCACTACACATCTTCTGAAATGCTGTACATCAAAAACAGGAGGGGCATAAGAAAAGTGGAGATTTCTGTTCCATTTGCACTTGTGATTTGACCACTGGAACGACTGTAAAATTGTCCATCAACGATTAGTGTGTTTGGAAATATATATAGCTATGTATAATAGGAGCAATTACAGTATAAACCGTAGTTGTTGACAGGCTTAAGACCCGGTGCTACTATAGAGGTACTTTCCATACAAGTTCATGCGCAAGTTCTGGGTGCTAATACTGAATTACTATCGTCACTTGGAAAATAAACAATAGTTTTCATTAACATCTATCAAGCGCCAACATTATTGATAATTGTAAAACCGGTGATGCACAACAAGGTGCCCACATTGATAGTTCTTGAATATACTGGAGATCCTCCACTAATGCGGTCTGTTCGGACCAAGACTAGTCGCTATTAGTGGAATTTCCACATTGTTGGGTGTTGCTCAGATTTTTATTTGCTAGTTGAAATGCTGTTTGCGCAAGTTCCAATACGCTTTTTATTTGCTTTTATTGCTCTAATTGTGCTTTCAATATAGGTAAAGAAGTTTGCAACTTCTGACACTTTTCACCATCACAATTACTTAACATGCTGATCTTTGTTTTCATATTTAATTTCTTCCTACTTTTTCAAGATTACACTGCTGTTGGGAACATTTTACACACAAATGCTAAGAATGAAGTTTCAACTGTGAAATAACCGGCTAAACTTGCACGTAAAAAGTGATGCCGGGATCAAAAAATTGCGTTATGATGCTGCATTAAGGGATTCAGCCTCGCTTACATGGAATACCGGGAACAAAATTTTTAACGCAGTAATGGGTGATTGCACAGACGGATGCCGCATTAATGGAAGATTGCCAGTACCGAGGTTTATGGTAGAGAGCACAGGCCCTATATAATGGTGCGATCGTTTCTTGCCCTATTGGAGTAAGCAACGATTTTCTTGGGGCAAGAATTGATCGGCCTATAATACCTTTATTTTCGGTATATACACATGCATCTATCCATACTCATAATAAGGTATCTGTATGTGATTGTTTGCCTAATGTGCTTCCACATGATATAGAGATAATATAATAACCTTCAAATATTGGAGCAAGAAACGATCGTAGTAGGGCAAGAAATGATAGGGATGGGGCACGAAATGATCAGGGATGGGGCAAGCAAGGATCGATCTCGGGACAATTATACATAGTAAAGTAAGGTAAAAACTGGATCACCCACATTAGGGGTAAAAATGGACGCCCTTTCCTGCAGTAAAAATTCCTAGATAATTTTCACCCCTAATGTCGGTAATTTTTTATCCCACTTGACTATAACTATATGATAGACCACACCATACATTGGGTGGACACTGAAACTTTGCTTCTCGAAATGGGGCATGGATGCCAATTTACGTAAATGTTAATATGTATAATGAATTTTGATAATCACAGAGACCTCAAACTAAGATTGATATCTTCGTTGTAACATAAGGAAGGTGTTGCAGAGCAGGGAAACTAAATTCACAATTGTATATCTTCTGCAGGTGATATTGCTATATCATATCTTCGGACACCAAGAAAAAATGAAAATTCATCATTTCTCGGCATATTAAAATTTTCTGGAAAAAATTAGTACATAGATACTACATGTAATGTACTTTAATATGGCATGCATTTGAGTTTTTTCCAACGACGGATTTGGAGCAATAACCTCAGAAATTGATGCATGTAGAGCTTGTGGAAGAGCTTATCCCTATAGCCATAAAGAAAGGAAGGGTAAGAAATCCCAGTCATACTGAAAAAAAAAAAAAAGATTACCATGAAACCACAAAAAGACTATAGAATGAAACCACATTAGTAGCCATGAACTAAAAATGAATAATTAACCTGAGATAAAGATACCAGGACAGCCATTAAAAAATATTAAAATAACATTTTGGTGCTGATACGACCCTTCATCACTGGAACCATCTACAATTGCACCATGTCATTCCACATTACTACCTAAGAATACTATGCCACTTTGTGGTTGCCTACGATACATCACTTAACGGCTGCCTAAGATGAACCACTTACATAGTTGGGTAAATTGAATCATTCCATGGCTGCATAAGTTGAATGAAATCATGGTTGCACCATACACTACAGTTTACATTGCGTCATACAGTGTATTACCTTTGATTATGCAAATAGAATTTTTTTACTCAAGTTTTCAAGATGAGTGTCTAACTTTGAAATAACAATACATATTACATAAATGCATGGCCATGTTGCCAATATAAACAGCACTTGTAAAAATAAATATTTAGCCATTGGTTAAGTTTATTATACAATTTGCTTATTTACGAGTTTTTACGTGTTACCTCAGATTATGCAACAAGTTAACAAAAACGTCATAAAAAGGAAATAAATACAATTGTAGAGCAATATTGTTATTAAACGTCCAAAACCAAGAAATTATAACCAAATAAATTCAATAAAAAGTGAAATAAGTGTTCAGTAGCGGCAAACATAACAAGTTAATTTTGAACATGGCGACCTCCAGTTTTCATGATTTTTTAAGGCGATTATCAACAGACTTTGTAAAGTTTGATATTTCAGATGGTTGAATAGAATTTTCTGCTGTTTTTACTGCATTCCACAGGCTTACTTTGCTCGAAAACTGCCGACCACCTTCATCGACCTTCCTCTTGATCATTGCCCAGAGGTTCCCAATGGGATTTAAATTGGGGCTATTCGTTTGCCAAGTCATAATCCTTTTTGATTTGAATCCTCCATCCGCAAGCAAGGTAGCAATGTACCGTGCTTGGTGTGAGGGAGCGTTATCGTGCTGTAACACCAATTAGGATCTGCGTGTGATAGTCTGCTCAACAAGCCATGGAATTAAGTTGGCTTCAAGAAACTGGCAGTACCTTTCTGCATTCAGTTTAACTCCTTCTGCCACTTCAAATGGACCAATAATGGCGTCACCTACTTTCCCGGCCCAAAACATTATACCTCCACCACCTTGTTGATGCTTAAGCCGTGTCTGTTGAGGTTGGTCATGGAGGACCCATCCAGACGCCCATCTATCGGGACCATCAAGAGTAAGAGTGGCTCTGCATTCGTCAGTGAATATGACATTGGAGAAATCAGTTTTCAGCCCATTTGACCCTATTTTCTTGATGAGTTTTAGAAAGTTGTTTTTTAGCGATAGAAATCTTCAAATGTCGCATATCCCGAGCAGTCAATTTCCTTGTAGAGGCTCTATCCGGAGTTTTCCTGTTGACTTTACCTTCAATTGCATAAGCCTCAACTGTTCTGTGATCACGCAGTAATTCCTTGGAAATTTCAAGTGTTGCCTTACCAGAAGCCAATAACGAGGTCACTTTGATCTTTTCTTCACTTTTTAAACTACATTTCTTGCCCATGTTGGCTAGAGAAAGATGTGGCATAATCTGGGGTAACAGCAGAACTCCGTGCGATAAGCAAATGTTGCCAAAACGTGGGAAATTGTTCCTTTTTCTTTTTCTCTAGTTGTTTTTATAGTTACAACATACCTGTGCACAAACTTACTATTCACATTTTAAATGTTAGACGGTTATCTTGAAAAAATAAGTAAAAAAATTCTATTTGCATAATCAAAAGTAAAGCACTGTAGTTATCTGCGTTATATCACATCATGTTGTATATGTTAGCCTACTGGCACATCTCATCATGGTTTACTACATTACATGATTTAATAGAGTACCTATATACCATGATTAATCACTTCATGGTTCCTATAAACATAATTTAGTGGGCGACTATTTTCCATCACTTCATCGTAGCCTACGTTACATGATTTAATAGATGACTATGTTACATCACTTCATAGTTGCCTCAACTACATGTAAAATTTAATAGATGACGTTACATCACTTCATGGTTACCCGAGTTAAATTACTCCAAGGAGGCCTACAGTACATCGTTCACAGCTGTCAATGTTAGGTCACTTCACAGGTGCCATGTTAGAACACTTCACAACTGTCAATGTTAGCTCATTTTACGCCTGTTAATAATGCTATATAATTTCAGTGCTGAAGATGCTAGATCATTTCACAGCTACCAATGCTGTATCACTTCACTGGAACCAATGCTATATCACTTCACGGCTACCCAATGCTGTATCATTTCACGGCTACCAATGCTGTATCACTTTACTGTCGTCAATGTTCAATGTTACACCACTTCAGGGCGGCCAGTACTTCATCATTTAGATCATTTCAAAGCCGTCAATGCTATATCACTTCACTGCTGCTATCAGTGCCAGATCACTTCATTGCAGCCAGGCCTTCATCACTTCATGTCTGCAAGCTGCTCCGACTCACCCATCAGGTCTGCTGTCTGTTCTGATCATCTAACTTTGCATGTATACCAAATAAGTTTCATTAACATTTTCATCAGCTGTTTACTTGGCATTCCATTACATATTGAGCATACTACAAATTTGAGCAGCTTCTGTACTACAATATGAGACTATATTTCACAAACTATTGAGATTTAGTTTTACTCTACTGCAAATATATTATGTCATAAACAGTTGCTCTACGTAATAACACTTCAAGCGTTAATATTTTTGTGAATTTGTTGCGTAGCTATAGAAGTTTTAGAAGTATGTACACTTGTACAAGTTTGCCAGCCAATACTGAATGCAAAAAATTAAGTCAAATAGCTAAACAAAGTATGAACAAGTAATGGGAGAGCATATAAAAATGCGTCTGCGGCACCGTGCAGTCAGGCCCAATTGCGGGACCGAAAATTGCCTTATCGGTCAGTGTCCAGTCAATATAAGGTGTGGTCTACGACTATAGTTTTACGATCGTTTCTTGCCCCAAATTTGATCATTTTTTACCCCATGTTCAGACAACTTCAGAGAGCTGTGTGGCCGTCTAGAGAGTAGGTAAAAATACGTTGTATGCTTGAACGATCGCTGCTTACCCCAAATTTTTTACTTGACTTGAAAACTTTGGAAAAAAAATGCGGGGCAAGAAACGTTAATTTTCTGAAACTTGACACATATTTTCGGGAACATGATTAGTATTGCTTTGTAGAGATGAGGTTAGATACTCTCTCTTTTTTTGCTTAGAGGGCAGCCGCAAACACTGAAATGACCGCAACTTAAGGCTCAATTTTTTGGTCTATCGCGATTGTAACCCCATGGAGGGGACGGGGTTGGCGAAATATTCCTACCCCAAGATGGCTGTGACAGTTTCTTGCCCCAAATGCTTTCACTATAAGATAGGGGAAAATTCAAATGCCAAGAAGTTCTGACTTTTGCTGGAAGCAAGTTCAACCACAGCTGTTTTCTTTCAGCTCGCTTTTGAAAACATTTCAGTCAGTTTTGAAGGAAATATATTGAATTTATTTTACACGTATCATACCTACCGTGATACCAAATTTCATATATTGTAATATTTACGTTGCTGGGTATGCATACCGATCCAAACATTGGAAAATTCGTAGCCATAATACGGTTCAAACCAAGCGGTTCTCAATTGCATCATTCTAAACTGCATTTTTTCAAGTTAAAGTGCAATGTTTAGGAAAATGACGTACACTAGTAGAAAAAGTGTTTACAGCGACATAAATCTTTTTTTAAAGAATGGGCAGAGTATAGTAATTTCGTTGGCAGGCTATCGCACATCAAGTGTTAAGCAGCTCGTAGAATTGAAATAATCAAATACACCGATGAAAAATGGAAATTTATAAAATATGAAAGTCTAAATCATGGTATCTTCAAACGATGAAAAACAAAAAATAGCGAAGTCGTCCGATTGGTCATTGTATTACTACTAAAAACAATACCTAAGATATGAGTCGTTTTTGGCAGTTAGTACGTCATAACAAGCAGCAATGGCCAAGCTTTGGAAATATGTACTTCCTACATCTGAGTTAGTTAAACGTTGCGATGACGCATAGACTTAGAGTGACTTTCAAGCGCTATTTGTAGTAGTCACGGCAACATGACGGCTAAAGCGAAAACTTGAGTGACTCAGCAATTATTGCGATAGTGTGCCCACACAATTAGCGATGGACTTGCTACCAGTACGCATACCCTGACTACGCTACGCCCCCCCGTACGAGTCAGAACATGGAACAGATGTTTCTGCACGCATGATAACAGTAGGATCTATTAAGACACATTGATTGCAGATATTAGATTAGATAGGAGGCAGTATACGAACCAAGAGGCCCATTCCCATAGAGACACCGGGACTAACACCCCGGCTTCTTTGAGCTATTGCCATTATGTTAGTAGGATATAGAGGATTGGGGAAACGAGAGGAGAAAAAACGGAAAACGAAAGAGAAAAAATAAGAAAAAGAAAATAAAAAAATAGAAACAGAGGGGGAGAAGAATCTCCGCCATGAATGCCGCCAAGCATGATCGATTGCCGCTGATATACGGAGCTTAAATATAGAGATGGAGTGGAAGTGAGAAGAAGTCAGCATAAAATGGCCTGGAAGCTTTGGTCGTTGAGTGCTTCCGACTCGTGGAGGAGTTCTTAGCTGAGGAGGATATCTCTCCCAGTGTATGTCAAGACGATTTTTAAACGAGTTGACCGACTCCGCAGAAACAACATCGGAAGGTAGTCTATTCCAAATGC